>OX453285.1:5673631-5736131 GCA_949710005.1 Ricordea florida
AAGCTGTGAACGCGTGTTACATGTTTCAAGTCTTATAGGTTTCTGTTATTACCAAATTGCTTTGGTTTTGCATGGCTACGACAGGGTATATAAACTGATAATGCGCAATTGAGGATTTCTGTTAGGGAATTGTGCTGTCATTCGTGTTTTCGATGCAAAACTGACTTCATTTATTTTCCCAAGGATCTAACTGAACGCCTCTTTGATTTTTTTTTTAAAGTCGTGCGTCCTCGAGGAACTGGACACGACAATACCACAAAGGACAGTAAACTTGACTCATCCAATGATGCACTAGATAACAAAAACAGTATTTCCCTTGGGGCTATTGCTGGAATTGTGATTGGCTGCGTGGCCGCCTCTGCATTAATAGTGATTGCCTCGATACTGGTAGGTCATGTCAAGTACGTTTTCAGTAAATTAAAAAGCAACTCCCGAAATAACGAGGCGTACACGGCCAGAGCTTAGCACAGTTTTTGCAGTTTACTAAATCTAACGTTCACACCAGCTAAACTTGTTTAGTTAAACTAGGTTTTGAAATTTTCACAACAACCTCCTAAACGATTCAAGTCTAATCTTTACACATGGCGAGACTGAATAGTCTAACAGTGATTCATTAATTAGACATAACTTTCACGTCAGAGAGAATTTACCCGGAGCTGTTTTGGGTAAATTGATTCCAAACCAATTTTAATTACACAGCTTTTAAACACGTTTAAGCTCCGGTGTGAACGCAGCATTAAGGTCGCAGCTTGGTAGGAAGAGACTGGGTAAATTAGAGCGCTGACGTTGTGCTCTGATGCTCTCGTTGTGCTCTGATTGGTTCACTATCTCGGATTATCAGCCGATAATCACCTCGACGAATAAAATGGCTGCCAGTCGTTCGCGCGCTTTTGATGAAATAATTTTTTTCGTGTTGTACAACGCTTTTTCTTTTCTTTTTTTTTTTTTTAGAAATAATCACCTGTGTATTTATAATGGTAATTGAACTGAGTGGAGTGCAATACGCGTGATTTCAAATATCGAAAGGCTCAGTGATTATCGGTGAATATTCACCGATAATCACTGAGCCTTCGACGAATAATTGTTAATTATAACTGTTTTTAGCATTGTTATTACCATTAGTATTATTAGGTTTGTTGGTTCTCTACTCCGCTCCAAGAGGTTTTTCTCCGGGTACTCCGGTTTTCCGCTCTCCACAAAAACCTCATTTGATTTGATTTGCTTGATTTCATTTAATCTGATTTGATTTGATTTGTGCTTTACAGTGTTCCCAATTAGTACGTCAGTGCTAGATACAGTTTACACTCAAATATATATGGGTTATTGACCAAGCGTGAGGTCAAGATGGCTGGATATTGGCTAAGTTCTTTTTTTTTGCGTTTTTATGGACCGAGACGAAGTCGAGGTCCATAAACATGCAAAAAAAGAACGAGGCCAATATCCAGCCATCTTGACCGAACAAGCTTGGTCAACAAAGGATTTATTATATGGGATAAAACACCAAAAAATGATCCGCTTTGTTCCGGCCACATGATAAATCCTTTATTGACAAAGTGTGTTCGACCAAGATATATGGGTTATTCACCAAGCGTGAGGTCAAGATGGCTGGATATTGGCTAAGTTCTTTTTTTTTTGCGTTTTTATGGACCGAGACGATTTGAAGTCGAGGTCCATAAACACGCAAAAAAAGAAAGAGGCCAATATCCAGCCATCTTGACCGAACAAGCTTGGTCAATAAAGGATTTATTATATGGGATAAAACACCAACGAATGATCCGTGTACGTGTTTATTTTCAAGGACTGAAAAGGAAGCCCGTTACATGCAAAAATCAAGTTTTCTCGTTTTCCAGCTCCATCGATACACAAACCACAGGAAATCTTTAACTGTCACGGAAAAGATTTTTCAGGGAAAAACTAAGAAAGAAAATTTTGGTAAACCGGCTTTCGCCTCGGATGAATTTTTCTTGCGGGACAAAGCCCTTATCCCGAGCGGGCAAGATAGCTCCATATTGCCCGCTCGGGTAGCCAATCACAGCGCGAGATTCGGTTCATCTTGCCCGCTCACGGAGCTAGTCCTATAATTAAGGTCATTATTATTATTATTATTATTATTATTATTATTATTATTGTTGTTGTTGTTGTTGTTGTTGTTGTTGTTGTTGTTGTTGTTATTATTATTATTATTATTATTGTTATTATTAATATGTAAAAGTGATTTAACACTATTATTTAAGTACGATTATTTTTGCTTTGATCTGATTGATTTTTTCAGGTTGTGAGCTATCGTCGCAATATGGGGAATAGTGGTCAACCAGTAGGGCGTGCGCAGATAGTGGTCAATCCCGTTTCCGGTTCGTCTCGGCCGCCTCTTCCTATTCCTTCCTCCATGGATAATACACCATCCGAATCAGACAGTGGCTACGAGCGCCCGATACAGCAGATCCGTTGGCCGTGGGAGGAAACCGAAGAGAGAAGGCCGCCATCGGAAGTCCTTGATAGTCACGGTTACCTAGTCTTCGTTTAAGGTCGAGACAAACTGTGGGCTACCTGTGGCTTACCAATTTAAAGATTTGTATGGGCATGCAGGACATAGTTCGTATATTGGGAGAAATGGCTGCCGATGTGCTCTAACTAAACTTAAACTGACTAAAATTAAAGCATTTTGCTTTTCATCCGCCTGTAAATAGTCAATAGTCAATAGTCAGTAGTCAACAATTAACGGAGCGCTTATCGCATTATTTCGGCCATTTCTTCCAATAAACGAACTATATCGTACATTCCCATACAAATCCTTCAATTAGTATGCCACAGGTAACCCACAGATTGTCCATGCCACCTGAGCACCCACTACCTGGTGTTTATGTGCTCACAGCCGTGTCCTATGGCCATTTCTTTATTACCAAGCACAACCTGGTCTGTTACTTCCTGCTTTTGTGCATAGTTAGTAGAGGGGAGTAGAGTAGAGTTAGTAGAGTAACTATGTTTTGTGCTATTCTTTCCAAAAATGAATCAGTTGAACCCATATATGCTCTTGATATTTGGCAATTGTTCCTTTGAAATCAACGAGAATGGTAACAGAATCGAATATATACCACACGAGCATTTAAGAAGTTGAGTAGGACAAGAGTATAAACCTTGTGATTTGTTTTTCGGTGTAGCTAGCCGATTTGAGATTTAACTTCACATGGAATAACAGGTTTGAAGAAAAACGAAGAGTCAGGGGACTTGTACTTTCAAAGGTACTTTGTAAAGGGACGCCCGGCCACTGGTAGCTTACTTGCTAAATTGTTGCCAACATCGGAACAATGTTGATTAAGGTTGTTAGGTATGCGTGTATTTCAACCTCGTTCCCAGGGTCTTTTCCCTGCTCCACCCCAAAGCCAGGGAAACGGACCCTGGGAACGATGTTGCGTGTATTTCTATTATCTGGATCCTTTGACTTGTTAATTGTTTTAGTATTTCTTTTGTGACGGTTTAGTACTCTATTTATCCCTTGTCGCGTCTTTTTCATGTTGTTTAAAAAGTCGCAATAATATCGTTCCTCACTCAAACGTGTAAGACTACATATTTTATTTCGATAAAGCCTGTCATAATCCCCAATTAGATATAGTATGTTTTTAATTTTAATTGAAGCTCTTATCCGCTTCGTAATCTATGGCTTTGAAAACTCTTTCATTCTACGTCGAGAAATAGAGGATATTACATGGCCGCGTGGAGATACGAAATTTCTCTTCGAGTGAGCGCAGCGAACGAGTGAAATATTTTTTCAACACGAGAAGAGAAATTTCGTATCTCCAAGCGGCCATGTAATGTTCTGTTTATTTTATAGATACTGGTGAAATTTCCACATAAAACAACTTCGGCAAATCTTCCTGGATGTTGTACCAGCTCGGAAAAAATATCGATGTGCAAATCTGGCAGCTCATCGAGAGAGTCACCGTTAACCGTACCGCCTTCGCACCTCGAAGCCATGTTTTGAATGAAATTTCAAAAGAACCGGCCGCGCGTCTAAGCGGGAAGCTCTCTTGTAATTGGCTAATCATGTTGGTAACCATGGCGACACCGATATCCTCACACGTGAAAAATAAAAATGATATCTTCACTGCGCGCGATGAAGATATGATTTTTTAGTAAAAGGAAAAATCCTAGTATTTCATCAGTATCTATATAATAAAGAGTTTTAATCGATGCATGCTTATTTACAATCTTATTTTAAAAAAGTTTTAAAGAATGTAGAAAATAAGTCGCCTGTATTGTTCGCAGATGTTGCGAGGATATAATTCCAGTCGATCTGAGCGAGATCTGAATTAAAACTATGAGGATTAAAATGTGAGAGGTCACGTTTTTAGCTCGTGAGCTCTTGTTATAGACTAAATGCATAAATGGCGGCCAAAAAATTATTCTTTTGTTTATGTGCTAATCACGCTGGGAAATTTTACTGCCAAATGTGGCCAAGTTGAGTGCACAATATGTTGGTCAGCCGTAACACCCGACACAATACTTCATGAGTGTGACACTTGAAAGGCCATGTGTGTTTGGGCACTGAATATGTGTACGAATGAAGTATTAACCTTCCTGATTCGAACAAATTAAAAATGGCTGCTGTTGTGAGGCTACTTCATTATGCATGCTGTACTTGAATTGTCTTGGGAAGTTCGCGTGCAAACATTTCTTGCTCGGCTACAACATGCGTAATGAAGTAGGGACCTGAGCGGAAATCATTCCGAATATTATCCTCGGTGCACTTACTGTAGGCCGGTCTGAACTATTGTCTCTATGGACAATTTAGATAAAGGAAAAGTGGAGAAGGCTTACGAAGACCTTAAAAATCTTGTGGAGCCAATTACAGAGCCATTTCGGACCATCGAGGTCAAAACATAGGCATCGCGTTGGCCAGTACTACCCCATGATTTAACGCAAAGCAGAGAGATGGTACAAGCAGTTTATGAGAAGATTATCGTTTAGGTGTGCTCCGAGAAGTCCTTGGAAAGTTTTTGTAAAGGTGGAATTGCCTACAGAATTATTCCAAATTATACGGACACTTGCGTCAACCACAAACTACGGCTTATTCACCGGCGAGACCAAAAGAAACACAAGAAGGCTGTCTTGGCGTTTACGTCTTTTGCCAGGGCCGGTAAAAAGTCTTTTTAATAAGATTATGGGCACCTCTTACTCTGATGATGAGTTTCTCAAGAAGAAGTTCAAGAATAAGAAGAGAATTGAGGCTATTGTAAATGAGGAGAAGCAGTTTGGAATGACATACGATTTTGATTAGGAAATTTTACAATTTGATTTTTGTTATAGTGTTTGCAATATGCACAACTTCCCAATACACACATCGGTACTTCTGTAAGTTGTACTCATTTCCATGAGTTAAAGAGTACACATTTAAACCATGAACAATAACTTGTACTTGTTGATACAAAGAAAACATTTTGGTTCCTATTGTCTACGATGTTGTAGGTAACTTATAGTAGAGTGCACTCACTTTATCTGTGAAACAAATAATACTAGCTACTACTAAATAGTGTTGATTAGACAACAGGAAACAAAGAAATTAGCATAATTTAACACCTATTTTGTACTGTTTATATTTCACGGATTAAGTGTGTGCGCTCTAATACATTTATTTGTTTTGTTATAAGGTGCTCATGCTAAATTCATGAAATAAATATTACTAAAGATACAGCTTGCTAAACAGTGTAGAGTAAATACACTTAATTCCTGAAACAAACATAGTACAAAGTAGGCGATAAATAATGCTAATTTGTTTGTTTTCTATTGTCTCATCAACACTATTTATTATAACTAGTAATATTTGTTTTACAGATTTAGTGCTTCTACTCTAGCATAATTTAGTGCTATTTGCTGTGTAATTATACGTTCACTGGTTTAGAGGGAGCACTTAACCATTGTATATAAATATAAACACAAGGAATGAGTCAAATACAAATAACTTTTATTCCATTAAAGTCAAATACATAGATATTTTTTTTATAATCTCATAATCGGTATATATTGAGTATTTAAAGATGCATTTAAAACATACAAACATAAAATAGTTTTGCATTATTCATTGTTATGATTTCCCGGTCAATAGACAGTATTTGAAAAGGCACAACATCAAAGGCATAACAACTGTTATTGATTGGTTATAAATAGTTAAAATCAGTTATCAATCAGTTTTCCTTTTTTAGAGTAACAAAGTCAATTTATTTGAACTGTAAAAAAGTATTGGTGATAGTACTGCACTGTTTTTACTACAGTCAGTCATATTTCTTTTACAGTTTAATGTGAATAGAACAAGTCTATCTCAAAATTACTTTTTGGCTCTTTTTAGCATATTTGTATGCAGAGCTTTTGAGTATTGATAGATAGATATATACTTTAAGTGGGTATTTTCAAATGAATAAATATAAAGTTAAAAAATAAAGTTAGAAAGCAAACACTAAAAGTGTGTAACATAACTAGTTCAAAATAAAAACAACAAGAAAACAAACTTATTAATTTTTTCCTTCTGCTTAATTTGTGCCATTCAGCTGTCCTAGCTAATTAAAGTAGTACTACTGTTTCATGGATTTAAATGCAATTTTTACTGTACATTTTTATATGTACACAATAGAACAGCAATGAAGCAATTAGAGTGGTTTTTATAAACCCATGAAACAAAAAAGTAATCATAAAAGAGTAATAGCCAGATTCACACAATAGAAAACAAAGTCTTGAGTTGAATGCATGCATGATTTCCATGACCAGTCCATGATTGTCAGGACAATATTACTTACTTGCTAATTAATTCGGCTCGAATTCTTCCTCAAAGCATTTAATTGCTTTGATTTTCTTAAAAATTCTTCTTTTAATTCAGACCTCCTTTGAGCGAGATCGCCTATGGGAAATCGCAGTTTTTCTGTAGTTTTGGTCGTTCTTCGCGGAGCTCTTCGCTTCTTGCTCCCCATCAGCCACAGCAGCACTCAATGCCACCTAAAAATTCACCAATTTTGTGACAAATTTTCAATATTAAATAAATAACAATCAATGTTCTCGAGGTTCCAAAAATATTTAGTAGAGTCAAAAGTGTGGTTCTATGGTTTTAATTTGTTCATAAATCCTACACGAAGGCAAAAAAATAAGAAATAAAACAAGGTA
The DNA here is from genome assembly GCA_949710005.1 of Ricordea florida. Lineage (NCBI taxonomy): Eukaryota > Metazoa > Cnidaria > Anthozoa > Corallimorpharia > Ricordeidae > Ricordea > Ricordea florida. The sequence continues at coordinate 5,680,778 of OX453285.1, forward strand.
CTCACACTTCATATCGATGATTGCTCTTCAGATGTCTATGCCAACTTTGCTCCGGAGCAAAAATGCGAAAAAAAAGTGAAAATATAGCAAATTTGGTACGAGAAGAAAGCTCACGATGCGAAGAAACGATTTGTTTTTGGTGCAAAACAGATAAACTAGCTGCCAGGCTTCTATGGGCCAATAAAACTACAATACCAGCTGCGGATCGAATGAATCAATATCGGCCGAGCTCAATTGTCTCTTTAAAAGACTGGGTCAAGTGGACATTCTTTTGGCTGATAAAGGGGTAGAAATTTCCCACCGTGAATTAGACTCACTAGCATCGTTTGCATGGACAAAATTCAAAAGAATTGTTGCTTGAGAGCGAGGTTAGTGACTTAAATTAGCATATAAACAAAAGAATACATTTCTGGCCGCCATTTATGCATTCGGTCTATGGGTTGGCCATGTTGGCGGGTAACGCTTTTCAGTCAATCATTTTGGCAAATTCCTATAACCATAAAAACCATTGTCTTTCTTTGCTCTTCGCATGCGTCTGGAACGTGACTGGAAGCACGGCCATATTGGTTTCTTTCATCGACTAGAGGTGAGTTTCAGCATATTTTCTAGTCAGCAGAAGACGATGTTTGATGGAATTTAAACTTCATACAACATCCCCCAACATCATGCAACATCGTTCAACGTGGTGGTCAAACGAGTGCAACATGCTGGATTCAACATTGTTGGATGATGTTGCATCAACATGTTGGATCCGTTTGGCCGGGCCTTAAGAGGTTGTTTTGAAATATTTTTACCTTCCCACATTTCTCTCCATGATTTATTGTATAATTTGGCCCTCGCATAAAGCCGGTAGATGAAATAATCATGCCTCAGTAGAGATCAGCACAAAGAGAGAAGTTCAAGCTTTGTAATCTGTTAAAACGGCTACAATTTCGAAACTGACTTTCGAAAACTGTTTTAGTGTTGAATAGTTTGTTTCAACTTTTGGAGCATCGGAATCTCGACAGAAAAAAAACGAATGTCCTTAAGATCCTGAAATAAGAGAGGTTGGGACTATTTGCCGAAAGGTTCAATCGTCACTTACGGACGGTCTTGGGGGCAAACCATTTGACTTTTTTTAAAAGAGGGTCTCAATGGGCTAAACCGTTAGCCGTAAAACGGGCAAAAAAATTAGCCGTTCGCCGTAAATATTGAAAAATTTTAGCCATTAGCCGTAAATAATATTGACCGTTAGCCGTAAAACAGCCAAAAATATTAAGCGTTAGCCGAAAAGTCACCACCCCATTGAGAACCTCTTTAAATGGGGGAGGGGGGTAGGGTTTGGAAGATTTTGAAAAAAAGCATTTCCTGCAGCCCCCAAAGGAAAGAAAGAAATTCGTGCATGGCTAGGTCTGAGAAAAGAAAGTCATGCGTGCGTTGTGAAGCCAAAACAAAAATTGTTACAAATCATAGAAGGCACATCCCTACATGTGGTGTATCAAATCTGAGTCGTTTTCATACAAGTTTTGTTATTTTAGTCAAAAAAAGTTAGGTTTTCTAAGAAATGGGAGTTCACTGAGTTCATAGAGTCTTATAAATATTATGGTTATATTATCCTTTTTCTGGCATGACAATCTTTTATATCATCAATAATAATATTATTATTTCGTTGATACGTGATCAATTGAATCAAAACTCTCGCATTCAGTTGGGAATATGATTGGTTGAAGGCCTCGTATCAATAAACTGATTGTAATAAGGGACGGACCATTAGAAAAGTCATGGGGGGGGGGGTGGGGAATTTTCAGCTTGCACGACATCACGAGCCTCAGGTAAACGGAAGTTCAAATATTCGAAAAGGCTGGTTGCTAAGGTGGACGTCATAAGCCGTCATTATCGCCTTGACAGCTTGTTTTGATAATTGCTTACAGTAATCTGAGTAATTGGTTCATTTTGTACAATATCTCTATTCCTGCGGGGTACGATGAAGCCTGTTTTTTGGGGGGGCTGGATCGGCCTTTTGACATTTTGAGATTGGATTTCATACTAATATCCGCGGGCAAAAGCGGGAAAGATTTGTTTCCCGCGGTCGAGTGCAGTTATGGATTCCTTCGAACTTCGAGGGATTGAATTGTTGCATTCTCCTTCAACAGATGAGGCAAGGCAATGGTTCGTCTTAAATTTCAAGATATGTGGCGTAAAGTAAGGTCAGCAAGTTTTTCTCAAGTAGCCAGTTAGTGGCACATTTTTTTAGCGAGTTTTGTATGGTCCAGCTATCGGTTTTGAAAAATTGCCGGAGCTTGGATGGCCGATATGTTCAGAACAATGAAGTGGCCACCGCCTCTCTATTTGGAGTTGTTTATGCAATCCTCCGGTAGAAGTTCAAAGAAGGAGAAGTTGCGAAATATCATCGCTGTGGCTAAATGACCGGCAGCCGGTCAAGGTTTCAAAATCACTCAATGACCGGCAGTCTGATATTTTTCTCAAATTTAAGGAATCGAAGGAACCCATCCAATTCAAACTATGATATATCGATTAAGAACTGCCAAGCGATCTAGAAGAGCTGTATAGATCGTGAGTCTAACGCTTGGTTTGCGCTCCGCTCAGAGAGCGAGACCATGCTTTGTGACACTTAGATTCTTTACGTGGACTGTCGGTCACGGTTTCCAACTCACTAAATGACTGGCAGTCCGAGATGAGGGAATCGGGCGAACCAATCATGCATCTCTCAATATGTCGACTGAGAAGTTTCAAGCGATCTAAAACTTTTTCTCTGTATTTAAGAATAAGAATATGCAGATACCAGTCAGATCGTGACACCCAGGTCGTGACATCTTACCTATTTCCTGTCAAGCGTGACGGTTGCTCTTGGCGGGAAATTTTTAGCACACTTGAGTGAGGTATCACAAACCATTGCTTTTCTCTCTGAGTGGAGCGTTAGACTCACAATCTATTCAGCTCTTCTAGATCGCTTGGCAGTTCTTAGTCGATATATCATAGTTTGAATTGGATGGGTTCCTTCGATTCCTTAAATTTGAGAAAAATATCAAACTGCCGGTCATTTAGTGATTTTTAGTTCTTAATGTTTATGACATGTCATACCAGGCTGAAGTCCTGGCATTCAATGTAATGCCTGAGTGCTTCTGGGATATATAACATACTTAGTTTCTCATTCATGGTCAATATAGGGAAATGTTGTCTATCCTTTCTGGTTCACCCAGGCTGAAGTCCTGGCATTCATTGTAATGTCTGAGTGCTTCTGGGATTTATAACATACTTAGCTTTTCATTCATGGTCAATATAGGGAAATGTTGTCTATCCTTTCTGGTTCACCCAGGCTGAAGTCCTGGCATTCATTGTAATGTCTGAGTGCTTCTGGGATATATAACATACTTAGCTTTTCATTCATGGTCAATATAGGGAAATGTTGTCTATCCTTTCTGGTTCACCCAGGCTGAAGTCCTGGCATTCATTGTAATGTCTGAGTGCTTCTGGGATATATAACATACTTAGCTTTTCATTCATGGTCAATATAGGGAAATGTTGTCTATCCTTTCTGGTTCACCCAGGCTGAAGTCCTGGCATTCAATGTAATGCCTGAGCGCTTCTGGGATATATAACATATTTAGCTTTTCTTTCATTATCAATATAGGGAAGTGTTGTCTATCCTTCATTCTGGTTCACCCAGGCTGAAGTCCTGGCATTCAATGTAATGCCTGAGCGCTTCTGGGATATATAACATATTTAGCTTTTCTTTCATTATCAATATAAAGAAGTGTTGTCTGTCCTTCATTCTGGTTCACCCAGGCTGAAGTCCTGGCATTCAATGTAATGCCTGAGCGCTTCTGGGATATATAACATACTTAGTTTCTCATTCATGGTCAATATAGGGAAGTGTTGTCTATCCTTTCTGGTTCACCCAGGCTGAAGTCCTGGCATTCAATGTAATGCCTGAGCGCTTCTGGGATATATAACATACTTAGCTTTTCATTCATTATCAATATAGGGAAGTGTTGTGTATCCTTTCTGGTTCACCCAGGCTGAAGTCCTGGCATTCATTGTAATGCCTGAGCGCTTCTGGGATATATAACATACTTAGTTTTTCATTCAAGGTCAATATAGGGAAGTGTTGTCTATCCTTTCTGGTTCATCCAGGCTGAAACGACCCCGGCGCACAACGTTAGACTTCTTTACAGTTGGTTTTAGGCAAAAGTTAACGTCTCACCCCTCTCAAGAAAATAGAAATTCAAAGACTTTCTAAACATTTATTGAATTCATTGGCAGACTTCCTCTGAAATGAACGGACTTGCAAGACAGTACGACCCGAGTTAGAATTCAAGTGAATTGAATTTAGTTGTCTCCGTCTGTTTACATTCATTTCTCCTTTCTCCTCTTTCGCATTTTTCAACCACACATTGCACGCCTGATTATTTTTTTTACTTCGTAAGCTTTGTCAGCATGTTCAACATCTGCTATATTGATTCGAAAACAATAATTACTACCCTCGGTCTCTATTTATTCACGATTTTAATCATCGTTGCCGAGGTGGGAGCCCAAAAAAGATTTTCAACACCAGTGCCTGAATCACATCGTTTCTATAATGTCTGAAGCCTCTCGCAGCTATCTGGAGGATTCCGGCACCAATATACATCATCTGAAGGCCAGTGACAAAGGATCCTATGAGTGCTGTATGAATATAGTTTAAACTAGACGCTCCACGTAGCGTTAACTCGGGCTTGCTTGGTTCGTGTATTGTGAAGCTTCTGTGCTTTTAGTTTACTGCTAAACTTGGTTTTTGAAAGTGCAAAATTGGAGTGAACCGACGTACTTATTCAAGATACGGAACGCCACGCCGCGCGCAAAACGCCGCAGAATGCTCGAAGTTGGCACCACAGGCAGCCCAAGCTGTTTATCTGTTGGTTTATAAGCTGCGATACAAGCAAATTGATAGTCACTACTAAAATATGATCTTACTCAATAGAAGTTATGGAATCATTAGTAATTGTGCGTTACAAAATTGTTTAAATCGTAAATAAAGCCGTATTTCACGGTTTTTCTTAAAATTCCCATTCCCTGTACTAAAAAGAAAATGATGATGGATATGCTGTTATGTGATTGCTTTATAGGGTATTAATTATCATGCAATGGCTTATATGTAATGAAATGGAAATGCCAACTTTTTGTGTGGAGAATACTGAACTGATTCAGAACCACGGCACCCACTTTGAACCTTGAGATGGGAGGCAGAGGCTGCGAAATGATAGGTGTAAATACCAACAAACACTTTTATTTATACGAATCATGGAAATGGCAAAAAGTTCTTTTCAAAAACTGTAAAAAAAGGCTTTTGTTTATATTTATTAGTATTTCTAGGCATGAGTTTAGTAGTACAAACATATTTTGAAATACTGAAGGGATCTTTACTACGGATGTCATCGCACTGTCTTTTCGAGACAGAAAACACGCCGCATTTTTGTGTCATAGCGTCTACTGTGTGTACGCACCGTAAAACGTCGATGTTTATCTCTACATTCCTTTACGCATTCCAATATTGAATAACGAATCGAAGGTAAAACACTTCATTTCTTCATCTCGGACGAAAGATTTTGTCCCGATTTTCCTTCCATTGTCTTGTCTACTCTAAATCTACAGGAATATTTATTAGCTGCGCTTTTCCCACATGAAAACCGCAAAGGAATGTAGAGATAAACATCGACGTTTTTCGGCGACATTAGACGCTATGACACAAAAACGCAGCGTGTTTTTCTGTTTTGAAAAGACAGTTCGCTGACATCCATAGTAGAAGATAATACTTTTTCCTTGTAAAGTTGAGCTATCTAGTACTAGGGTTTTCCTATCACCTTGTAAAGTGGACCTTACAGAAAAAAAGAGATATAAATAAAAATAATGGAGGGAAAACGCCAGCAATTAATGAAAGGCCAAATTATTTTATTGAAATAACAGAATCGAGATGGGATATTAAAAAAAACGTAGTTGTAGCAATATAGACAACAATTTTGACAAATTTGGGTCAATCCTCATCTGCATTAGTTTCACATCTTGTGACATGAGAATGATTTCCAGTTTGTCTTCGTCGTTATTCTTTAACGTGGTGAAGCACTAAATGTTCTGGAAACGGTGAACAACATTAACGAGAGTTAAACAAGAGCAAAATTTTCAAACAATAACAATATGCATAAGTGTCAACGAAGTTGAATTTAAACACGTTCGAGATAGACACCTCGAGACAACTAAGAACAAAGTCAGTGAGTTCTTGATCGTTAATTCAAGTATTAATGATGCACCTTCGCAATAACGTCATTTTTGAGATGAATGATCTCGAGTCATCGCTATCAAGTTTCTCCTGGGAATGGCGATCAACGATAGTTAACAAGAACAAAATCAGTAAACGGCATTCTTGATACTATTAATCGAGGTCAATCTTCACGATCTTGTCATTTGCATTGACGATCAGTTTCATATCTTCTGATGTGAGAATGATCTCGCAAAGTTTATCTTCATCCATTTCATCTAATTCGTCGAAGCAATTGTTGTTATCGTTGTGCTTATTGATGATGGCTTTCAAATTTTCTGGGAAGAGTGTGTAGCACTTGAGTTGTTCATTGCTGTCTTTTAGTGTCATCTTTGCTAAGGTTGAGCTGGTGCAATTCTTGGCAAGGAATCTACAGTGGCAACTGTCACATTTGAGTAATGCAGAATCTTTGCGGGTTTGAACTTTTTTAGCGCATTTCACGCACTTGAAGAACTTGAGAATTTCAACGCTCTGAAGGCTCTTGCATGATATTTCACGTAATTGTAGGCTTTCTTTAGCTTTCTCTACTACCTCTGCGTTGATGTCTGCATCTTGTGGATCAAATGGCTTAAAGACTGTGTTATAGGTAGAAGACAGATACTTCTTACCGTTGTACTGCTTGACACGCATGTTTTGTATTTCGTAATGTTCTCCATCCTGTACCAGTTTAATATGATCATTCCAAATAGTAATTGGAGTCATACCTTGAAAATCGACAAAGGATCCTTCAAGCTTTGTCAGATGAGGGTTATTTGGTATCTGCTGAGGTTCGCTGTTGTCAAATAAGACCAAGCCACGCACTGTAACGAGCTCGTTGACCTTCAGTTCGCCGAGTTGTGATGTGGCGACAACAGCGGGCACATCCTCTTCTATTTTACTATAGGAGAAGTCAACTTCTGTTTCAAAGGCATGATCTATGTTGGTGTTGGTGTTGACCCAAATTGTATTGCTTTCAGATGGAGCGGGAATGTATTTCGTTATTTTACAAGGCGAGCAGCGTTCTGCATGTTTCTCAACTTGTGCTTTGTGTTTCTCCGGGGAGAAGCATACAGCTTTTGTGGTCTTGTCTTTTTCTTGTAGTAGGAAGGTAAAATATTCCGACCCTTTTTTTTAAACTTTAAGTTTACCTATGTTCTGTAGATATCCTGTAACTGGAGGTCGTTTTGTAGGGGAATTTTCTGCCATGTTGAACCGCACCTCTCCTGAACCTCGTGGATGAATTCTCGTAGCGTTGGAATGACAAAAAGCTGAGGAAGTTCATGTAGCACGTGGTCAGTCCCGACTCTCATCCGTTCTGTTACGTACGTAACCGTAGACGTAACTAGCTCGAAAGCAGTCGGAAAATAGTCGTAGAGATCTCGGGAGTGCGTGATGAAATGTCTTTTCATTTTGCTGAGGTTTACTCTACTCTGAGTGGTAGCCTTTGACTTCTATGCTTTGGACGCAGCATTTTGCAGATGTAGGTTTGGAGTTGCAACTGCTCTTTAGGTTCTCCTGAGATATGGAATGTAACCGACATTGCAGATAAGAATATTAAAATTTCCATGTTTTTAAGTTATAATTAATTTGACTGTTTTGTTTTGTCTGTTTCCTGTAGATTTAGAAAAAAAAAACAGTTAAGCTTAATTGTATGAATGTCAAAATTTATAGCATGGACTCATGTTGACTTTTCATAAAGTATACTTACCTTTACGAACGTGGTGTAGTTTTCAGAGCCAGGCCAGGGTGGGTGGACATTCGCTGTCCAATTTTAGTTTTTAATTATAATGTGAAGGGTATATTTCAATTTTAACAGCATCGTGATCAGAGTAGTACACAGCAAATACAGAACATTGAATTGATTTGTAAGGACTGTCTTTCGTATAAGCATGGTCTATAATACTCCCAGAAGATATAAATGTAGGACTTTTGACAAGCTGAATATATTGTAAAGAATCCATCATGCTCTTTAGTGGTTTAATTTCATTCTGATGTAAAAAGTTTATGTTGAAGTCACCAATAATCGTGTCAATATCATAACTATTCAGTATATTTCTAAAATTATCTATATATTGCAAAATGTTGGAATTGTTCTTTCTGTAGAGTAACATAATAGATTGGTTTATATGAGTTGCATGATTAATTAGCACAAACTTCATTGCGTTAATAATTGGAAAATATTCATATTGTTTGATTTCAATGTAGTTCTTAGTACATATTGCCAAACTAGAGAATCTGTCTGAAATATGATCTTGCCGTAGTAGTGTAAATGGTTGTAAGGTTTCTCTTATTTCATTGTCATTTGAACTAGGAAGAAGTTGTGTCTCTGTGAAAGCTATGACATCACTTTTAAATATATTAGGATCACACTTGATGTCAATACTGTGTTTATTAAGAGATCTGATATTAAGAAAGCTGATTGCTAACAGCTGTTGTGGGTCATTAAGGCTAGGGTTAGCCTTTTCATGTAAACTTACATGCATTGTGATTTCTTCAGCTACTTTTCTTAATCTCTCATATTCTGCATGTACTTTAGCATTTGTTTTAACATGTTTGTGTTCAATTTTTTCAAGTATGTAAATACCTTGTAATGTTTTAGCACGACTTATTGCAACATATATTTGACCATAGTTAAAGTTTCTTTGTTTGTTAAGATCAAAGCTAATTAGTATTTTGTCCAATGTAAGTCCTTGTACTTTGTGTACAGTACATGCCCATGCCAGTGTTATTGGAAATTGTATTCGGTGTATTTCAGGTGATGATGGCTTATTAGGTCTTACTTTGATTTTGACTAAGATGGGCTGTACAGGCACTACTTTGTGTTTTTTAGCATATTGATTATTACCTTTATTTATCATGTTCTGCCCTGCTTTATCATCATCAAATTTGATATATATTATAGATGGTTTTTGAGTGTCTGGATTTATACCTATCTTGACTACAGTACCAATCTGACCATTAATTAATCTGTCTGAGATGTCAATATTGGCTGTAAGCATCACTCTTGCTGTTTCTTTCAAGTGAAATTCATAATCAAGGCCACCTGTTTCTGATCTCCCTCTTGCTAGTACTCGGTCAATATCTTGCTTATTTACATTATTAGGATATTGGTCTGTGGCTTGCAAGGTGAACCTAGGTTTAGGAATCTGCTCTAATTTCCTATTATTGTGTTGGTCTACTGGAAAGTTTTCAGCCCATATATGTAGAGCATCTGATGGATAATTGGTGTTTGACGGACTAATTGATCTTGACTGCATGAATACATTGGATATCTTCATCAGTTTGGGATGCAGTCCTAAATCTATTCAAAAGTTCAGTAAATGGCTGGTCATCCTTTTGTCTCATTATTTCTGTGAGCTCTATCATTTGAAAGACATACCAAGGGTGACAGAGATTAAAAGCATTATTTTTATAAGTATCAAAAACTGATTTTCTGCGAATTGGTGGTAGCTGATATAAATCACCAACAGCAATAATACTAATACCAGCGAAAAGTTGTGAGTTATTGGTGCCAAATATCTCTTTTAATCGTTGATGGATGTGGAGCAAAGTAGTGTTTGCAACCATTGAGATCTCATCTATAATTATTAGTTTTAGTTCAGACAGTGATAATCTCATTTGTGTTCTTTTCTGGTCAGACATTGCAGGCAGAACATCACCAGTAATTTTAGGTATTGCTAAAGCTGTGTTAATGGTTGTACCAGAAATGTTTATCGCTGCAACTCCAGTAGGTGCGGCTAGTAAGACTGTAGGTTTCTCAGGGCTCATTGGAGCATATCTAAAGGTTTTTACCACAGTGTGATAGATTGTTTTAATCAAATGGCTTTTTCCAGCACCAGCACCACCAGTTATGAATAGATAAATTGGCTCAACATTTTCCGACATTAGGCTGTTGAGGTTCTTCATTTTATTTCTACTCCATGTAAGAACCTTGTCATATGCTTTGCGTTGCATGTTATTTAATGATCTAACTGATTCCCGTAATTGGTCATCAGATATTTCTGTTGGCTGATCGTGCATACTTATTAATGGACTATGATTTTGAGTAGCTTGAGAATTTCCAGCAAGATGTGAGGGTACTTGTTCATTAAATATCTCATCTGGTAATGATTCATCTTGTACATCTAGTTGTAATTCAGCATTCTCTTGATCATTGATAGGATCATATGAATGTATGAGTTTACCATCATTGTTTCTTAGCCATTCTAGTGCTTCTGTTACTTCTGAATCAGGTTCAAAAATTGATCTGTTATGTTCTACAATGTCTTGTACTCCTGATTCATAGAATTTTGATGCATATGTGTGATCATTTCCAAGGAGATTAGATTCATGCCTCCAAGGGTAATACAACATAAGTAGATGATGAAAAAAAAGTTCGGGTTCTTTTCTTTTATTTGGTCTATGGTATCTGATAACAGCTTTAACTTTTCTGCATTTCATAGTTTCATTAGTGGTCATCAATTTTATTTTTTTAGGCAATGATGAATCATTGTAACTATGTTGTATCTCAATGAAGTTTTCTGTAAGTACTTCTGGTTGTGCGTCAATAGTTTCACTGTGTTCTTTTCTATAGTCCTTGTAGTAATAGGCTGCAAACTGTGCAAGACAAAGATTATCTACAGCAGGAATAGAGGCTGGTCGAATAGTGTAACGCTCAATGATGTTGGATTTGAATATATCTGTACTCTCATCATCTAGATCATCAAGTTCTTGTTTTGTTTTTGTAACCCGTACTAAGTAATAAGTTATAAGTTAGTGCTAACAAATACTGTTGCAGGGAAAATCTTTCTTAACCATAGTTCAGGCATGCATCTGTATACAGATTCTTGTGAGCTAACCTCTCTTGTTGAAAGAAATGCAGCACCTATTTTTCTCAAGCCATCCCTTATGTTCATGTTCGTTGTTTTAGCTTCTTTGGCTGCATTCATTATTGCTTGGGAACATTCAGTTTCATCCTTTGTGAAATATGAACAGATATACGTTATGCACTTGTAATGGTCAAACACAGGCTGTAAGTCTACATTGGCTTCAAATCCCTTTATACCAGCTATGAAGTAGTTGTTTATAAAACAGCTGTCAATAGGTCTTCTTAAATGTAATTCATAGTTAGAGTCTGGGGAAACAGCTAGTGCTGAGTAATACTGTTCTTCTGTTATGTTAACAGAGTTGAAAATATCTTGTTCAGTTAGAGAAGCATCATAGCTAGACTTACTTGGATTTAATACATCATCTATTTTCTGTTTTACTAAGGAAAGGACTTCCTTTCTTTTTTCCAAAATAATGGTTTTATTGTTTTCATCCAAATCTTCGGGAAGAGGTTCTGCTACTATAGTAGAATTTGTAAAAAATTGACCAAAGTTAAATCGACATTGAATGTTTTTGTATTTTCTACATGTTTTAGAATGGCTATGCTTCTGATACATTTTGACTAAGTCATGTAATTCAGCATCTTCTTCTTTACTTGGCAGGTAAGCCTGTACATGTTTATCTACATAGTCTATGTATTCTTCCTTGTTGTCATGGGTTAGCTTAGGGCAGTCATCACACCATATAAGGGCATGTAGGTGGGGGCTCCCTTGCATCTGAAATTCAATACGAAGAGCATAATACACTATTTTACCAACTGGTTTAGCATTTGTCAGTAACACTTCAGTAAAAAATGTTTCAACTCTATACTGAAAGTGTTTTGCAACTACAACAGGATTGAGGTTAAGCATTTGACATCTTTCATTATAAGACAGTGCATCAACTTCATCATTAGTCAGATTGTTGCCTTGTATTTTTGCTAACATTTGAAATAGTTCTGGCCATCTTAGATCTGCACAAGATAATGTCATAAACCATGTTGGAATGCCAAGTTGTTTGACCATTGCAATCACTTCATACATGAATTTTTGCCAGTATGGTGGTGTTCCTGGAATTTGCCTCAGAAATAAATATGCCTGATCTTGGCAAATGAGGTTAACTAAACTCTGAGGATTAGCTTTTAATTGAGAAGCAGTGACAGATTGACCATGGACCTTCTTTAGGGCAATATTTATACTGTTTGATACTTTCTTCTGTTCAATTATGAATTGTGCAAAAAACAAGTATTCTGGGTTTGTTGCAAACCTTCCACTATAATGCAAAAGTCTAGCATTAAAATATTTCACTGGTGAAATTGTAACTTGTCGCTCTGCTGCATAACCATATCTGCCTTTAGGAAACAATACTGGAAATGCTAGCTCTTCACATTGTTTATCAAGCATAAATGACACAGGATGTTTGTTTTCTCCAGGAGCTATGCTATAAACTTCATTTCCTGTTGATTGCTCACTGTCATCTTCAGTAACAGGATAATTTGGTATAGTTGACTGTAAGCATGTCTGATGTACTGGGGATCTGTATTCATTTAAGGGGTCATCATTTTCTTCATCGTCACTATTTGATTTATCATCTTGTGTTGCATCACATTCTAATGCAGGATCACTAACTTCTGTTACTTTCTATGATGTAGCTTGATGCTCTGCATAGTCACAGTCTGTATCATCTTGTAAATCAAGGAGGGTGCTATCAATATTGTTAATATTAATTACTATATCTTTGTACAATGGATTATGTACTTTGAGCCAGTTAAGAACTTGTTGCATTAACTGTGGTCGAACTGCTTGAAAGTATACATGTCCTCTAAATTGCAACTTTCTTTTAAGCTTTAGCATTATTATACCAGATCTCTCAGGTGGACGAGGGAGTATATTACATGTTTGATCACATTCTACAGGTACATTACATAGTGCACCTTTAATTTTTCTCTGTTGTCCTTTAGGCATGATGACAATCTTTTCAAATACTATTCGCTGAGCTATTAATATTTGTTCTAATTTTTCTAATGAAGCTAGGTGCATGGGTATTTCATCAACATACATATTGTTCACTACAGCCTGACATGGCAATTGTCCTTTTATGACTTTTGAATGACAAGTGCTGCATATATATTCTTTACCATCAAATGATTGTTGGGTATTGAAATATTTTTGGCAAGGGTACTTGTTGTATATGCATCTTATCACAGACTTTTTATAAAGCATTCGATTACAGACAGTACATATGAAATAAGGGCCTTCTCTTATTTTCATCTTAAACTGTTTAATACAAGATTCTTCATTTTTGGTAACATTCATTTTTGAATCCTTTTTTTTCTTAAAAATTTCTTCTACAAACCTTTTTTTCTCAACAGGTTCCATGCTGTCATACATATGTTTTTTTCTGTGCTTTCTCATGATACTTTTCCTTTCATTTTCAGTGATATCGCAAAAACAGCAAATAAATTGTATGTCATAATATATAGACTCCTGTTGCTGTTCATTTTGAATACTATTTTTAATTGCCTCCACGAGTTTATTCACACCACTGATGTGTTTTATATGTTTCATTACAGGTGCATCTCCGTCTTCGTATGTGACAAGAGAAAACAATTGCTTTACTTTAGTATTTTGTTGATAAATACAAGCTATACAGTGACTTGAAATCCACATTAAAAATCCTGTTTTCCCACTCTGGTTCCTTAAAATCAAGGTCTCCAAAGATATCCTGCTTTCAGTTAAATCCGACAGTTGTCCCTGATATACTTCTTTAAGGGTCACATTTATATTAGTGCTGAAAATAGTAACAGTTTCAGGTATTTTGAGAGATGTTAAATGATGTTCACTACCCATTGTCTTGTTAAGCTGAGATCCATTTTGAATGATTGCACCTAAAGTGTTTGAGTTCCAGTAACTGCAAGGTGAAATAATTGAGTAACATATAGAATAAAGAGCTATTGCAAAACAGTGTTTTTTGAAACAGATATGTTGATCTGATGTATTTAAGGCATCTTTTACATTGGTGTCAATTGCCATTTCATATTGGTATTTTCTAATTTTTAGACCTTTTAATTCATACACATCAGTTCCTCCATACAAGCTTTGAAAATATTGCACTAAGTTGTGTATAGATGATATATCCAATAATACACATGATCCTTGAGGATGACTTTTACCATAAATATCTCGAGCATGAGAGTCAAACACTTTAAAATGGCCATCATCAGCACAATATGTAATACCGATAGCAATACAGCCAACTGTTAAAATAAATGACCTATATTGTTGTGATATCAATGAATCAAAAGCTCTCTGCAGGCTCGTACAGTATTGATATCCCTCAATGCTAGGTTCACCATGTACATTACCTGTGTAGCTTTCAGTGTATTCTAGCTGGTAGTTTTCCTCTAATACTGTAAGCATTGTTGGTAATTCTGTTAGCAGTAAAAATGATTGTCTTGCCAGTTGTGATAAACTGCTATAGAGTTGATCCCCAATATACATGATTTGTATTAAGTCATCAGAGTTGTTTATTCCTTTCACGCTGTGGTATATTAAAGCACATAAGCTCATTGCAACACACTGTTGTCCTGCATTTTGTCCAAATACAACATCATCTCCTTGACTATATGGTGCTTTTATTGTGTTATTAGGTTCAACATAGTGCGTAACAGGACCAGGGTTTTTCTCTATGTCATTAAAAAGCTTGTGTGTTGTACAATTGTCGTTATGAGTTACAGTCTTGTACTCACTATACAGGAAATTACAGGAAAAGAACCTTCGGTATTTTAGATATTTCTTTCCATGTTTATCCGCACTTGAACTGGAACGATATCTCGTTTTGAGGTCGACTTTTCTTTTTCTAAAAACTGTCTTCCTTCTCATTTTTTGTACAAACCTGACAGCTACTTTGTGTCTACTTTTCTTTGGTTTTCCAATATTTTTAATAAGACTATAAACTTTCGATGACTTTGGTATATTTTTAATTAAACGACTCCGTACATATCTCCGTAGCTTTCTGCTTTTATGAGAGAGACGTTTTAACATATTCACCGGTGCTCGGCTTGGTGCACGATCACGTTTATAGCCATGGCATTCACATACAACACGAGTACAATTATAATATACATACTTTGCATAACGAGATCTGAATTCCTGTACTTTTATTGAAACTATAACATCATTTTGTTCATGTACATTTGTAAAATTCATAACGTTTTCTAATATATTACAGTCAGCAAGAATATTTGTAATCATGCACACGTAGTGTAAACCAATATTCGCGATCGCGTGTACAATAATAATAGTGATTAAGTAAGCAATATCAAATCGTACTCTACAACTGTTGAACAAAATAAAAGTTAGCAAAAGAATCAGGATATTGAACATACAAGTTAAGCTTCGATATTTACGATTCAAGCTCCTTTGTTGACTCTCGTCTTTATCCAATATGGCGATTTGCTTGTCGTTGCTGTTAGCCTGATCTTTCAAGTTCTTGTCATGAAGATTATTGATTTTCCCAACATCTGAGGTGTTCATTTTAGAGTCATTGTTTGTTTTTAAGTCAGCAGTCATAGTTTTGTCAGTGTTCTCATAGGTTGAATTCATATATGGCTCATTTGTTATCTCGTAAGATCTTGTATGAACTTTGCTAATTTGGCTAGCTTTCAGGCTATAGAATTCGTGGATCGACCCATTCCGAAAACGCTCAACTTCTTTTGGTGTGGGCCTACCACGAATGGTGTGTGGATCTGTATGAGATATGAGCGTAAAATTCATGATTCTTTCGAAAATCTTCCTCAGAAAGCCCTGCATTGCATACCAAACTCGACTCCCGAAGACCAAACACGTCGCATAGTCGCATGCCGCATGCCGCATGCCGCATGCACGATTAGTCATCCCTAGTTTCCACGCTCTCCACGAGGAACGCCTGGGACCATGACCCCCCATTTGGCGACCAAACCGCTAGCATTTTTAGACTCGGGCTTTGCTTTGTAAGCAAGCCCGAGTAAAAAACTGGAACAGCATGTAAACTGTAAATGCGACATAAAATACTAGTGAGAAAGAACCGCCATGTATTGTGGACTCTGCGTTAAACAGCAAAAGAAAATATACATTGTATTCGCTCTGACGAAGGCTAACGCTCGAAACGTCAGCTTTTTAACTCTTTACGGTGGCCAATTTACAATTTCAACTTAGTTGATATTACCAAATTACCTTGTTACTCCCACCGACGCAGCGCCATAGGATCTTTAGAAACTTACCCCTTTTATACGTTGTATTCCGCTGAGTTCATTCCCAATAACTGGTATCATGATACTCAAAAATTACAGCACCGAGCGTCAGCCGTCAAAGATTCCAAACACAATAAGTGGAGCAGTAACGGAAAGAAATCGTTGGTTCAGGAACTTATTTTGTCTCCGATCCGAAAACAAATATTGGGAGAAATTGATTAGAAAACAAAATACTCAGGCCGCCAGTTGGATGTCGTAGTAAATAAGCTTCGCAGCCTGTGTTAGTGTTAATAGAATCGACTAAATACGCAGGCATTGACTGAGGAATGTTTCATCTACGTGAGTGTATCATCAGCCGCAACTCGCTTTGCCTCATTACTATTTTTAAGCGCCGACCATGTACATTTTTTTCGGATACGGCTCCTTTGGTTACATTTTCACGCCATAGGATGATGACATGATTGCGTAAAAATTGACGCCTCTGTCAGATTAGAAGCGAAATACGATAACAGATTTTACCCAAGCAAGCTATGGGTATCCAGCAGAGAATGCGGAGTAAAAGTACGGATTCTCTGCTGGATACCAGGTTTTTTTTTCGTTGCTAGGAGCGTGAGGCTCATTATGTTTTTTTTTTTAGCTCACTGCTTGTGCAGGAATTTTTTTTTTAGGTGAACCTCTCTGCACGAATTTTTTTTAGTAGGTGTGAAAAAGTCACAATTGGACCTTCCTTCTGCACGAATTTTTTTTTTACCTTCTTCTTTGCATGAATTTTTTTTCTTGGCACTTTCCCTTGCATGATTTTTTTTTTGTTTTTTTCCCCACCCCCCCCCCCCCCTCCCCCCCTCAATCACTTTTCTAATGGTCCTTCCCTAAGCTCTATTAAGCCAGAACATTGTTAAAACAGAACGTGGCTCTACTGACATTATAAATAATCCACAAAAAACAGCTTTGAATTGATTGGTGTACTGAACAACTACCATAAAGAGAAAAGCAGCGGCGAAGAAAACAGCATCAGCACCAGCAGCATCTGACCTGCTGACTATACCTGTGGTATATGCGGTCGTGTCTGCCGTTCCAGAGTTGGACTTTTAAGTCACGAAAGAAAATGCTGGTCGCAAGTGCGCTTAGTCATGGACATAGTCCGACGTCTGTCTATTACTGAACAACTGCCATAACTTTGTCCCACTCCTGCATGAAGTGAAAAAAAAAACAAACCTTTAGAGGATAATCTTCCCCCAAAAATTATTGCGCTGCTTTTCGACTGAAAAAAAATATCTTCCTTGTTGGTCAGTCCGGAAAAAAAAGGTTCTTGCCACTGTGAAATCTTGGTAATACATTCATGTGCTATATTTTGGAGCCGTTCTTCCAGACTTGTTTGAGTTTTCAATCGATAATTACACGAAAATGTTTGCAGCAAAAAATCTTGTACTTCTACACGTTGTTTCATACTTGGTGCTTTGTTTACATGAATTTTTTCAGCAAGATATCTTAAAAAGCAGAAGAGTTACAATGCTGTAAATGTTTGGTGTATATAGGACATGAATGTATTACCGAAATCTTCCAACCCCCTCTGTAGGGTTCCACAGGAAGCTTGTTTATACAGAAATGTAGACTGCCTTGTCGACTCTCGAGGGACTAGGTTGAGGTTTGGCTACAAAGCCAGAAATTATTAAATTTCCGTGGACAAGAAGAAAACATGGCTCTGTTGCAGGAAGAAGAGTGGCAAACAACAAGACCCAAAGTCAGCGAGAGAATCGCCTACATGTTCAACAATGACCTTTTTAGCGATGTCTGTCTGGTTCTTCAAACGTCGATCGGCGCCGTTAATGTTATTCCAGCTCACAAGTTTGTGCTGTCGATTAGTAGTCCTGTGTTCCACTCAATGTTTTATGGTGA
Organism: Ricordea florida; assembly: GCA_949710005.1. Classification (NCBI taxonomy): domain Eukaryota; kingdom Metazoa; phylum Cnidaria; class Anthozoa; order Corallimorpharia; family Ricordeidae; genus Ricordea; species Ricordea florida. The sequence continues at coordinate 5,699,020 of OX453285.1, forward strand.
AGGAGTCCACACTACGAGCACTGTTCATCTTTCTGATTGTGATTACGAGAGTATATTCGAGTTGCTTCGTTACATGTACACTGACGAGGTAAAATTGAGTTCTAGTAATGTCATGCAAGTGTTGTATTTGGCCAAGAAGTATAACGTGCCCAGTCTAGCTGAGAAATGTGTCGAATACGTAGGAAGGAACTTGAACGCATCGAATGTTCTTACAATCATGCATCAAGCTCAGAAATTCAAAGAAGAAAATGTCATAGCTGGTTGTTGGAAAATAATCGATAACTGTACGTCGGAAGTCGTTAAATCAGACGAATTTCTTACGGTCAATCACTCCATCCTCGAGGACCTAGCCGGAAGGGATTCGTTAACTGTTCACGAAGCTCAGTTGTTCGAAGCCGTTAACTGCTGGGCTATAAGTGAGTGTCAACGACGTGGCCTCATAGCGCATGGTAGCGCCAAGCGAAGAGTCCTTGGAGAGCGGATTGTAAAGAGCATACGTTTCCCAGTGATGACCCAAGCAGAATTTGCAGCTGTAGTTTTAGACTCTAAGATACTTAAAACCGGTGAGACGTTTAAGATGATAAAATACTTCAGTTCTGTTCCTCATTTTCCAGTCGGATTTCCAGTGAACAAAAGATTTAAAAAGTCCCACGAACATCACCGACTTTTCCGGTTTGACACGGTCGCGGACTATGGCTGGCGTCACGACTTGGGCAGACAAGACAGCATATTCCTAACAGTAGACACTGAAGTAAAGTTGTACGCAATCGGAATCTGCGGCAGTGTAAACAAGCAATACTCAGTGATTTTTAGAATACGAGAAGCCACAAGTGGGTCAATTGTTCTTTCGAAAAGAGGAACTTTCACTTCTGAGCTCGTTCAGTGTCCATGGTATCGTTACTACGGTTTTAGCATTGTCTTTGATCTCCCAGTGATTTTGAAGGGAGGTGTGAAGTATAGTATAGAAGCCAAAATAACTGGTCCTTTTTCTTGTCGCGGATTTAATGGTGTTCAATCTGTTCGATGCTCACGTATTAATTTCAAGTTTGAAAATTGTCAATGTAGCGACAATGGTACCAACATAGCAAAGGGGCAATTTCCAATGTTTGAATTTGGCAGCAATTAGCATTTAGTAGCTTTCAGTTATGCCATGTAAGGAAAATCACATATAAAACGAGCCCTTTTTCCCGTGGGGGAAGGGGTTAGTAGTACCCTAGGTAGGTTAAGAAAGCAATCATGTACACTGTCTGACATAACAGGCTATCCACAAGGGAAACTCCCAGGGTCAATGACGTACGTATATGCGACAGGAAGTCATTTGTATTGTGTCTGTTCAGTGAACTGTGGTGTTGTTGTTCAAACACTAAGTTGTCGTAAAATTCAATTTCCTTGGCTTCAATCAAAATAAGAAATAAATCATGTGCTTTATTTTTTAAAAAAAAATGACACGATTTGTAATTTTAAATACACACAAGAAATGATTAATCGAACCAGTTGATACAGTTTTACCATTGCAGGATTTAAAAGGTGCTTAAATGACCAGCAATTTCTCATTATGATACTCACTGTTCACCAACCAGTCGTGTTAAGAGAGTAACGAAAATCACCAAAAAAGAGTGGTATTGATATTTAAACAAATTCTCCTCGCTAGTACCATAACAAATATATGAGAACAGTTAGGAGAAAGTGAATATTGATATTGGGGCCTTAAGGGTTGGGTTTCGAGTGTTAGCCCGTAATCAGAATGAAAATTATAATATTTGACAGTTAGCAGCTGTTTGAACTTCTCGAGCCTTGGAATATTAAAATCCTGCAATACACTTCTGTCGATTTTGTCTCACGGAAACACTATTCTATTCCGTTAATCTAAAAGTATTTTCGAGTTTCTCGCGACTGACATTTTTGGCATGGAAAAAGCAGTTAGACATAAGGTTTGTTTTGTTAAATCCTTTCACCTCCAGACTAAGTGGTCGTCATTTAACTTCAACTTACAATGATAATGCTTTGTCAAGCAAGCGCATGGTGAGAATTGAGAAAGTATCATGTTGATCTAACACCAAATTCTCAAAATTACGATGTAAGAACGAGTATGAGACTTACTAAGGAGATTAAATACTCGGATCTTGTTAGTGAAAGGGTCAATGGCGATGATGATATGCCGGCGGTTTGAACCGTGACGCAGACACAGCTCATTGAAATTCTATAACTGGAGTGCTTTTCGGATTTTTCTTCGCCGTTATTAAATATATTGCGCAGCCAGTTACGGGCAGCATTCTTGTTTTTGTAATTCGCACGATATCAAAATGACTGTTGTTATGATGGATAAATGTCTTATCCAGTCAATAAATCGCTTGCTTCCTTTCACCGTCAAGAAAGTCGGGGGTTAAATATAACCTGATTACATGACAGGAAGTAACTCAGCTGGTCAGCCCGCTGTTTTGAAACATATTTCTTTCTCTGCTAAGTTTCCGATCGGGTCAGCAAGTGTGCTTTCACCTGCGGTGCGCATGAAATAACTGCTTAAGCTTCGATATTGAAACAATTAGTGTCCGGGGAGGGCAGTGTACAAAGTTAAGCGAAATTGGGGTGAAAGAGAAGGGAGACGGCTCTTTTGTCTGTCCAGTCATGATTCGATGCTTACTAGAAACGAAAACCCTACACTATTCTTGAGAACCAAAGTCCTCTAATTTTAATACTCGAGCCAGAAGCTAGTTTCTCGGAAGACGCAAAACGCATCGGAACGTTTTCAGGTGCAGTGACTCTGTACTGTACTTGAAACTAACAAAGATCAAACTTTGTACTACCAGAAGGCAAGATTTTCTTCTCTCGAAGACATGTGAAAAGAAAAAGAATTGCAGAACGAGTGCTTAAGACTTGAACAATATTAGCTTTAATTTTCGGCCATAAAAAAAAAATTTGGAATATTCGAGAAACGCCTATCGGGGTCGCTGTACCGACTAGAAAGCAAACCGAGGTACTTGGTTCAGCTAGTTGGAGACCATGGTACGAAATTCTATTAAATAATGCGTGACCTAAAGTTTTGTGTCTAAATGTGGTCATTATTAATTCCCTTAACACTTAGGAAGAGAATTAAACAGTATACATTTCTTTCTGGCTTGAGTACTACTAGCTTAAGGTGTCTAGGGTGTATACTGCTGGAGTGACGCCTTCCCCCGGCCCGACATGCAAGCCCCAATTTACGTCACACTTTTTTCAATAAATAGAATATGCTGTAGACATGTCTGAGATGCACAAGCAATCAGTATCAAATTTCAGACATTTCAGACTTTTTAATGGAAAGCTTGTCTTTGTCTGAGTCATTAAGAAAGATTACTAATTGTGATTCGGGCAACTCAGTTATCTTTTAAAAACACGTCGTCATAACGTCACGGTTTACCAAACTCTCGACACCTGTGAGTGCATTATGGTTTATTAATGAGTGATTTTACTTCACTTAGTAATTTAACTGGGCTCTAATATACGTAAGGGTTATTCTACCGTAACTTCAAAAGTAAAAGGTACTGCGACTCTTTGGGGAAAACATGGCCTTGCCAAATCGAAGTTTTGGAACTCGCGCTGTTGCATTTTTTCTTTTCCTATGCGCGTTTGACTTTCTGCTAACCTATCGGGGGTTAACCAATGGCAGTCCATTGGATCCCTCGCTGATTGCTCAGGAGCTGCAAACGTTGGCGAGAGAAGGACTCGGAGTGGACGAAATGCAGGTGATTTGACCACAGTTATTTTACTGAACGTTTTTTGTTGCAATCTTCGCTGGTGGTGATCTGTTATCCTACTAACTCAAGCCTTGTTCACACAACCCATGTTTTCCATTTAAAGTCAAGAATTTTAGTTTCCTTCAAGAATTTTAGTTTGGAAATTGTTGCGATCTATTAAAAAAAAAACGTTTTGCGGAAAATTGCTGACGCGTGAAAACGTTATGCTGTGCAAGGAAAACACCTTGGAACTGGTGCATAAGTTGAGAAACGGTATTAAAATGAAACACGAATATATATTCAAACTCCCCAACCGAGTAAACGAGACTACTTATTCAGATTTTCCGATCATTGCGGATTTTTTTTTCTGGTGGAACAGAGTGAAGAGCAGCGTTCCAATTGGCCTTACATCCTACGCGGAAGTTTTTGGAGAATAATTATGAATGAAAACATCCAAAGAAAACGATTGATCCATTCTGGACAACAGAGGTTGAATTACGTTTTCACAACATAGTACTCTAGTTCTGCTGAAGTACTATGATCCCGAGACATCTTGTATACATACATACATACATACATACTTTATTGGAACTCCCTTTAACAGGGCTTTTCAGTCACAATAAACTAACTATTAAAAAATACTAAAAACTTATTTACAATAACAATTTAAATTTAAAATTTAATTAATTGTTATAAAACATATTCTTAAAAAGAGTCTTCTTAAAATTATTAATTTCTTTGATATTCTTAATGTTCTCAGCTAGCCCATTCCATTCCCTTGGACCCCGATAGGAAAACGCCCTTTGTCCTGTTGACAGTCTACATCGGGGAACCACAAAATTATTACATCCCCTTGTATTCCTATTGTGAACTGCTGAACGTTTAACAAAATATTTAACTAAATAATCTGGAGCTAGACCATTTACACATTTGAATGCTAAAACTAAATCATTAAATAAAACTTTCTCTGTAACATCTAACCATCTAAGAGATTTCCGACCCTGAGATATATGGTCAAACTTCCTTAACCCTAATACAACTCTGGCTGCAAAGTTCTGCACCAACTGTAGTTTGTGTAGATTACGTTTAGATGTGTTCCCCCACACTGAGGAACAATAAAACAATTTACTGAAAACGAAGCTATTTATAAGTAATAATAGTGTTTTCTTGTCTAAGAGATGTTTAATTCTTCTGATATGTACCAACTGGTTCATGCAACTAGAAGCTGTCTTAGAGATATGTACATCATAAGTGAGACATTGGTCAATATATACCCTTAGATCCTTGGCAAACGGAACTGGTGAAATAGTTTTGCCTAACAAAGACAATGAAATAGGAGGTAGCTTCTTAATAAGTTGTGCTGAGCCAACAACCACTAGTTTTGTCTTGTCAGGGTTTATGAGTAGAGCATTTGTTGCGCACCATTTGCTGATATTCCTAAGATCTTGGTTTACAGCTGCCATAGCACTTGATGAAGCTGATACAGAAAATTTAAAGTACAATTGACTATCATCAACATACGCGGCAGCTTGACTGTAGGTAATAGCACTAATTAAATCATTAATATAAATTGTAAAAAGCACTGGACCCAAGATTGAACCCTGAGGTACTCCATTTGTTAAAGGTAACATTTCTGAAACTGAATCTTCGTATCGTACCCTTTGGTATAATACTGAACAGGATTAAACAACAGGATTTACTAGCCCTGGCTTGATTGGACTGAACATCACATGTTACTATGTCGTCGGAGCGACGAAGGGCTAACGCTCGAAACGTCAACACCTCCCTTTTACCTTATGGTGGTATAACTTACTTAATCAATTCGTTTGATTTACCCAATTTCTTGTGTTTCAATTCCCCACCGACGCAGCACCAGTTTCATTAGCTAGAAACTATCCCCACATTACATGGTTTGACTGGACTGAACGTCACATGTTACTAACAGTGGTTTGACTGAACTGAACATCACATGCTACTAACGGTGGTTTGACTGGACTGAACATCACATGTTACTAACGGTGGTTTGACTGGACTGAACATCACATGTTACTAACGGTGGTTTGACTGAACATCACCTGTTACTAACAGTGGTTTGACTGAACTGAACATCACATGTTACTAACAGTGGTTTGACTGGACTGAACATCACATGTTACTAACAGTGGTTTGACTGGACTAAACATCACATGTTACTAACAGTGGTTTGACTGAATATCACATGTTACTAACAGTAGTTTGACTGAACATCACATGTTACTAACAGTGGTTTGACTGGTCTGCACATCACTTGTTACTAACAGTGGTTTGACTGGACTGAACATCACATGTTACTAACAGTGGTTTGACTGAACATCACATGTTACTAACAGTGGTTTGACTGGACTGAACGTCACATGTTACTAACAGTGGTTTGACTGAACTGAACATCACATGTTACTAACGGTGGTTTGACTGAACATCACATGTTACTAACAGTGGTTTACCTGGACTGAACATCACATGTTACTAACAGTGGTTTGACTGGACTGAACATCACATGTTACTAACGGTGGTTTGACTGGACTGAATATCACATGTTACTTACAGAGGCTTGAATAACGTGAAGTTGTTGTGCTCATTGTTGTTCCTTGTTCAATTGTTTTTCAGTAGACTAATTTACTAAATAAATAACGTAATTTTCTCATCTAACGTGCAGCAATATTTTAACGATCTGCATTACCACGAGGAAGATATTCATGGGCAGAGTATTACTCAAAATATAGCAGTTAAACTCGCCCAGAAATTCAAGGATCGTTACGCTGTAGCACGGGAGCTTAAAGAGGCTGTGGAAGCTTCTTACGCCAAGTCATTGACCCCTTCTCCTGTTACGGAATGCTGCAAAAGTGACAAATCTACACTCCAATATGATGCTCGATTTCGTTCAAAAGTTGACATGACTGAATGGTGTGTAAAGATCTCGGGAAGTGCCCCTCCCAATCCAATACACTTACACAGCGATGTCCTTAATACCATGAAGGACATTTCTAAGAAGCATCCCTTCATCAAGTGGCAATATTTTGGCTCTGAACAAGGACTCCTGACCAACTTTCCTCTGTTTGATGACACGGCAGAGTGTGATGTGTACGATCCTCGCTACAGACCTTTTTACGTGGAGACAGCCACACCTGAACCTAAAGATGTCGTGTTGGTCATTGATACCAGTTCATCAATGGCTGGAGAAAATATGGCGTTTGCTGTTGAAGCTGCTAATACCGTTTTGGACACTATGAATCCAAAGGACAAGGTGAGTGTTTTTATACACTGGTCTAAGGGACGGATCATTAGAAAAGTGATGGGGGGTGGGGAAAAAAAACAAAAAAAAAATTCATGCAAGGGAAAATGCCAAGAAAAAAATTTCATGCAAAGAAGGTAAAAAAAAAAATCATGCAGAAGGAAGGTCCAATTGTGACTTTTCACACGTAGTAAAAAAAATTCGTGCAGAGGGGTTCACCTGAAAAAAAAATTCCTGCACAAGCTGTGAGCGAAAAAAAAAATTCGTGCAAGCTGAAAATTCCCCCCCCCCCCCCATCACTTTTCTAATGGTCCGTCCCTAAATAATTACTAGCGACGGAGTCGGAGTTGGAGCCGTAATCGGAAGAGGCAAACGATTTGTATAGGTAATCACATGATTTGTATAGGTAATTACATGATTTGTATCGGGTAATCACATGATTTGTATAGGTAGTCACATGGTTTGTATAGGTAATCACATGATTTGTCTCGTGCAATTTGGGATAAATCAGCACGAGTAAATTTTTTAAAGGCTAACCAAGTTGCACGAGCCCGTAGGGCGAGTGTAATTTGTAGTCTTTGAAAAATTAATGTTAATAATATACATGCAAAAATTTCGGTTCGTACTTTTCAATACTTTCGACATAGCCCTTTTGAGAAGCCCAAGACTTTCAGACTTTAAGTCAATTGTTTGTTCTTTGTTGGGTATTTTTGTTCTTAGCATTCTCCTTCAAACTCTGAATTAAAACATTGTTACTTTCTCCTAACCTGTCTGCCATTTTGTGTTGTTACGCTTTCGTTACTTTCCTGTCAATCAATTTAATTTCAACTTTCTGCACTCAATTTCAACTTTTTGCACTCAATTTCAATTTTCTGCACTGTTTGGGATTAATTGACGTGCTCTCAGCCAATGAGCATGCTGAAATTTTTGCATGTATATTAATACAACAACAACAACAACCATAGAAGTTTATTGTGTCATACGCTTAGCTCTTCAGGGGTAATGTGACTTCATCGGAAAATCTGATTTCGCTAACAGCGTTATTTCTTTTAGGTTGGCATAGTGTCATTCAACACAAAAGCCTCTACCCCGGGTGGGGTAGGCACGAGAAGTTTGTGCTATAGTGAGCGGTTAGCACTCGCAACACCCATCAACATAAACAGTTTGAAGGATTACGTAAAGGGACTTGTACCACTTAGTAAGGAAAAAAATGTTTATTTTGTTGTATACCTACGTGGTAAGAGACTTGGGCTTAACTGCAGAACACCCTGCCACTCGAACAATATTCTGCGTAGCCGGCTACGCGGTGCGTAGAAACTTCATTAATATTCAATTCCCTGGCGTAATATACTTCGTTCTTTAGCCATGAGTCGCCAAAAACAACACGTTACAACACACTTTGAATTAATTTCTTTCCACGTACCGCGTACAGCGTAGCTTCTAAGATAGCTTCACACTTTGAATAAATTTCTTTCCGCGCACCGCGTACCGCGTAGCCAGCTTCTAACATAGTTTGACACTTGGAATTAATTTCATTCCGCACACCGCGTACCGTGTAGCCAGCTTTTAACATACTTTGAGACTTTGAATTTCTTTTATTCCGCGTACCGCGTACCGCGTAGCCAGCTTCTAACATACTTTGAGACTTTGAATTTCTTTATTCCGCGTACCGCGTACCGCGTAGCCAGCTTATGACATAGTTTGACACTTTACATTAATTTCATTTCGCGGGCCGCGTACCGCGTAGCCACCGTTTTCAGTAACGCAGTCAAAATGGCAGCGGGTATTCTGCAGTTACTCCGAGACTTGTACCCCTATATTCCCTGAGTAAAGCCTTTAGTCACACAATGTGGCTCTAACTTTTAACTCTATAGGTCACAAAATACATCTTAAATTTCAAGTCTTTTACTCCTGTAGTAAAACTATATGAGTCATACTACAATATGATTCTTGCATTTACCCTTTTCACTCGCAGATTTAATCATTGAGTCCTACATTGCGGTTCATTAGATTAAACACCTACCGTAAGAACTCGAGTCACTTACAATCGTTATAACACTAATACTTCTGTAATAACATTAAATGATCATCGCAGTTATGTACACAACTTAAAGAGCTGTGAATTTTAAAGCCTGAAAAAAACTCAGGCCTGAACGGGATTCGAACCCATGACCTCTGCGATACCGGAGCAGTGCTCTACCAACTGAGCTATCAAGCCAACTGGGAGCTGGTCATATTGTCAGTTCGTTATATACCCGTAGATAAAGAAGAATGATGCAATTAATAGCGGGGCTCCCGCGCGCGAAGCGCGCGTGGAGCAGAGCCCCATACTCATGGAATATGGTCAACCTCTTTTTTTTTGGTTGTCACGTGACTGACCGAGCGTATGTACGTCCGTACGTCCGTACGTACGCGTCTACAGATTGTACGGGTAGGGTAGGGGAGACTATCAAAAGGAAGGGAGGGGTATCTCAGGCTTGTCTTGGCAAATCCACATCTTTTATATTGGACATTCACAATATGGTCAATTGACAGCTGTCAAAACGGGATAGCCACTGACCAGCATCACATGACCATATTGTGGGCTCATGTGTCAACTCATCGAGGTGACGTGATTTATTTGGAAGCTGTTCTGGTAGCCCGCGTATTTTTGGCGGGAAATTGCGTTGACGACTGAAAAAGAAATTTTCAGTTCATTGTCTTTTGAGACACAATATTACTACTCTACACTGTTAAAGTTTTACTAAAGGATAAACGAAACAATTTCTATTGCTATGTCAACAAACAATAGCAGAGAAAATATAATTTGCAGAACACAGGGTTCATGTGAAGAGCAACGGGAAAGAGAGCAAGAATTAACTGAGGAAGAATGAGCGAAGTAGATCGCCAAAGAAGGCGCGCTCGGGAAAGAGAAAGGAGACGAAATTATAGCGAAGAACGCCGACAAGCAGAAAGAGTCCGGGCTCGAGAAAATAGACAAAATGTTAACGAAGAACGCCGAGAAGCGGAAAGATTCCGTGCTGTGGAAAACAGACAAAATTGTAGCGAAGAAATAAAGCCGAGAAGCGGAAAGACTCCGTGCTATGGACCACAAATTTGCATAAGTTTTGTCTGCATAATATTTGCTCACTGATGCGTGACTCAGCACTCGCACTTTCCACTTTCCCTTAAACTTGACACTTGACTTGGAAAACCGACTTCTAAACAAACTTTCTTCAGAAAAATGATCTTCTGAATGCACTACTTTTGAATGAGAAGCAAACTGATGAAAGATTTCAAATTTTTATGTCCTTTAATCATATAAACATCTCCCCTGTCGACGGCTAAGAAATACTCCCGCGGGAATTTTCTCTTGGCGGCAAATTGCAGAATGTAGCGCTTTCACTGGCAGCTTTTCGCGTTGTCGACGTTGTCATTTAGTGTGTCGATTGAGAACTTTGGTTTCAACGCCGTTGTTTTCGTAAAAAATGTAGTAGTGGGTATAAGCGGGGTCTGGGACATGTGTAAATTTTTGTATTATGTAAATTTTTTATCCGCAAAAGTATACGCAAAGTATTCGCAGGGGGGGAAGCCCGAAAATACAAAACAGAGATTTTATCAGGTCGTTAGAAAGCCGATGCCAAGCCGATGCCAAGCCGATGCCAAGCCGATGCCAAGCCGACACAAAGCCGATGCCAAGCCGATGCCAAGCCGATGCCAAGCCGATGCCAAGCCGATGCCAAGCCGACACAAAGCCGATGCCAAGCCGATGCCAAGCCGATGCCAAGCCGATGCCAAGCCGACACAAAGCCGATGCCAAGCCGATGCCAAGCAGATGCCAAGCCGATGCCAAGCCGACACAAAGCCGATATCAAGCCGATACAAAGCCGATACCAAGCCGACACAAAGACGATACCAAGCCGATGCCAAGCCCCACCAAACCTTATACTGCAACCTCCCTTTTCCAACAACCAGAATAAGTTTTGCAAAGTTTTTACAAAGTTTGAGGAAAGTGGACGCGGAGAATTCACCATCCCTATCCAAGCCCACCCCCACATAAGTATCCGCAAAATAAAAAAAATTTGGATTTTAATGTTAATTTAAAGAATAACTTACGAAAGTATAAATGGAGAATTTGTTTGAATTGAAACTTGATGAATTGAAATTTGTACAACTGAAAAAAATTGTTAAAGAGTTGAAAATTAAAGGGAGATCTAGAATGCGAAAAGAAGATTTTATTAATGCGTTAAAAAAATTTTCAGATGAGGAGATTATTAAATTAATACCAAAAGATACTTTCAATAATTATGATTATATTTGTATTCATGGAAAGTGTAAATATTTCTGTAGAGAGTGTGGAGGAACACAAATATGTGAACACAATAAAATTAAGTCATACTGTAAAGAATGTAAAGGTTCACAAATATGTAAACACAAATTACAAAAGTATATATGTAAAGAGTGTAAAGGAAGAGGAATATGTGAACATAATAAACAAAAGAGACAGTGTAAAGAATGTTGTTAAATATAAAAAAAAAAGATTTTTAATATTAGTTTAAAGATATAAAATAAATTATTAAAAGATGGTGAGAACTAAAACTTTTAAAAGATACTATAATGATGAAAAAATGAGTTTTTGTGATTTTATAGAGTCAATTAAAGAAGATTTGTTAAAAACCATATCAGAAAATCGTGAGTTTATTGATTATTATCATTATGTTGAAGATGAAGATGAAGATCCTTATGGCTATCTTGATAAATATGATAATAAGTTTATTAAATTTGAAATTACTTATTCTAATTATTATGAAGAAGATTATGATATTATTTTTTATGGCGGCCGGTGGATTAATTTTAAATCTGGTATAAATTTTGATATTGATGGAATGGATGTTGATAATTTTGTAAAATCGGCATTGAATTGTTCTAATGAATGGCTAAAAAATTATGTTGAGGGGGATAAAGGACCATTTAGTTATTGTTTTGATAAATATTATGATGATTGTTTTGAATATTTTAATTGTTGGGGGGAATCATATTTAAAAAAGCAATGTAATATTAATAATTTCGATGAAAAGTTTTTTGTTAAAGAACTGGATTTTATTATATACTTAAATCAAGAAAAAATAAACCATAAAAATAAATTTTATAAAGACTTTTATACGGAATTATTAGAAAGAACATGGAACTCAAGTAGATATTTAAATTGGTGTGTTGATATAGAGGATTTTAAGTTTTTGAAAGAATGATGGAGTAATAATTAAAACTAATTATGTTATATAACCTAAATAATGGTTACATAACAAAAATAAGTAATTTACCTAAATCTTAAACTAAAAGTTATGGGAGAACCCATCAGATCAAGTTTTTTCCATTCAGCGTCTAAGATAGTTAAATCAAAGTGGTTTATAACGCTATCATATTTTCGAACCGGAATTGTTGGATAATCCTTTGAGGGTATGTTTGCAAGTAGGTTTGATGGCGATAGTTTAACAAGTTCTCCATATTTGGTTTTATTCATATATGATGACTTATTATCCACTATACTACACATAAGTCTCAGTGGTTCCTTAATCTGTATATTTATGGGGTATAATTTACCTGGATTTATAACTTCGGGTATACCTAAACCAACCGCTAACCCTCTCGTAAGTTTAATGTCAAAGTTCTTATTTGAATATAGATAGTCAACAGTATCAGTCTCAATTATTGTTATCTTTGCCTTATCAGTATCATTAAGAAAGATCGATTGAATATCACGCAACGAATATGTACTGGGTTGTATTATTATTAGAGGTTGATTCTTATCATTGAATAATATCTGTTGATCCTTGAAATTAATCAATCTTTTGGTTTTTATATTACAATCTAAGAGTTGTATCTCCCGAAGATTTTTCAGCGGAGGATCTAAATAAATCCTTGTTTCAGACTCATACATGGTAATACTCAACATTTTGTTTTGATTACATCATATTCACCTTTTTAAATTTCCATTGACGTAATCGCATTCCTGAGCGACGTTAGAAACCGACCTTTTTGAAGTAAACATAAAATCTACTTTTCGATTTCAAATCCACTTTACATTTTGCTTGTTGCTATGTCGTAAAAGTATGCAATCTATTGTTCTACACGTGAACACTAATCCAAAAACAATGATAATCACGTGAAATGGCTATGAACTACCGAAATAGATACCACGCAAATACACTAGAGACAATTATAAATGCTAATATATTATCTTCATGTTGCGTGGTCACGTCCGGCTTTACGCGCGGCGAGTCTGAGCCTTTGGAAGGCTTTTCATTTTGCGTTGGAGAGATTTTTGGTTTCGGATTTGTCTCAACTATTGAATGAGGTAACTTTAACTTTGAAGATCCCATGTTATGACTTATTCCAACCGGTTTTGATTCTACGTTTAGCGAATTATTTACTCCAAATTTCATATCATTAGTCGCCTTCATAAGTTTGTTATTATATCCAACCACGCTTTCTGTGTTTATGATCATATTACTTGGCATCAACCAAACACCTGGAGCAATAGCTAAATCAAGTCGTAATTTCGCTTCTTGTACAGCTAATTGATATCTTTGGATAGAACTAGAAATGTCATTCTCAATCACACTACTCTCAAATAAAGCTAAGAATTCTTGTTGCGTCTCGATTGCTCCACCACCATTACCATAAATCGAATTTCTTGTGTTAACTTGTGCCCCTAATATACAATAAACAAAAGCCTCCGCGGATCGATTCAATCTACCGAGTCCAGCTTTAGTGAGTCCATGCCCACTTGTTGGGATAAACCAAGCATATTTGAAATCGGTAAATTCGTCATTTCGTATAAACGATATTAGATTACCATCTTCTTTCTTACCCCCATCATCAGAAAATTTATTATCACCGCTAGTAAACTGATTCGCTCCATGATCATATTTCCTTATAATATATAAATTTTGATTTCCTTCTACCGGATAATCAATGAAAATATCACCTAATCCAGAATTTCTTCCGCCTTTCCATCTAAAGTCTGATCTATTACTTATTCCAAATTCAGTGCACAATTTATTATACGCAACTTTACTATAGGGATTATTATTTATTACAAAAGTTTGCTCATCAGGCAAGGGAAGGCTTAATTCATATAATATTCGCCTTATTGTGAAATATATATGAAACTTAATGAAGCTATTCACTACTTTAGGATAATTTAGACTTTCAAAAGGACTAATCCCGCAACCGGATGTTGCACACCAAACTGCAAAGTTAAGTTGCTGAGGCCAATAGTTCATATCAGGCCCGTTCAACCATTTTCTACTTTGTTTTCCAAATTTGAAAGTCACAACTTGATTGGTAAAAACATCACGCATCTTTGCTGTGAAATTCTTTGTATTTGAAACATATATATCTAGTGAGGTTAGCATTTTTGTTATATCGGTTGTAAAATCATCAAAGTTAATAGCTGGTATAGGATAGCTTTGATTAGTAAGACTTAAACTCTTTGGGAATGAACTCAAGTTATTCGATTCACTCAGACCTAAATCCTTCCATAAAAGTTTTTTCAAATTAGGAGAAAGATCATCAGTCCAGGTTTTTCCAGTAGGATCATCATTTGACATTATTGTTGTTCCATTAACTTTCCACTTAATATATCCTCCAAATGAATCATTAATAAATGTAAATTTATCAAGGTTAGCGTTTGGATATCGGGTTTTAAAATCTGTAAGCAACATCTTATTCTTTATTTTTCTTCGATTAGTCCATGTCTTTATATTTTGAATAAGATGTAAAGTTAATACTGCTCTTTTCTAATACCTGCAAAACAATTACAACCCACATCAGTTCTTTCATATGAAATTTTTAATGAGTGGGAGTGGTTAACTCTTTTAATAGATCTGCTCGAACTTCTCTTCTTATCTGCGACATGTTTAAGTTTTTTTCTGTATCTCTCCTAAATTTTTGGCGAACTTCTAGTTTTAGTTTTTGAAACTTTTCCAACTCCGCTAAAATTATGGAAAATTCTTGATCAGATATAACATTATCTTTCAATGCCTTTGAAACCAAATCGTTAATGGTGTTTAATTTTGATTTTGCTATGGAAACAGTTTGCTCGTGTTTACTGACTTTATTTGAAAGTCTTTTTGAAGCCGCGCCAAATCCAACAGATACTCCACCACAAATTCCACCGACAACACCCAACGGAACACCAATAATAGCCCCAAAACCGGTAAGAGAAGTTCCAAGTCCACTTGCAGATAGAATAACTGAAAGCACACCACTACAAACACTAATTTTTGTAAATATTCCTCTTGCTCTATTGTATTTTTTCCTTACATCTTCATAATGTTTAATTTCTCTCTCAAGATTTTGTAATACTTCACTTGATTTTTGTAGTCTGAAATTGACCGGATCTGAATTATTAGGTAATCCAGGATAAATTCTGTTGTAGTCACCCATATTGTATTTTACTGATCAACTTGATATCTTTAAATTTGTTACTTTCTCTTCTTTATGTTTTCAACAAAATACAAAACCACAGCCATTATCAAAAGCCAAGCATTTTCACCTAAAAATCCAATAACCTGCCCAGCTGTTTTGAATAGAAAGCTCACGATAGCACCAACCATTCCTGGTAATATTTCACCGAGTTTCTTACCAAGAGTTTTCAAACCATTACCTACACCCCTTCCTAAAGCAGATAAACCACCTGAAAGTTTAGAAACTATAACCCCAATAATGGCACCCACAGCACTTAAAACAGCAAAAACTGTAAACCCATACTTTTTGAATATATACTTTAATCTTTCCCTAAGCGGTAAATTTTTTAGTATTTCATCTTTTCGGCCCTCAATATCTGATAATTGTTCTTCGTTTGAAATTGTTTTATTTCTAATCTGTTCTCTTAATTTATCAACCTCAGATTTTAATTGCTCATTACTTTGTTTTAATTTTACCTCATTTGATTTCCCCTTCTTATATTTATCTATTTCCTCTTTGTATAATTTTGTTTCATCCAAAAGTTTCTCTGCTTGTATTTTTAATTCTATATTCTGTTTAACGGTTTTATCAAAAAGTCTTTTACCTTCTGAAGCATCTCTTTCCATATTTTCTTTTTCTGCTTTTTGGCTTTCAATTACTAAACCAAGCCTTCTTACTGTTTCTTCATATTCAGCAATTTCTTGTAGATTTACTTTTGAAGCATCGTCTAAGCCCTGCAATGCACTATCTAAATCTGAAATTTTTTCATTGGCTTCTTCCAATGCATTATTTAATTCTCTATTTTCTTCATTAGATCTTCTCAATTCTTCCTGTGAATTATTATATCTTTCTAGAATTGTTTCATAATCAGCACCAAGAGCTTTTCTCATTGTTTTTGGTAAATCTTCAAGCTTAAGAACTCCATCTTTATCAATTATTATATGTTTTGTTGCTCTTGGATTATTGCTAAATTTTCCTGATATACTTCCATCTTCCTCAAATTCAACATTAAATGTTGCGTCGTCTGGATTGAAGTCTGGCAAATAACGTTTAAGTTGTTGTCTTGCTTCTCTCATTCTATCATATTCCTCATCTCTTTCTATAATATTTGTTGGTTTTTTCTCTTCATTTTTTATTTCCCATTGAAGCCGTTTTCTTTCTGCCATATATTCTGAATAACCAAGATATCCCTGATCAACAGATGTAGATGTATTTGGACTTTGGTAAAATGTATCATCATCATCTTCATCATCATCATCGACTAAATCTCGCCTTGGAGGTGGAGTTCCCGGTCGACGATTCGGAGGTCTACCCGGAGGAGGAGTATCACCATCATCATAATCATCATCATTATCTCCTGGCAAATTTAATAATGGTATATCTTCTTCCATGATTTTTTACTCATTAGTAAGAAATCTTTAAACGAGCAAAGCAAACTAACTATAAAAATTTACTAACTGTGTAACCCAAAGCTAACATACCACCACCCACATATACCATTTCACCCATTTTTTGGTTTTCACTAGGTCTATAATAATCAGAGAATTTAGGTTCATGCATTTGTTCATATAATGCAAATTGTTCATTTGTAGTTGAAATATTTTTTGATGCATGATATTTTTCATCTTTTTTCTTTATTTTCCAATCCATTAGTTTTTGTCTTTTTTCCTGATATTCTGCATAATCTCTTTGATATTTTTCTAATGCTTTATCGTGTCTTATTTTTTCTGTATCAACATTTTTTCCTGATAATTTTTTTGCAAGATAGTTTCCACCAATGAAAGCTGTTGCATTAAAAATAGCTCCACCAATCATCATCGCTATTGCTGCCATTTTATTTTGGTAAAATCTTTTGATCCTCTAAATAGGTTTTTAGATACATACTTCCGGATAATACAACTACCCATTTTGCATAATTTGTAATACTTGAGGATGGATCGTTCAAAAATGATTCTTTCATCATCTTTTTAGCCACATATCCAACACCAGCCCCTAATCCGATAAGGACTGCAGAATCAGTTACAGTTTTCACAAGTTTGTTTTCGTTTGACATGATTTTTTACTACATCAGTAAGAAACTTTTAAATGGCTTTATGTAGTAAAAAATAATTTATAATTACATCATTCCAATTTTTGGTCGATCTAGCGTTTGTGGTAGAGAGGGAATATTTGATGGTGACGGTATTTGAGGAACTTGCGATAAATCAGGTATTCTATTTTTATAATATCTCATAAACATATCAAATGCTGTAAAGCCTATTCCAACAATGGATAATACGGTTGTAAAAGATAGTTCCGGTAGCCAAGCTTTCGATTCATTATTTGTCTTTTCTATATTTTCATTTTGCTCCGCCGTCCGTAGTGTCTCTTCTTCACGTTTCATTTCCCTGGCTAATGCATCTTTTGCTTTTTTATTATATTCAGCTAATTTTTTACCAGCTGCTACTTTTTTAGGATCTTTTTCCCGTTTTTTTGTATCTTTATTTTCTGGTTTGGGATCAGCTGTAATTTGTTCAACTTGTTCATTTTGTTCAGACATTATTTTACATATCATTAAGAAATCTTTAGACCACTTAGGAATGATATGTAAATAAAATAATAGTATGCTCAGTAAACAGTATCAGTACCGCTAGCATCTTGCTTAGTAGTCTGCTCAGTTTTGTTAGAATCATCTGTATTAGTACTTGTAACTTGCTGTATTTTTCCTATTTTAACATGCTTAGCAACCTGAAATATACCGCTAGCAAGTGCTGTCAGTCTTCCTGCTTTCAATGCTAAGAGGCCTACAATGTTTGCCAGTTCACGATTAACCAAATCATCATTCTTCAAATCCACACAAAGAGCTTCTATATCATCAACCGGAACTAAATATGAAATAAGTTTGGAAACTAATTGAAGGGATGAATCAACCAATCCACCGTTAATTTTTTTACCCATTACCGCTTGATATCGATTAAAATATTTTTCTACATCTTTTTCTGATAATTTTTTTATATCACCCAAACTCATTTCAACTCCTAAATATTCCTTTGTGGTTCCAAGAGCTGCTAGAATTGCTAGTGATTCTTGTTTTATTTCAAGTTCATTATCATCATTATCTTTTACCTCTGTTTTTCCTACAGTCTTTTCTTCTTCAATGTAATCTTCAACGTTTGTCATCTTTTATGGTGATAAATTTACTATTTTTAAATCACTTCAGGAATCTCTAAATAGCAATTAAATGGGTGTCTTAAAGATAAACACAGTCTAGAATATTTTTCAGTTTTCAGGAGTTTAACAAACTTTTTACTAGTTTCATAATCCATATCTCCTCCATAATCTTCAAAAAACATCTTCATACCTTTTTGCGATGGGTTATGGAAAGAGACCACACAAGCTACATTTTCACGGAATGGTTTTGCTATCGATGTTAATTGCTGAGTGAGAACCCAAACTGATAATCCGTGATGTCTTCCGGAGAATGCT
This sequence comes from Ricordea florida, assembly GCA_949710005.1. NCBI lineage: Eukaryota > Metazoa > Cnidaria > Anthozoa > Corallimorpharia > Ricordeidae > Ricordea > Ricordea florida. Next base: position 5,717,920 of record OX453285.1, read on the forward strand.
AAATCTATAAACTTGTTTGATCGCTTCTTCAGATCATTAGATACAGCACAATCATCTAAAATTATTAATGTATTTGTTCCCGAAAATAAAGTTTGACAATCAGTTAATAACTCATTAATCTCATCAATGTTACTAGCATCTGGTGATAATACAAAGAAACGTTTATCTCCTCGAGCAAAATTATGATAAGTTTTATTCTTAGAATAAGTTGGACATATTAAAACAATGTAATCAAAAATTTTTCGGAATGGTCCTCTTAGCTGATTGATGAGGTACTTTGTTTTTCCACAATTTGTTGGACCGGTTATGATACAATGGAATGGTATTTTTTCTCGTAGTTCTTCCATGATTTTTTTTTGTATCATAACATAATATTTTTTTAAATTCGCTTCCAGCTTCGCTGGGGAGGGCTCCGCCCGATCGCGGGCCCAGAGGGTTTTAGTACTTAATGGAGCGTAAACCTGAATTCATAATCTCCATCATTGCATCAGCTACAACAAACATATGACAGGTTATAGTGCCAGATCCACTTTGTTTTCTTTTAATTTCTAGTTTTACACCATCTTGTGTATTGTTTAATGCTAGACCACCTCCATGAATACCATTATCTGGGTGAGTTCTCATATCAACCCAAAGAGCAAACTTATCAGCATAAAAATCCTTTTCCTTTACGCCATCTCTTCCGAAACGTTTCTTTACCGACTCCCACAGATCTGATGGTATCATTCCCTTAGAGTATAATCGATTTGGCACGCCATCAACATCTATATTGATCGAGGTTATACCTGGATTGTAAAAATTCTCAGAGTTACGTGCTCCTGCTGCGAATGGTAATGTAAACAAACATAATATCCCAGTCATTGATCTTCTAGGTAGATTAATATGCTGATTGATAACACCATCACCGCCTATGGAAAAGGTAAAAGTTTTATGGAGAGTTACATTTTCATAAAAAAACCCTTTGCCGACTTGATAAGCTGCTTGTGCCTCGCGAGCCAAATATTCGCTTGAAATGGAAGAATATTCTAACTCAAGGTTTTTGATTGAATAAGATGGAGTCTTAGTAGTGTCGGAATAAACAACAATATCATTAATTGGAGCAAGTGTAATCTCAAATATTAGATGATGATCTAGAGCTTTTGGGTAAAAAACTCCATGATCGTTTAGAATAGGATGGTTTAGTGGTATACGATACTTGGTGTTATGTACTGATGCAAGAGTCACTGCCTTAACATCTTGTGTTTTCTTATCACCCGCATTTGTCCTTAGCTTTCTCATGTTTTCAGAAGAAATACCTTGTTTTAATCTATCTTCGCGTTCTTCATCTGTTAAGAATAAGTCATGATAGGTTTGAAAAAGATCATATCTTTGAGTATCCTGTAATGTTTCACCACCAAAAAGAACTCTAAGTCTAGATACAAGATTACTACCTACATTATTCACGAGTGTGTTATTAGCATGCCCATCTACATCCAAGTCAAATAATAAAGATACACTTCCTGGCACAATCACTAAATTCTCAGAAAGTTTTGGAATATTTATATATAATGTTTCTCCAGGGCTAGCTGAGGATGGATTGAGAGTAATTCGATTCATTGTTGATTCTGCTTTCAAACCAAATGGCTCTCTAGGAATTCTGTTTGGATTAATTTTTTCAGACGTCATTGTAATTTATAAGATACTTTGGTTAATCTTTAAACCTCATAGGCACCTGAATTGGTATTTTTTATTATCTAATTCTTCAATATATTTTACTAAACTTTCTCTTACTCCTTCAATTACAAGCATAAGATTAGAAAGTTCATCGCCATCTTCCATATTGTGAATTTTTGAAATTATAATTTTTTTCATCATATTAATTTGGTATTCGCTAAAATTTATTTTTTCTTCCTCCATTATAATTTATAAGATACTTTGGTTAATCCTTAAATGAGTAACGAAAAGATATCAAAAATATATTATTCAACTGAAGGATATTGGAAAGGATATTCTGCAATTCCTAAATTAGCTGGGAAGGCGAAAGTAAGTGAAGATGAAGCAAAACAATGGTTAGAGAAACAAGCAATATGGCAAATTTATCTTCCAGCTCCCAAGTATATACCAAGACCACACTGGACTGTAGAAAAACCTAATCAGATTCATCAAGCAGATTTATTATTTTTACCGCATGATAGAGTTGGAAGAAAAACATTTAAATATGCATTAGTTGTGGTTGATGTGGCAAGTAGATACAAAGATGCCGAAGCATTAACCTCAAAAGAAAGTCATGAGATATCCAAAGCTTTTGAAAAAATATATTCCAGGAAGTTAAAATATCCCAAAACATTAATGGTTGATCCTGGAAAAGAATTTATGGGCGAGGTTTCAAAACTTATGAATTACCATAATGTGAAAATATAAAGAAGCGAAGCCGGAAACCATAGAGCTCAAGCGTTTGTGGAAAGAGCAAATAGGACATTAAGTGAAAAATTATTTAGTCATCAATATGCGCAAGAAATGATAAGCGATGATCGATCCAGAGTATGGGTGAAATGATTACCAGATATTTTGAAAACTTTGAATAATACGCCAACGAGAATAACCGGTAAAGAACCTGATAAAGCTATAAAAATGAAAGAGGTTGATATTAGTCCTAAAAATTATCAACGAGTTGTAGGTCTTGATGAGGTTAGATTACCTCTTAGTGTTAAAGTTAGATATTTATTATCTCCTGGTGAACTCGAGGGTGGTGAAAAAAGACGAGCTACAGATCCTATTTGGAGTATCAAAGTTTATGATATTAAGCGTAGTGTCGTTTCATCAAATCAACCAGTTTTATATTATTTGGCGGATGGGCCAAGACGTGGGTTTGTTAGAGAAGAATTACAGGTTATACCTCATGATACTGAGTTGCCTCCTAATTCTGTTTTGCAAAGATAATGCCCGTATGCAAAAGTATGTATATTATCTTTACAAATTTCTCTCTTATCATCATCACAAGACAGTGCAACTTTATTAATTGTTTCTGAAAAAACGTCATGCTTATGACTTCTTAATACATTCATCCGTCTCATCTGTGGCTCTTTATTGAAAAGGCAATCCTTATAATCATTAAATCTTATGGTCTTTTTCACGATTGCCTTCTTTACTCCCTTACATTTCTTTTCTTCTTCACCTTCATCCATCTTGTAGGAGTAAAGCTTTGCTCGTAGTCCTACAAATTCAGTTATCTGCCTACCACCGGTCTCATCTTTAAACATATTAACAACTTTCTTATTCACACCAGTCTCAATACCAGACGGATGGTCTTTAGGAAAATTGCTGGTATCGAACATTTTTCTCACATCGGGGCTAATATCTTTATAGAAATCTTCTGTTTCTATTTCATATGCAAGGCTGTCCGTATCTGTAAACAACAATTTTGCTTTTTCTCCATATTTAGGTTTAATATAATTATAGTGAAATTTGTACATTATTGTTTTACTTAGATCCAGAATGCACATACCCAAGTAAACGGGTTTATTGAATACTAGCTTTGTTTTCTTCATGTGAATGGCCACAAGATTTTCGCAAAAGATAGTACGATGCTGATAGTTAGGTTTTGATATTAATTTTTTCGAATCTTTTTCATTCGTAACTAATCGCACATCCACCCTTTTTCTAATGTTTTCCATTGTTTTACCAAATACGGAGTTATTCATAAGTTTGAAGAAATCTTTCTCAAAATCGTTATTTCCTTTAGCTCTTAAGTTTGTATTCAAGTCAATGTATGGTTTTAACCAAGCTGACTCTTTGAATGTAATGCCTCTATGAATTTTTGTAACTTTTAATCCAAGACTTTCGTAAAGTTTTAGTGTTTCATGATGAACAACATACTTTACCTTATTTTTTAGATTTGGAATCAATTTCTCAACCTTATTAATGATAAGTCTCTCTGGAGCGAGGGGGTAATCATTATGTAAATCATGAAGGCTAGTTGGGTATTCCAAATCAACCTCTATTATACAGGAGATATTTTTCCAGTTTTTAAGATCTTCTTCACTCATCCATCTAAAACCGTGTGTAGGTAGTTTTTCGCTCATTCCCCCACCATATAGATTGTTTGCGTCGAGATATGTAATATACTTTGTTTGCAATTTTGGATCATATTCGCTCATGTAAGGGTTGTTAGCTTTCCCATATCTAGTTGAAATCATTGATACCCCACCCCGCACACCTTTTTCAATCATAAGTAGCATGTCAATGTCGGTCAGCAACTCTAAATTAACCTTTGTTATCTTTAATGTTGCATCCCAAGCTAGTCCTGGCGCTGTATAATACCAAGCAGGATCTAAACCATAATTCTTTTGACAAACATCTCTAAAATTCTCGAATACATCCGCCAAAAGTAGTACATCCGACTCAAGATATAGGTCGTGATATTCCCGCATTGTTTTCATATTGAAGGTTTCCCACACCTTTTTAGCATGTTGGTAGTTATCTTCTGTTATATCTTCATCGCTGAGTTTTGAGTAGAACGCTTCTTTAGGCGGAAGTTGAGTTGCGTTGAGTTTATCGAAGCCATCAAACCAATCATATGGAAAAACTCCTTTTCTCAACAATAACTTTAATTTATCACCTTCATAGCAACTCTTTAGGTTTTTGAAAGATTCATTTGGCAGATTAGTTACTAATTTATCAAGACTTGATGCCATAAATTTAAATGAATCTATGAATCTAATATCGCGTTTTACCTCAACCCGATTGCCTTCTTTATTTGTAAATGTATCAACTACAATCTGTTTTGCGAAAGAAATATACTTTTCCTCATTATTAGGTATGCAGTTTATATTACCTTTTGTTGTACCAAGATTCTTGATAAAAAGATGCGCGTCATATCCAGATAGGTTGTGAAATATTACGGGAAAGAACTTTGGAATCTTGTAATTTAAGTTGCATTCATTATGAGCTGCTCCTCTATAATTTCCTGTAAGATGGCAATGATCTAATACCTTATCTTCTCCCAATTCTTTCTCACAGATGTGGCAGTGGGTGGCGTTTTCATATTCTTTTTTATCCATTTCTGACATATCCCCCAACTTCTTTTTATATTTAAACTTATTGTAAATTTTTTTAATATCCTGCTCCAAATTATCTACAAATATCTGTGGGATATCATCATCTGGGGATTCGGCGGTGTATTGTGCAAGCTCGGGTGGAAATATTTTATCATCAAAAGATTTTATGAGATAACTGAATCCTGATGGTTTGTGTTTTTGGTATTGATTAGTAAAACTTTCACTTTCATCTGGTGAGCAGGTGTGTATTTTCTCTGGGTAACACTCAAAGTCTGCATATACAACAAATGGTACTCGCATTTTTCTATTGAAGTTCATAAAATTAATAAACTTAGGATTTCCATCTTTATCCATAGGCATAACAATCTTTACTTCTTCATTTGTTTCGCAATATTCAAGATGTTTTTCTAATGAAGTTTCTGACTGGAATGCGTTTAGACATCTAGGACAAAAGTACATCTTTGATTTATGTTTACTAACTTTTGAGGCCAACAATCTACTAATATTCTTTATCCAGCAGTAGTGATTATTTTCACCTTCTGATATTAGAAGTAGGTTGATTAGATAACCTTTTTGTTTTTTACTTATTCTTAGTGGACATACATCACCTTTATCATATCCGTAAACATTAATAGTGTAGCAGGGGTTTTGTTTTTCAAACTTGTTAATTTGTTTTAGCGAGGTAGGAAACTCCATTCCCGACCAGTCAAAGTTCTTTGAGTTTTCCATCATTTGTTTGTTTAGTCTTTCTGGATGAATTTTTTGTATGTAAACTGCGGAGGTTACAGCCCACTTAAAACACTCATGATCATTTTCATTCTTAACATTTATAATAGCCTTCTTTTTTGCTAATATTTGTGGTAATTCAATATATGAACTTCCAACAAGCGGCTCGAAGGGGTCAATGCTTATTTCAAAGTATTCAACTTGATCGAATTGCCAACCAGAACCTTTATTTTGAAACTTTGCAACCTTTTCAAGTTGGTAATCTGTCATTGTATCGAATAATTCAGATAAATCAGTTGAGTCAGTAATCGTTTCTGGTTTTTTGGTATGAAAGGGAGATGATTTTTCATCAATCTGTCCTGTATCTGGATTCTCTTTTATAAATTTACATTGAAAGATGAACTTAATTTTGATTGGTTTCTTTTTCTGGTTAATTAGATTAAGAACTTTTGGTTTTATTTTAATGATAAATCTCTTTGGACCATACCCCATCTTTCCATCTATCCTATAAGTTTTCAGATATCCCCTCAATGCTGTTTGTTGTTCATTAAATGTGAAAAATTCTTTTCCATATTCAGTGACTGGTTTTTTAAACGTTCGTGTAAATCTTTCCTTCAGACTTTCTTTTGGTGTAAAACGTTTTCTTATTTGATCAGCCTTTTCACTCAAATTTTCTTTTTGATTTAAACTTTTAAATATTTTGTTAAACTTTTCCTTCATACTTTCTATTCGTTTGTCTACAATCTTTTTGGAAGGTTCTGGTATATAAGATTGTATCCAATCTGCAAACTCGTTAATATCTTTAATTATTGGTTTTTCTACTCTCCTTTCCAAATTTTTAATTGGAATTTGGGGGGGTTTTAGTTTTTTAGGTTTTAAAATTTTGACATCAATATTAGGTATTGGCTCATCAAGAATAGGCCTTTGTCTCTGAAGATTACGCATCTCTTCCATAACTTCTGGAATATTACTCAATGCTTCAACTAGTTCGCGTTTACTTCTCAAATTAGAAAATCCCCTACCAATGTGTGCTCGGGCAAGTTCTTTCAATTCTACAACTTTTTTCTTTTGTAACTCTTCCATTTATACTTTCGTAAGTTATTCTTTAAATTAACATTAAAATCCAAATTTTATTTTGCGGATACTTATGTGGGGGTGGGCTTGGATAGGGATGGTGAATTCTCCGCGTCCACTTTCCTCAAACTTTGTAAAAACTTTGCAAAACTTATTCTGGTTGTTGGAAAAGGGAGGTTGCAGTATAAGGTTTGGTGGGGCTTGGCATCGGCTTGGTATCGTCTTTGTGTCGGCTTGGTATCGGCTTTGTATCGGCTTGATATCGGCTTTGTGTCGGCTTGGCATCGGCTTGGCATCTGCTTGGCATCGGCTTGGCATCGGCTTTGTGTCGGCTTGGCATCGGCTTGGCATCGGCTTGGCATCGGCTTGGCATCGGCTTTGTGTCGGCTTGGCATCGGCTTGGCATCGGCTTGGCATCGGCTTGGCATCGGCTTGGCATCGGCTTTGTGTCGGCTTGGCATCGGCTTGGCATCGGCTTGGCATCGGCTTGGCATCGGCTTTCTAACGACCTGATAAAATCTCTGTTTTGTATTTTCGGGCTTCCCCCCCTGCGAATACTTTGCGTATACTTTTGCGGATAAAAAATTTACATAATACAAAAATTTACACATGTCCCAGACCCCGCTTATACCCACTACTAATGTTCTTCTAAATTGTAAAATGTCTCAAATGTATGTTAGTCATTCACGTGTTGCGTTGGACCAGGTCTACTTATAGTTCACACTTTTACGGTTATTTATTTCTTTTGTTAAGTAATTACAGCTGATTGTAGTGAATTAATGAAGGCAGTAATTTTTTAAACTTACAATGTAATTAAGAAAAGAATAATTAATAATTATTTTTTCATTCTCGTGAAAAATGTTTTTCGGGCTGGTAGATGTTGGTTACAGCTTGCCCGAAGGGCAATCTGTAAAATTAATTTTCTTTCCACCCTGCTTTGAGTAAACATTTATTTTACCGAGGTGTTCGTTTTAACACGAAAATGACAAGAGTTGTGTCCTGCATTTCCCAGTAGCGTGTACAAATCTTTTAAATACATTTACGCAAATAGAATGGTTAATTTCATCAGGAATAGAATACAGTACATTGATAATTTGTGTTTTTTGTAGAGTATACTCCATGACTTTGTAGGTAGAAAGACCGTACTTATGGCAGACGAAAGTTTAGACAAAAATCATAGCAAGTTAACCGACCTCGACACTTAACTATAGTTAAAAACGTTTGTGAATTCCTTCGCAATATTTTAGAATGCTTTTACAGTTTAAAGTGAAATGAAAGTACTAACGGGAGCCCCGCTTTTAGGCTTGGCTAAATCTATATATTACTTCTACATGTATGAAGACTATCGTCTGTAGGTATGACGTAACGGAAACAGAGCCAGCAAGAATTCGCTGCGTGCTTGTAGCCAATCAAAATTGAGATAGTGACGCCAATGTATGTATAATAATTATAATAATATGTACTCAATATAATTTACTTGTAGGATCGACTTTCTACAGTTTGGCGTTGGAGGAAGCGTTTTCCCTCTTAAAAGGCTCGTTTGCTTCCGAGTCTGGCGAGAAGAGAAGAAAAGTGATTATTTTCTTGACCGATGGTGAGCCGCACGATAACAAAACAAGAATCTTTGAAATTATCAAAGACAGGAACGAGGAAATGAACAATTCTGTCGTCATTTTGACATTTGGGTTTGGAACAGCAAATCAGGAGATCCTTAAGGACATTGCTCATCAAAACGGGACAAATTATGGCGTCCCGCAAAGCACAAAATTTGGAGATATCACGGTAATTATATTATACCAGGGGCCGGTTGTTCGAAGACCGATTAGCGCTAACCCAGAGTTCAATTTTAACCCGGGATTTTTTTCCTCTTGTTAAAAAGCATTTTCACCGATAACTTTCTCCATTTTATTCAGAGCATACAAGCATTAAATTGTATTCGAAAAGAATTATACTGAATGTGCTTTCTTTCTCATATCAGCAATTAAATTTCGCACTAACCCTCGGTTACCTTAACCCTGCTTCGAACAACACGGCCCAAGAACCCATTTCTAGGAGTGTTCCTCTTCCTGATATAAAGCATCCACCCAAGTAGAGTCGAAGTAGCGAGATCGCTTTTGGTGTACTATTTATCATATGGATACCGCAGATCAAAGGTTAACGAACAGTTTCGTACAATAAAGCCAAGAGTTCTGCAAAGTACTTCCTCAAATTCCTACCGAGCGTTAGCCCTAGTTTTTGGACTAACAAGAACCGCATGAGAAACAAAAAAAAATTTTGACCTCGGAAGAGCTCGAAACCACGACCACAACAGAAGAGATCTAACAATTTCCTCCCATAGTTTTTTAGTATCCAGAAACATTATGTTTTCGACGTTGAAACTTGGCTCTCTTATAATCAGTTTTCTGAATGCCAGAATCAAAGTATGTTTCTTATTCTCTACAACAGAGCCAGCACAATTTTACCCAGAGTGCTCTACCCTCTTTATTCAAACGCTAGCAGGATACGGGATATCATATTTGTAAAGAAGGTTATGCCCCATTCAGACCTCATTAAACGGCCTTGCTCCCACAAATTCCCTAATGATAGAGCTAATAATCGATAGAGTCAAGCATGACATGATGCTACCGTCTTCTACATTCAATCACTAGCAGTATGCAGGATGTTTGTCCCATTAACCTATTTAATAAATATGGCCATGCACATACGAGTCTCCTATAGCTCAGTGGATCGAAAGGTCATATGTTCAACCTTTTTGGTAGAACTCGTATTTGCTTTTTGCGAGTTTACCTGGACAGTGTCGAAATACATATTCCAAAAAATCTCTAGGCTTGAAATACACCAAAGTCTTCATTATTTCATAGTACCGTCCTCTCTTACTTCTGTTTCAGGTCGGAGAGTATAAGTTCGTGGCTGATGTGAAGTCATTAAGATTTGAGATGGCACAGTACTACAACTTTTTCGCAGTTGGAAAACAGTTAATCGATCCTATAGTCTCTGTACCTTACGTGGATGCTTTTGGCACAGGTAGGACATTCTGATCAATGTAGGTATCTGGGCAACTGTGCACCTACCCATCCCTTAAGCCAACGTTGCTAATAACTTTTTAACTTATTATAACTTGTTGTGTTAGGGGAGGGGTAGGTGCACAGTTGCCCAGGTACGTACATTGATCCGAATATTTAATATTAAAAGTTGGTCATGTTCTGTTAATTTTGCAAAGGTTCCCAAGGTGGGATTGTTACTGAAAAAAAAAATGGAAGTTAACAATTCATCCTTTAACTTTCCGCCCGGTCCTATTTAGGTTGAACATAAATCTACTTTTGTTCTATCACAAATGCTGCTCCCTTATTGGCTAAGCTACTCACTATCTTTAAATACTGTGACAGAAAGTGAGAAAAGTGATTAGCCTAATGAACACTGTGCGGTTATCAACAAAATGGTGGCCGCATCTCCACAGAGATTTAATTTTTAGCAACTCTGTGCTAAAATAGCGAATGTACATTAAAACTATGATCATTCGCTCTATGCGTTTATTTCCATACTTGGTTCATAATGGTATATACTTACTAAACATAAACACTGAAGGTTAGGGACGGACCATTAGAAAAGTGATGGGGGGGGGGGGGTGGGGAAAAAAAACAAAAAAAAATTCATGCAAGGCAAAATGCCAAAAAAAAATTCGTGCAAAGAAGAAGGTAAAAAAAAAAAATTCATGCAGAAGGAAGGTCCAATTGTGACTTTTTCACACGTAGTAAAAAAAATTCGTGCAGAGAGGTTCACGTGAAAACAAAAATTCCTGCAAAAGCAGTGAGCGAAAAAAAAAATTCGTGCAAGCTGAAAATTCCCCACTCCCCCCCCCCCCCCTTATCACTTTTCTAATGGTCCGTCCCTTAGGTTTATCCAGGAGCACATACACTCCTGGTTAATCTGTATGTTTTAGGGGAACCGAATTTTCATACTAAACTGAGTGCTCCTCTAAGGTAACTGAACGATCGTCCCAGTTATATGAGTAACTTACGCTGTTGCAAAGCCTGATAAGATCTGAGAAAAGTTTACGCTTGAACGGGATTCGAGCCCGTTTTCGGAAATGGGCCAGTAATCCACCGCAATATTCCGATACTGATTAAATTTCCCGTTTATTTCGCCGAATATTTCTCTCACAAACTCACTGCATAACAACTGCGTAATCACTCTCCTCGCGTCCCACGTGCACTAAAAACAAAAACTCTTTATGATTTGCGATACTATGATTGAAAGGTAAGATCATCTTTCTCCACGGTGAGCCACCAAAACTGTCATATGTCAACTCTGACACTATCTTAATTGAATCAGGAATCTAATCACGGAATAATTCCCGTCACCAATTACCTGGCGACACCGGTGCAACGCTCGAGCCAACTGCACTATCAAACCAACTGGGAGCTTCGCATTTATGATGAAGAAATACATGATACTGGTGTATATATTCAAGTGTACTCTTCATTCGCATAAAAGTCCTAAGTTAGGATTTATGTCCAACTTTTAAAAATCCTCAAGGTATGGCTGAAAACGAGGAAATGGAAAATGAAACTGAAAGTTCAACAAGAGAGAATCTTAGTTTGAGAAGAAGAGAGAATCTTATTAAACCATTAAGGGAGTCGAAATAATAGCAAAGAAGCCGTTGAAGGTACTTCCCGTCAAGTGAATCTGAACCCTAGTTTGAGGGCATTTTTGACATTGAAAGGTTTAATTTTGTTCTCATTTTATTCAGGTCTCCTGATGTCGATCACTCTGCCCTGCTATTATAAGGGAGCATTCATAGGCGTGGCTGGTACGGACATTAATATGGAGGACTTGTTATCTGATATCACGTATTTCAACCAGGGACAAAGCACTTATGCATTTATGATTAGTGGGTCTGGAAGGACCCTTCTTCATCCACTCCTACCAGCCCCTTCAGAAGCGTATGGGGACCCTATTTTTATGGACATAAGGACCTTAGAGACAGAAAAGGAATTTACCGATGTCTTTGAGTCAATGACAAAGTACGTTTAATAGCTTATAGTTTGCGCATTTAATTGGTGCAATAAGAAGTTAAAGCAGTTTAGTGTATTTGTTATATCAACTTTTTATTTGTCTCACGTCATGACCTGGATGTGGATCACGCCGTTTCGACCGCTTAACGTTGGTTTTCGTTAGGCGATGGGGTCAACCAGGGTCTGTAAGGGAATTCCCGGGATCCGGCATTTGATCAAAACATGGTGTGGGATTCGGGAAAACGCTAAATTTATTGACGGGATACGGGAATTAACATCTCTCTGGGAAGTGGGATTCCCAAAAGTTATTGCACGGGATACGTGATTTTTTTGCCTGTTCATCGGGAATTCGGGAAAACGTCAAGACCAAAATAAACGAACAAGCAGCAAAAGCGAATCAGCCAGATGAACACTAATCAGACCAAAGAGTTTGTCTGATTAATAAAGTCAATAAAGTTAATAAAAAGTTCGGGATGCGGGATTCTCGTGAAAAAGAAGCGGGAATGCGGGATCAGGACCCACCCTTCGAGACTCTGATCAACTGGTTACGGTGCGTACGGTGGTACGCTCTGATTGGTGCATTTCGATCCTGCTGATCCTAAGTTGTGAAACAAATGAAACAGTTTATTTAACAACTGCATCATTCATGGTGACTAATAATATATTCCAGTTTAGTGTAGTTGTAAACGTGTTGGACTCCAGATCGCGAGGCTCATTAATCAAAACCAAATGATGACACTGTGTCTGTTTCCTTAGTGAATTCAATTTGTTTAGCGAGTACAGAGGATTAAGTCTACACAGCTTTCACAAAACTGCATAAGGCTTGAATAGACCCCGGCTTAAAACGAAATTAAGTTACTTTAAGTAATATCAAATCATATTTACCCAGCTAAGACCTCAGTAGCATCAGTTCGTAACATCCCATATTTACCCACTGGGGCATCAGTAACACCAGTTGCTAATAAACCATATTTACCCAGGAGATAACGGTAAAGCTGCATTTTTTATTGGTGAGCAAGTGTGGTTTGTTTGAAGTACACCACCGTGACCTTCTGTAGAAATCAAATTCCTATACTACAATGCATTGGATACTACTCGCGCTGTGATTCGTCATTTCATGGACAGGGAACAACATGATCCACACTAACATAAACTTGAATTTTTCTTAATTTTTTTTTCAGGGGTGAAACAGGTTCTAAAACCTTTGTTGCTAAACGATTTCTGGCTCGAGGTGGAAAGGAAATGGAAGGAGTCACAGTAAAGGAAGTAGAAGCAAGTTATTTTTGGAAGCCGGTGCAAGACACTGACTTTTCCGTGGGTGTGGTCATCCCGGTTTCTCTTAAGAATGAGATATTGGACTCGTTGGTCATTCCTAAAGGTACGTTAACCAGAATTTATATTTTGACAAGTGGTGCGTGTAATTTTGACAAGTTTGTTAAAATAATTATGATAAAAATGAGTAAAAAAAATCTGGAAACAGGTTTAAAAAGGTAATAATTATAGTAATTTATGTTGTTTTTTGCGGTAATAGGAAGAGTGGAGTCGAATTCATTCTGTGAGTATAGAAATAATGACAACATTGCATGACCGCTTTGAGTGATATCCGATTTGTTTATCAGGAACCACCAAATTGGGTAAAATTCAAGGCCGATAGTTTGTCTCTAATTTAAGTCTTAGGTAAGTTCAACGCTCGAAAAAATTCCGGCAAATTATTTTCCGATGGTTAAGAACATTTGAATATAAGACGCAGCCAGGTTTAACCTATTTCCATTATTCAGTTAAAAAGTAAACCGCTTATATCACGTGTCAATAACATAATTTCACGTTGACTACGTTAGCTACAAACAATTATGGTATAGTTAATTAAGCTATGTATTTTTCTTAACCAGACTCCAATTAATTTAAGTCTAACAAAACTCGAGAGAGAGACATAATAAGAGAAGGGAAGTAATTGTTAGCAAAATACCAATTTCCGTAACTACACTTTCAGCTGTAACTAACATGTAACTAAAAGATCGGTCGATTTACTTTGTAATTCATCTGCATTTTTTCTAATGTGCTAAGTTCGTTGTATTTTTGCTGTCGTTGTATATAGTGTCTGTTAATAATTAAATTAAAAAATACCTATATCCAATCACACCTTCTTAGAGCCGTATTTTCATTTTCATTTTTATTTTTTGAGCAGATTACAGATTCTTATACCACCGGATAGATCTGGACATCCCGCAGAAGCCTTGTTCACATTTTGGGATATATTCTGTAAAAGGTAAGAAACATTTAATGATTATTTTTACGCATATATTCTATGTGGCTCGTTCCGCAAGATGAAGCTTATCCTAAGTTGTGATTGGCTACCGGAGCAGGCAAAATTTGCCTATCTTGCTGGTCGGGACGAGATTTAACGCTTTGTCCCGCGAAACAAAACAAAAACGATGGCATATAAGAACTCCTTTATTGACTAAGCTTGCTTAGTCAAGATAGCTGGATCTTGACTTCGTTATTTTTTGCGTTTCTGTTGACCAATAAAAATCGTCAAAAAGTCTTGGCCAAGCTCCAACAACCTTGACCTCACGCTTGGTCAATAACGCGTATTGCACGCTTTATGTGCCCTTAAAGTCACAGCGCTGAGCTTATTTTTTGTTCCTTGTTTCGTAGATACAACTGTGGTAAAATTAGCTCCTGGCGCATTTCTGGACATATATTCCTATCAAGGAAAAGAAGAGACTAAAGCTAACGTCGATTTGCTGAGTGCTTACATGACGGACAAAGGCAGTAACCCCGGATTGAGAGATGGCATCCGGGACACTGTGATCTCGACGTGGAAAGTGGAAGATCTGTGGCTTCGACAAAAAACCGAGCTAACGCAATATCTTGTTTGGCGATACATTGGGACAGCGGATGGCGTTCACAGGGTGATACCAGGCCATATCTACGCCAAGGGTTATGATCCAAGAATAAGACCATGGTTAGTACTATGATGACTCGGGTTTGATATCTTTCGTAGAAAATAGTGCGACTACGTGCTAATTTGGCTTTATGCGGCCACGTTGGGCTACATAACATAGTCTAGAATGGAAAAATCACGGGGGATAGAACAACAATAGTAACTCATTCAACAAAAATTAATGAATACCACCGCTTTTCCTTTTTTCACATGAACTACATGTAAGCGGAAAGCCATGATTTATTTGTTTTCATATTTAGTTTGTGTTACTATGTGCTTATTGACTTATTGGGAGGGCCGAAATTAATCCTTATCATTAGGTATTACACCGCCTTAGCCAATACAGGACTTATTGCACTGACAAGACCTTACTTGGACTTCGGGGGAGCTGGTGTAGTTATAACGGTGGCTCGAACGTTGCAGCGTGGAGAAGCTATTCACAAACATAACACTAACGATGAAGTACTGGGGGTAATGGGAGCCGACTTTCCTCTAACATACTTCTACAGGTAAGAAACATTACATTGTCCTTCCAAAGAATGGTCAGATTGCACGGTTTGATCCACAAATGAAATAGTTAGAACCACATTGTATAGTAAAACAAACAGTACCACAGTACTGTTCAGTAGCTTTACAAAATATATTCACACTGCATGGTTTGATCCACAGACGAGAAAGTTAGAACCACACTGTACAGTAAAACAGACAGTACCACAGTACAGTACTGTGCCGTAGCTTTCCAAAGAATGGTCTCACCGCATGGTTGGATCTATAGATGAAAAATGTAGAACCACACTGTATAGTAAGACAAACAGTGCTACACTGCAGTATTTTTCAACAACTTTACAAATGATCAACATACAATTAATCGTCCATATTTACAAACGTTCACTGAAATCCACGCGAAAACTGAGGACGCCGGTGCGACGGTATGACATACTCATGCTTTTCTGGCGCAATGCATTCAGGTAAAAAGTGCCGCTAAGAGCTCTGGTAAAAATTGTGGTTAAATGCAAGGCATTCTGGTAAAAAGTGATAAATTCGAGAATTCGTCCTACTAGTACCTTATATATATCTCTTAAATCCTGATTATGTTGCTGTCACCACTGACACTTAAACTTACGATTTGCTTTGAGATTTCCACTTGAGGGCGAACAACTTCAATTCTCCTTTTGGATAGCTTTTCCATTCACGGGAAACGCGATCTCCAAATACCTCTTGACTATCAACATCCAGCGACCACATCGTGTGACAAATGAACAATTTAATTATATTATGAGCACATTTTCCACGATGAACAACAACCCGTTCCTTAACATCAACTCTTGACTACTTAAGACTAACCCCGAGCGTACGTACAAAAAGTGCTACAGCTGTGCGATAACGCTCCTTATATACCGTCATATTATAGAGAATTCTAGAATACTCTGAACATTACAATAACAACTATTTATTGTATGATCACTTAACTCGGTTACATCTTGCTTTAGTGTGTTCTAGAATTCTCTGGAAGGAATTTTGCGTGACAACCCAAATATATGAATATTTACAGGTTCTAGCAGGTTCTCCTTGTAACACTGACATCCCATCCAGGGGGGAGTAATAATACTCCCAGGTATTTTATGATACTGAAACTTGGATAAGCTCCAGCCGTGTGGACGTTATCGCTTGTTTGCGCCTTTATAATAACTGTATTTGTTTTATTTGTCAATCTACAGGCTGCTCACCGAGGTTTACCCGATATGCAAAGAGACTAAGACGTACAGATGTTTTGTCATGGATAGCGCTGGCTTCTTGATCATGCACGAGGATTTTCTGTTATCTTCAGCGACTCCAAAAGATGTGGAGTACGTCCATATCACAGAGAAGGAGGAAAACATCGCTGAGGATTTAATAAAGAAGAAGTACTTGATCAAGAAGCAGTGTCGTAATCTTGAGAGCATACAAAATCAGAGCTTCTACGAAGTCGAGTTACCTCGCGGGGGAATCGATTCTCTTGGAAGAGGTGACAGATGCGAGAAGTATCAGCTAGGCGAAATTACTGGAACCAACGCTTTCTTAGGTAACCTAAATAAAATTCTAATTTTAGCTCCTTTGGGTTCTACGAAATCAAGAACCCACTGTGCGGGCTAAGCAACTCCAAACTACTCGCCCTGTGAAGGAACACATCTTACAGGCCTGGTGTGCTATCCTTTGGTATAATGCGAATCTGGATTTGGGGTCTAATATCACTCAGAACACGGCGCAACAAAGAAACCAATGAACCCTTGTCCACAGCGGATTCATTGGCTCCTTTGATACACAATGATTCGTGTGATTTCGGATCACAAATCCAGATCCCGGTAATTCCAAAGGAATGAAATCCTCTATAAAAAAAAATTATAATAAATAATAAACAAGTATACTTCTTGTTGCAGGAATTGCTCTTCGTGAGACGTCCTGTGCTATAGAGTCATGCGCGTGTTTCTCGGATAACACGTGCCATTATCCACCTTTAGAGTGCGAATGCCCCTGTTCCTCCCCACTGGAGTTTCATTATTGTGAAAGCCAGTTCCCAATCAGCAGGTAGGTAAATACAAAGAAAATAACAGAAACAACATGTCCAGGGTTTGCTGGCAACATCTCTGTCTCGGACGTTCATGCCACAATTGGGATTATAAGCCACATGAAGCGCTGTTCTAAGCTAAACGCATATCTGCATTAAGTCGGGCTTCATATGCCATGAATCCTGAGTTTCTTTCATGGAATTCTTCCCTCTAAATTTTGTCCCATAGAGCCTTCGACTTAACGGAGGCTTGTTAGGACCACACATATTTAAAGCACTTTTCTACTTTGGTGTCTTTGTGACCGATGTTTGGCCTGTTTCCTGCCTTACGTTGCACAATATATTTTTTTCTTGTCCAGCACTTCCATTTGTCCGCCTCCCGCGCCAAGCATTCAGGCATCGAACAATCCTCCACCATCCACATCAGGTCTAGAAAAATGCTTCGATCCTCACTGCGAGCAGAAGAACAGCTCAGAGACATGTGATGGTGTTGTAAGCTGCTATTGGTGCGTAGAAGACAAAGATGGACTCGCCCTTGACAAACCGTACTGTGCAGCTGCCGAGGTGTGCTTCAGAGGAAGGGAAGGTTGGTGTTTGAAACGGTTGGACATCAGAGAATGCTTTCATGTTGTTCTGTAAGCAGCTCAATGCTTACTTCAGTCACGATAACAATAACGATAGCCAAGACTGTACTACAACGGTAACGATAATGATGACGATGACAACAAAACTGATGAAGATCAGTTTTACGTGGCAGCAATAGAGATAACGGCCACTGTAACGGTAACGGCCACTGTAACGGTAACGGCCACTGTAATGGTAACGGCCAATGTAACGGTAACGATAAGGAAAAGGATAACGCTAACGGTAAC
>OX453285.1:5743631-6021131 GCA_949710005.1 Ricordea florida
TATGGTCACTGAAGTAAATACTATTATCAATGTGGAAGACAAGTAGTTGGGTGGGATTTGTGTAAGTAATGATTCTGCCATCTATACTTATATCAGTGTATTTGAGTTTGGGGCCAATACTTCTAGGATTAAGGATCATCGCCTGGTATTTGTCTGGATTTGCGAGTAGATAGTTCTCACGATACCAATTCACGGCAAGTTTACCTTCATGCACTAGGGCTTTCCTTACAGCTGCAAAGTCAGCTCCCCAAGTGTATAACTGGTGGTCATCTGCGTGTATCGAACGTTTAGTCAGTAGCCTGAGTTTCTTAAGTTTAAACGCTTGACTTCTCAGCGTTTTTTTAATGGTCTGCACGCTCTTACGAATTTGGTGATCATCCTCAGATAAGTTGTTAACATGATCCCCACCGATATCAGAGGCAGTTCTAGTAAAATACTTGGCAAGTAGTTCTATAGAGCGTTTTCACATGACGTCACAGCAGCCATATTGGTGTTCCAAAACAATAAAACGGCGGCCATGTTGGTGTTCCAAACTAATTCTCTGGGAGTTGAACTCTTTTCTTATGTAAAAACTTTCTTTTGTTCCAAAAAATTTGCATGGCTGCTGGCCACGTGAGTGAAAACGCTCTATTACCTCTTTTTGGTTACTCGCAACTGACCCATCACAAGTTCTAAGTGAAATATCTGGGGACTCCTTAGCCTTTGCACTGATAAATGATTTAAATAAATGATTTATAAATGATTTATAAATGATTTATATAACGCAGAGGGTTTTTCACGTAACTCGGCAGATTTCTTGCTCCACGGCCAGTAGGCAGAAATGGCCTTTCTCCTTTCTTTACAATGTTCTTGAGCTCAAAATTCTACTTCGTGCGATTTTTTGAGAATTGGGCAGCATACATAGAGGATATTACACGGTGGCGAGAAGATATGAATTTCTTTACAATGTTCTTGAGCTCAAAATTCAATTCAATTCAATTCAATTCAATCTTTATTTTACACGACGATTACAAGAGAAAAACATAATTACAATATAGGTATTAAAATGAGCCAACAGGAAAAATAGAAGAAGGAAAAAAAAAGAGATGAATTACTTTGCTGATGTATCGTGTGCAGTGGCCAAAGGAGCTGTAAGCTTTCGAGTTGGCCACTGCTGCTTCTACTTTGTGCGATTTTTTTGCGAACTGGGCAGCATACGTTCGTTTATTTCGAATCTCTTATTTCCACTCTGACGTCTTAGGGATCCTTTTTCTTTTGCGCGGAGCGTGTTCCTTGACCGCACTATCAAAAAGACTGCTCCAGTAGTCATATGTATCATCGATATCATAAGAAGTATCAGAAACATGCCAAGGTGCGTCCAGGAGATCAGCGTTTAATTGTTCAAAATAAGTGTTTTTCACATTCCTGAAAGTGATTATCTTCGGTCGGTACTTGACTATCTTTTCAGTTATGTCTCCGTATATTAAACAGTGGTCACTAATTGCTGGATCGTAGGAGCAACATTTCTTGAACATTTCGGGTGTTGTTGTTAGTACTACGTCCAGCAGTGTTTGAGATGACGATGTAATTCTGGTAGTGGCATCGGTGATTATGCATTCCGTGTTGTGAACTTCTTCCAGATCTATAAGAATCTTTCCTCTATGTTCATCTGGCCTAAGCCGGTCCATATTTAAATCACCAACTACAAAAGTAGGACAACAGATTGTTTAAAGAGTTATTCCCACACGACAATATCGTTTATTTCCGATTCTGCTCCACTGCTCCAAGGTATTTGTAACTTTCGGTTTTTTCAAACCCGAACCCTTTAAATACATTATGCCGATTTAAAAAAGTTAACTGGACTTAACACGCATTCCTGCTCATTTGGTATCAATTTCATTGAGGTTTAATTGAAGCAGGTAGTGACCGTTGACCAGAAAGTTCAAAATGGCGGCGGCAAACATATGCAGATGCAAAACCTTCTTATTAAGGACAATACGTAATTGAAGAATGTGAAGCTCTTTGTGGAGTCAGGCGGCCATTACAAGAAAAGATTTACCACCTTGTATTTTGTAAAGTGCTGGCATTTAGCACTGGTTGGCAGAGTTTTGGTCAACACAGAACGATACATGTACATCGATGGCCATGGTACGGTTCAAGTGAAAACGTTTAAACCACGAAACACAAGGTAACAAAACCACATTATTCAGAGGCGCATGTTTGTTAACGAGCTTATTCAGTTTATTATAAAACAAGAAAAAGATTTGTCAACACAACTTCTAGTTTCTTAATTAATTTGCAAGAGCTCACTGTTGAAGACATCTTTCAAAAAATGTGAATAATCACGAAGCTTACACCTTAAGAGGTGTTGTTTCTCTCTTGGGGAGTGAAAAAATGCGAACTGAGAATAATGATCGCTGATATCAGAAACAATATTTCCGCTTGAAACTTTACCGTTGATTCTATTTGCAAATATATTACCGATTAATGCTGCTGTGTTATTATAGACTCTAGTAGGCTTATTGATTGTGGGGACGAAAGGAAGCTTTGCAAAGTTAGTAGAGAATTGTGAGAAAATCCACAGGTTTCAGATTTGAGGAGGTCGATGTTCAAGTCTTTCATAACGTAAACAGGCTTGTTATGTGTCCTACGTTTCTTAAGCGTGTTATCAAAGTAGGATTGAAATTGTTCTGAAGAATTATGCTGTCAGTAGATGACCCCATAAATGATATTAGTTTTCTTATTAAATTGTACTTTGACCCATATGGCCTGGAAAGCTTCAGTAGATGTTTTTTCAATAACATAACTCAAGTTACTACAAATATAAATTCCAACACCTCCACAAGACAAAGGTGTAGGAACATATTCAAATTGATAGTTTGGTAAATCTGGATTAAAGTCTAGTGGGCCTGTATTTGTTATTAGGGAGCGCAAGCACGCGCGTTTGTGAGGTGCCGACGGCAACCGGAAGAGAACATTTCTCTCCCAGATTTTTATAGTGATCATCTCTAGTGGAGAAAAGATACTAATTAATGTAAATGTGGTTGTGTGAAGACAAGTTAAAAGGGAAAACAGCTCACTTCCGGTTGCGGTCCGCCTCTCAAAAACGCGCGTGATTAAGCTCCCTATTTTTGTTTCAGAGACCGCAATTACACTAAAATTGTGATCGAGCTCATCAAGTAGGTGAGCTTGAAAATTTTCAAGGTTACGATTTAGGCTCCTGACGTCGTTGTGTAGCAAAGAGAAACTTCCATCCATATTTTTTTATCAAGGTATTCTTGAACATAGAGCAACTGTAAGGTGAAAGTACTGACAACGTATTTTCGTATTTGGCATCCAACAGGTGACTACCTGTTGCAAATTTCGATCGAATCATATTGACGTCTACGCTCTCAAAACTTCAGTGCGGAATTCTGTATTTTGGATGGTGGGTTTCAGAGATTTAGTTGTAGCTTTTTGCAATCGCAAATTATCCCCCTCCAACCCCCCCTCCCCCCTCCCCCCCCCAAAAAAAAAAGATTCGCGCGCTTTTGATGAAGTGAATTTTTTTCGTGTTGTAAAATGCTTTTTCTTTTCTCTGTTTGAAATAATCACCTGTGTATTTATACTAAAACAATTATTCGACTCAAGCTCAGTGATTATCGGTGAATATTCACCGATAATCACTTCGCCTTCGGCGAATAATTGTTAAACTATTCGTACTCTCTGCAGTGGGCATGGGTATGTAATGAGACACGAGAGAGTGGAGGGGAGAGGAGAGGTGGACAAGTCGCCCATAAAAGCGGGTTATAAGTTTATCAATTATGGAGTACACGTTTTTCTTTATTGCAGTATTTCTTAGTAAATGATCACTACCAGTGGATTTTTTATTCCCTGCACTTGGATCAGCCTTTGTCACAATGAAACACTACGTGCAAGTACTTAAATGCTGCTTTACACTACCTAACAATTTTACTCGGAGTAAGATTTAGTTTCCAGCCGTCATCAGGTCGTTGAAATTGTGTTAAATGAGGAGGCATTTGTGTATAACTATGGTGAATTAGAATGAGACAGACAACTTACAAAAGCACAAATATAAACTGATTTTATAATGTGCGCACGTCGGTACTGTTGGTTTCGGCTCTTTGAAATTTTTATATACGACATTGTCTCTTTGATTAGATTTTCCTTCGACAGGGCTGCACCGTGTCCGTTAAGAAAGCGCAAATAGTCGATGCTAGGTTGTTATGAATTATACTTAGGTTGAAGTGCGACTGTCTTGACCGGCTGGTTGCGGCGCTGGTGGTGCACACTGTGAAGGGGTGCGATAATACGAGCGAGCGCTTTGAGCAGTATCGTACCAATGATACCACTGTCTCACATTGCCTTTTCCTCCATCGCATGTCTCTGCGTTCCTCGCTATATCCTTATCTGACAGCACCCTATCCCAGAGTTGTAGCTGTGTTAGTTCAACCTCTGCGCCCTGGTGACCGCTTCCCATTTTCATTGTACCTCCTGCGGCCAGCTCGCCTTTGTAGTACATGTGAAAGTTGGCTTTTTGTCCATCTCTGTAATATGAAATTGCACCAGAATAGCCAGACCACGCAACACACACTTGATGCCAGTTTCCGTCTTTAATTTCGTCAAGTGAAAACCGGTTGCTGAAACGGGTCACATATAGCGACAGTCAACAATCACTATTAGTCAAACTGTATAGTTATGCAAACAGTATCATAGTACAGTACAGTGCTGTTCATTAGCTTTTCAAAGAATGGTCACACTGCATGGTTTGATCCACAGATGAAAAAGATAGAACCACACTGTATAGTAAAACAAACAGTACCACAGTACAGTGCTGTTCATTAGCTTTTCAAAGAATGGTCACACTGCATGGTTTGATCCACAGATGAAAAAGATAGAACCACACTGTTTAGTAAAACAAACAGTACCACAGTACAGTGCTGTTCATTAGCTTTCCAAAGAATGGTCACATTACATGGGTAAGGGTTAAATTAATCATACAGTGTAGTTACACACACGCCGGTCACCACAGTGCCACGCATTTCAGAATTATTGGGTCTCTTTGTAAAGTGTAAAAAGAAACGTCGTAAGTTCGCCCTTTTCTCAACCGGCTGAAATTTATGGCAAAAGAAAAATGCCGCATTAACTTTCTTACTTTTCGTTTTCGTCTCCTGGCAAAGTGAAGTAGAATTTGACCGATTGAGTGTCCGTGTCCTGCTTCAGTTCTGCTGCAAACATATTCGTCGTGTCCCCCTGACTTTTCTCATAACGAACCAAGTTTAAGGTATTTCTATCAAGAGACCATGGCTGGACAATCTTAAGCCAGAAACATAAGGTCAGCTCTTTCAAAACTGTGACATCCTGAATACTCATGTCACCATAGCGCATCGTTTCTTTAATCAAAGCGTCGAATGAAGCTGAAATTAGAAGTAGACCTTAATATGAAACTTTTCACACAGCAAGCACGTGGTAGGTTCTTGTTAGAATTACTAATAATTGTTTTAGTATAAATACGTAGGTGATTATTTCAAAAAAGAAAAGAAAAACCATTCTACAACACGAACAAATTTTATTTCATCAAAGGCGCGCGAACGACTGGCAGCCATTTTGTTCGTGGAGGTGATTATCGGCTGATAATCCGAGATAGCGAACCAATCAGAGCGCGCGGTTTTGTATAATCACCTGAGTATTTCTACTAATTAACAATTATTACCCTGGAATCAAGGTGAATATTGGCTGAATATTTACCGAGCTGCCAAGCAGTGCTGTAAATGTTCCTAAAGCCACTATTCTCTGAGGTTGAAGAAAATAATTGTTTTAATATATCCCAATGAAACAACCTCAGTTAATCGCGAAAACAGGTGTTAAGGGAGAATTGACGCCTGTGGTCATGTTCTTTTTCTGCGTCCAAGGATCTCTCAGGAGCACCGGCATTATTTACACCGAAGGAGGTGAATGGTGATGAATATCCCGAGTTGGTAAGCCAATCAGATTCCTAAAAATGTCAAGGTTGTTGAGTTGGTATATACGAGGTAAGGATAATCAATGAATGGAACTATAACAATGAATTGGAACTATGACAGATTTAATAAAACTCCGCATGCATAGAGCACCAATCAAGTGAATAGCGGACTTAATTTGATCTAGCAGGTAAGGAACTGTACGCAATGCAGACCAGGGATGGGTCATCGGTGTCACTCCGTGTCCCTTATGAAAGTTATAGATTAGCGCATCCCTATCAAAGAGAATTAACCGTTGCCAAATTGAGCTCATGTGTGTCACTTGTATACATTGCGTCCCCCAAATGAAGCAGGCATTGAGTTCATTTGAGCTCTCCCAGAATTTACAGAATGAAACCATCGTCATAGTTATGTAAAATTCTGACATGGTGTTACAAGGCAAGAACTGGCAAGTACGTCTTTCGGCAGACCCAAACTTTTCCAGATCGATTCGGTGCGCAATACCTCTCCGTGTAGACTAGATATAACCTAAGGCAAGCGTGCAAAATATCGTCCAACATGCATGTATTGAAACTGTTCTTTTCAGCATGGAAAAGTGTGATGTGGCGTATCTATAAGCTATTACGTGAACTTGTAGTTCGCGGTTTCGTTTTGCTTAATTGTGCTTTCTTTCTGAGCTATACTTACGAACGCATTCCTTGTCTTCTGTTAGTGACTCTCCTGATAAGCACTCAGCTACGCATGTACTAGTTTGTACGTCCTTAGCAAAACGGCACGCTTGACAACCGCGAGGAATTCTATTATCGTTTGCATTTTTGCAGCCTGAAAAAAAAAGCAATTTCTGGTTTTCATCATATCTTCACTGTAAGATTTTGGTAGTAGTACTTTAGAATACAAGCCTGCAGTGAAGAGAATGATAATGATAATGAATTAGTATTCGGCTCTTTTTCTTATGGATATGTTCAAAGGCGCTTTACATCAATTCTCCTATTAGTTAGTTAAGTACAATCAAACTTTTTACCAAAGGTCGACCACAATACCGGGGTCTACGTCCTCTACTCTTTTCGAACAGTGTCGTAGGATCTTTAACGTCACACAAGAACAGTGCTGTGAGACGGGGCCTACAATTTTTCGTCCTTATCCGAGAAGACTCGAATGTCTAACCATTTGCAGATTTCATAACAAAGGCAGCACATTCTCCTTAGTTATTTTAAGACCTCTAGTGTTGTTCCGGCCGAGGTTTGAACTCACGATCTCCCGCTCGGCAGGCCGGCGCCTACCAACTGAGCTAACCGGGCGTCGAACCTTGCGACTTGAACCTGCCGATTTTTTCGTTGGATGTCATTACTAACCATGTCTCAGACACAGGTACTCGTGACCATGCTGGAAAATAAGGGCTGGTTATTTAAACGAGGTTTAGACTCAGCTTAAAAACCGTTGTCTTAGGGAATTTGAACTGCTCCAACTTAACCTTGCAATTAAGAAATAGAAAACATGTTCTTCGTGTTTCCATCGAGTTTTAGTATAAATCTACTAGCGTTCTAACACAAATGCCGCGCTCTGATTGGCTACGCTACTCACTATCTATTCTGTGATAGATAGCGAGTAGCGTAATGGCGGCCGCTTCTTCACGTTTTCGAAGTGTGCGTGAAGAAGATTTATACAGTTTACTGGTCGAGGCTGTTCCAGAAAAGACAAAGTTTTGAACGACTAGTAGATTTATACTAAAACAATTAGATTATTCGCTCTCGATTTCTATGCGTGATAGTTGACTCGGGCTGCGCCCTCGTCAACTATCACGCGATAGAAATCTCGAGCTCATAATCTAATTGTTTAATAGAAACACTCGTGAAAGTTTGGGAGAACTCGAAATGCTGTGGGAACACGAGCCGCAGGCGAGTGTTTCCACAGCTTTTTCGAGTTAATAACTCGATAGAAACACGAAGAACATGTTTTCTATTTCTTTTAGAAAACATCACGACGAAAAAAAGAAAAGCAACTTGTTAACTTTGATTATCAAAATGTAAATTCTCTTTGCTCGAGTCATCATTACGTCAACAGCTCGTGCTAGTTCTGTGTTTCTATCGAGTTATAGAAACACGAGTTCTAACCAATCAGCGCGCGTATTTTGTTAGGACTGTTTTCTAATCTCTTTTATATCACACCAGAATACGTAGTCAATATCAAAATGAATGAGTCTCATCAAATCTATCGCTAATTGGTCAGTTACAAACACTTCCAATTTTACTTAAGTCTCGGCTTTAGTTAGACGCTGATTGAATTGCCAACCCTATGGGTTCCATGTCACGTTCTTTCATCTGTGCCATACTTGCTGCGCTTTAGCCTCTTTCAGGCCTTAAATGATTCGAGATGAGCGTCAGGTCGAGCTGGTAAAAAGTGAGTAGAACTTTTCCCAGCTTAGCCTGACGTACACCCTTTACCATCTGAGAGCCTGGAACAGGCCAGCAATGCTTATGAGATCCATGCTCTCAACCTTGTGCCCGGGTAGTGTGAAATAATCCCTGTGTGTCTAGTACGCCTCATCCTCGACGATATCCCTAAACAGTGCCTACTTATACGATTTTGCGCTGCACGGAGCACATTGTATCCACGGCTCCAATAGCCAGACTTTCTGCAAGTGTTGCATGAGGAAGGTCAACCTTCTCCTCAGTCTCGTCAGAACTCCTCAACCGCAATACTTGCTTTTTCTTCAGTAAGAGAAGATGAATCTGCTTACGGCATTATCTATTTCAGTGACCGGGATAAATCCAGTCGTGTGGACCTTATGGCCTGTTTGTGACTTTACCTGCCCCTCAGCAAGGTATCCTACTTTCTCAATTGTTATGGCTCGCATTCACTCAACGTAAATGTTCTTACCAGCTAGGGGATCACAATCCTTGTGACAGTTTTGCGCACACAAACCGCTCTGCATATCTCTGGTTGTGTCTCCTTTGCAATCAGCTTTGGTCAATCCACGTGGTATTATGTGAGCATCCATCACCTTGGCTGGCTCTCTGCTGTTGCCAAACGCATAGAACCGAGCATTTATAGGGTTACCACTGTCGAGAAGGTTCAGATAGATGTCTCCGCTGTCTGCCTCTCCAACGCTCTTTCCATACTCAATCAATGCGCCGACCTTAGACTCGGTGATACACACAAAGTAGGACTGGTATAGAGACTCATCTCCTAATGCACGGGCATTCACATTATCTGTGTGCGTCTTCAGGGTATTGCCCTGCAAGAATTATATTCAAAACCAATTTAGCCATTGCTGCTCTAACCAACAGGACTCTTTTTTTTTTAAAGAAAGAAGATATTGTTTAGAAAACGAGTTGATAATACAAATGGTCTTTGGCTCAGGTTGTCCGTTCATTGACGGCGAAAAGCGACCAAAACCTCAGTTGTATTCTGGGAACGATAATTACTAAATTGTTTGAAGAAAAAAAATTGAATTTTATTTTCAACTTTGAAGCTGAGTGTGATCCTTCTTTACTTGCTCACCATGACCCACCTTGTAAGTAGCAACTCTTAAAGGCGAAATTTCCACGGAATACCGGGTGTCCTCGTTTTTCGGTATTGATGCGAACACAACAAAGATGCTTCCCTCTGTTGAAGCCGTAAAGTGGAGGCACTTTCCTTTGCTGTCAGTGGGGTCAAGTCGGCGAGCATTGGACCAGTCCACATGACAGGGCCTCTGAGCTGCGATTTGTCCTTGGGTCTGAAGTTTTCCAGACAATATTTTCTGAACTGGCATGTCCAACCTAGCCAATTCTGTTCCGATCATGTCTACGGCAAGTGTTGAAAAATAAATCTGAGAAGCCTTGAAATCCTCCGGCATGAGAACAAGCTTGCCTTGTTTTTCCTTGTAGGTCAGGACAAGTCCTAAAATGGAAAGCTTCTTCTTGGACAGGTCGTCACTTTTACCGTTGCCAAAGGAACGGTACAGATGTCGAAAGGTGCCGTCCTGATCGCTGGTGTGCCATTTCTTAGCATTGAAACGAACGAGGCGACTCATGTTTCGTTTAATATCTAAAGCCTTGTCAAAAGAGCTAGGAAGATCATCCATCATGTCGAACGTCACCCTTAAGTCCGCTTTGCCCTTAGAGATTTGTTTCCAAGTGGGTCGAACGTATGTTGTGACAGAATCTTTTACTATTTGATCTCGTTTCCCCGTGCATCTCTTCAGGTCTATGTTAGAAATTGACATAGCTCCCTGAAAACACAACAGTATGTATGCGTTATTGAGCCAATATGCAGCCATTTTGAAAGAACAAGGTTGCTCAACAAAGGAATTATTTTATGGCCGTTTAGTTTTGTTCTATTTTGCGGACATTCAGGTAAATCCCGAGCTGCAAAGATAGGCCAGTTTAACCCGCATGGGTAGCCTATCACAACACAGAATTTGCCTTATTGCGCCCGCTGGCAGAACCAGCCATAATATTAACCGTACATATTAGGCATATGCGTTAACAAACAAACAAAGTGTTTATCAGTTTGTGCAACGATTAATGCTTTGCCGTAAGTCCACAAACAAGGCGAAACAAAGCTTTCATGCGCTCTAACAAGAAACGATTTCTTGGTACTAAGAACACCATCGGTTACCTCTTCCATGTAGATCTCAATTGCCCTCTGTAGACTTGTTCTTCGCATGTGTATTCCAATTTCCAAGGCCTGCCTACTGAGGAATTTACAGTAGAATCTCTGTTTTTTCCCGTCTACAGTATCTTCGTAATATTTTAGTTCTTTTCCATCCTTCACCTCAGTGCTCAGACTTGCAGCGTGCGCTTCGCAACCAGTTGCCAAAGGCTCCTCAGGAAATATGTCATCAGCACGAAAGTTCACCAAGTCGGTAATGGCCCCCATTTGGAAACTAAAGGCTTTAGGGTAATTGGGAATGCTCTTCAGCCAGTCTTTAAACTCTGTCTTGAAGGAAGGTGAGTACACGTCTGACAGAATGGAGGCGATTTCTTGGCTGCCTCCTTGGACCACAACTGAGGTAGAAGTGGTCTTTGTCTGCTTTCGCATGGATTCACCCTGCTCGACAGAAGACTTAGCGCCGACGCTTGCAAACAAAGTCTTGTATTCCATTTCCATTTGTCTTTCGAATTCTTTTTTAGAGCTGACGTCCTCTCCGTCCATTATTTTTCGTATCTCCAACCTTCCTCCGAACTTGGCGGATTTAATGTAGTGAGTTCCCCAGCGCAGAATAAAGTTTACTGAGAAAGAAAATGTGTGGAACAATTAGGATGAGGAACTTGAATATGATCACCCCTAGGAGACCATTTCTAGGAGCGCTCCTATCTGCTGAGTGGCATCACACAGTAGCAATTGAGACTATTTTTAGAACGCATATCTCCTTGGAAACTCTCTTCCAGACAAGAGGCCTAAAAAAGACTCAAAATGTTATCTAGAACTAACCCCCAAAAATAATTTTCTGGGAGAAGAATCTTTTTGGACCATTTTCGGAAAAAAAATGCATCTTGGGCGAAGATGTGGACAAATATTTGCCCCTCAAAGTCCTCATTCCATTCCGTACAGTATTAGTAAGGAGGATGTGTTAGTTCAAATCCCTTTCCAATAAGGTTCCCGTAGTATCTTAACCTGTCAACATGTATAGAGTATTTGATACTTAACGATATTTTAATGGTCCTCCTGCGGCGAAGTACGAGGTTGGTAGATCCATATATTCCCTTAGAAATGACATAGTCAAGTCCGTTGGTTTGACTTCATCCATAAATATCTCATACCTAGGAAAGAGTGCAAGATATTATGCATAGTAAAATTGAGGTCGACCGACTCGTTTTTCTTTTCTTAGTAATGTTAGATCGTAAAACTATTACTTGTTTGAGGCAGGAATCCCATTACCACGGGCGTTCTTATTTGCTGGGTGACCCCACTAACACAATCTTAATGGCTAACAGCCATACACTCTAAATTTAGACCATTGGGTTCAAGCCATCTTACATGATCATCTAAGTCTTCCCAGTAGCTCATCAAATATGCATAAACATTTCGGCCAGTCAAGTCCCTTCACTTCTCATACTAATCAATTCGAAGAATCTTTTCTTGGTTTAGGTTCGAATTCGCTAGCTTTTCTTGCTTTGAACGTTCAGGTATTATCGGCTTTTTCGTTTTCTCTTTGTTTATGCATATTTGATGAGCTACTGGGAAGACTTAAATGATCATGTGAGATGGCTTGAACCCAATGATCTAAATTTAGAGTGTATGGCTGTTAGCCATTTTAGATTGTGTTAGTGGGGTCGGTGGGTGGCGTTGCACTGTAGCAAATGCTGCTTATCTTAAAGCTCATTTTTATTGCAAAACTCTGCTCACGACAAGAAGACACATGATAATCTTGGAAAATTGAAAAAATATCTCCATTACTAACCCAAAACGTTTGCGTGGGTAATTAGGATATTGTCTTGCGCAGTCTTTTGCTTGGTATAACAGTTCTTCTGTATTACTTTACTGCCATGGATTAAACATGAGTTAAAAACAGGATTATCTGCTAATATGATGTGATATAGGCCTCATATATGGGGATAAGAGGAACGCTTCTTGTAGTGGCCCCCTGTTTTGGTCTCGTGGAAGTTTTCCAATTTTGAAATCTCCGTTTGGCGTCAATAAAACCCACTGACTGATTGGTTAATTCATTTGGGTTAAATAGCGTCTAAACTAAGAATATCCAATTGGAGGAAAATATAAGTTAAACCAAGGAAAAAATTGAACCCCAGCAAGTGACATGTAGGTTTTCTTACAGTCTTTCTATAATTATTATTTTTACTATTATTAATAGTATTTATGAGAAGGGAAGTAAAGGGTAGGAATGGGATGGGGCTTCCTCTCGCCAATACCAGGGGCTCAGATAATTATATCTGATATGGTAATGAGGAATTCGAGCGGAAACCCAGTTTGTGCTAACGGAGTGTCTAATTCTCTCGGCAAGATAGCTTCCTCGTTGTGTCCAAGCGGCTTCAGTTCTTGACATGCAACCCAGAGGGTCCGAGTTCAGCTACCCAGTGATCCCTTACCTTGACTCCAGTTTGTCCCAAGCAAAAGCTGTACAGGCTTAAGAGCTTCTACGCCTTTTAATGTGCAAGTTGTATCAGTAGCCCAAAATATCGCTAACAAACCTGTCAACGTCAACATCCATCAATGCCATGTACTTCTGACCAGAGGACTGTGACGATTCTCCCCAGGCTTGTTTCACACCAGCCGAGAAACCAAGGAAGGAACCAGAGACACCTGCCTCTTCTTTCAAGAATTTGCTGTATTCCTCTCGGCTTTCAAATGTGATCATCGAGGCAGAGGTGTCGTATATGCCGTGCACGTTCATTGTGTCTGGAACGTCAAACTCGTCGTAGCTAAACACAAGCAAACAACACGGCAACCATAAATTGTTATGCGTGGTCCTGGAGAATGCAATAACCACAGGACACTTACAGTGCCTTTGCGTATCTCGCAGTGGCTATTTGTTCTACTCTATTTGGTACTTGGAAGTATTAACTTTTATGAAGGAAGAAACAATCGGAAATCTCGGAGAGAAAGGAAAAGAACCAACGACAAACCGATCTCGTCTCCGGAGCCCGCCTTCTCTTCAACAGCGATTGGAAAAGACGACCTCCGGGATAATTTGTTAAGAATATAGCTGGCCAAGGGGACGCGGGCTCTGTGAATGAGATTGACCGCAAGGACAACTCACATGAGTCCACGGGAATTGAACCCAGCAGGTCACAGAGGCGAGGATTGAGCTCTCTGGCTAATGAGCCATTTCCGATGTTCCCAGGGTATGTTATCTGCAGGTAAGTGCTATGTATTGACATCACTAGAAGAAAATATTTGCTGGTCAAAATTGGGACCAGAAACAAATACGAATTGAAACGGTAACGCGCATTCACAGCTTGTCCAGATTCAGTATTTCCTGAGTACCATATTTGGAAGCTGCTTGCCCCAGTCCTTGAGCTTGTCTGCGCTTTTCCGCTTCCATAGCGCGTCGTAAACAACATAAATTTCCAACAACGGCAGTTTGATTGGTTAATTCATTTTCTTTCGCTCTCCAAATATGGCACTTAATAGATTGAATGAGGACAAGCTTTGGTTTATAACTAAGACATTCAGAAGCACACGCAAGTTTCAAGTCTTGTAGGTTTCTGTTGGGACTTAAAGAGTTATTTTGATCAATTATTTCAGCAATCTGTAGCAAAAGGTTTTAAAAACTAAAAACCATTGTATTCAGAATGTCCATCTCTGCGAGGCTTCACCTTCCTCTGTTTGCACAGTTTCTTTGTACGATGCTGGTTCGTCTCGACTCAGGACTGTACTTGCCCCGACCATCAAACCCAACTCCTAGAAAAGCAGCTCCGTCAATCATATCCTAAAATCAGAGGAAGAAGTTTTAAGATAAAAGACCACTCATCTTTAATGAGGAAGAGGGGGCTGGTGTGATTCGTGAAACAGTATTTAAAAATTGCATGAGCCCCCTCCCCCTCAACTTGCCAATTTTTCCACATGCCCCCTCTCCTCCCCCAATCAAAAGAAAGAGAGGTAAATTTCGGATTTAAATATGACATAAAAGTATTGGTAAAATATTTCACGTGACCCCCCTTTACCCTAAGGGATGGACCATTAGAAAAGTGATGGGGGGGGGGGGTGGGTGGGAAAAAACAAAAAAAAAATCATGCAAGGGAAAATTCCAAAAAAAAAAAATTCATGCAAAGAAGAAGGTAAAAAAAAATTCATGTAGAAGGAAGGTCCAATTGTGACTTTTTCACACGTAGTAAAAAAAATTCGTGGAGAGGAGTTCACCTGAAAAAAATTCCTGCACAAGCAGTGAGCGAAAAAAAAGATTCGTGCAAGCTGAAAATACCCACCCCCCATCACTTCTCTAATGGTCCGTCCCTAACTTTTGTTGCATCTCCCCCAAATCCCACCAGGCCCCCCCCCGTCCCTCGTAAAAAATGAACGATCCCTTATGTTTTAACTTTTTGGTGAGAAAACCAAATCGCAAAGTGGTCATTTAAACTTTTAATTTATGAGAATAGCAAAGTTGTTAAAAACATTTGTCTCTTGGTTATTACAGTGCAACAAACTCAACCGGGGGCATGCGACATTAACCGTCCAATCACAGGTCACGTGTACAACAAAGGCTTCTGATTTCGATAGTTTGGTAGCCAATCAAACACCAGTCACAATACAGAAGTCAGCCTTCAGTTGTTCATCAGCCAATCAAAAACGCGGACCGTCGCTTTAAGTTTCAAACTGTTTGTGGCCCCGGTTGAGTTCGTTGCACTGTGGTTCATATCACTAAGAAGTTTTCAAATTTGGCTGGTTCTTTTTGGGCCTCCGTTGATGCGAAATAAAGGTTTCGAACTTTCGAATTTTACGTGGATAACTGATCACAAATAGAAACTAAACTGACAAGCTAAATCTTTCATTTCTGGAGCCAATGAGGATTGGGCAGGTTAATGCGCTTGCTAGTGGAAGACAACAACAATAAAGATAATAGCACTATTAATAATTATAACAATAACGATGGGAGCATAACAGTAGGTATGATAATGATAACAATAACAGCATCACAAAATAAAAATAACGTTAATAATAATAATGACAGTAACAACGGCAACGATAACGATGATAATGACAATAATCATTATGATAATCACAATAATAATAATTTATACAATCCTCTTACCATGCAACTCGTGGTCGTCTTTTTTGCATTATAACATGGATCGTTTATCTTGTACCCAGTTCCCCAGCAGCCGTTCATCAGGACATTCCCAAGGCCTGATGGGTAGGTGAAGGAAACTGCTTTATTTTCCTTGGGTGACTTTTCTTTCTCGTGGATGCCAGCGGTTATATGAAACCCTGAAGGCTTGAACATGTCTTCATTTTCCCAGCCTTTGTCCGGCATAATATCAAGCTTCAGCTATAATTTTAAGCAGGTCATTATTAGACCTAATCATGGCCTGCTAAACAATAAGAAAAGGGTTTTTCCCTTTGAAATTTGAAGGGGCGGGAAAAGGGAAAAACCCTGGGAACGAGGTTGGCGAATAATCTGCTTAATACCCTCTGTTTCGAATTTAAAACGGAATTAGAAAGCATTTAAATAAGCGTAATGAATGCACTTTTGTCGGTAAAAAGTCTTGCGTCCACGTGAGAAAATACAACGGCAATTTCAACACGAAAAACTAGCTTGTAATTGAGAACGGCTCTGTTTTAAGCGAGCGCCAGACTCGGTGTATATTCTTTGAGTTGGTACAAGTTTAAAGCGCACACTGTTGGAAACGTTTTTGTACTGTAGAACAAACCTCCCTCCTTAAAAATTCTGAAGCGTGCTGTTGTGCCTCTTCTGTATTCTCCAATAGTTGGTCAGCTAAATTCTCGCCTATTTCTCCCGCCTTCTCAATACCCGCCGCTTGGACATCTGGATTGGTTAAAACTGCATTTGCTGCACGTGAAAATGCTGTGCCCTCCTTTTCTGTCTCCCCACCTTTAAATTACCCAAAAAAAAAAATTAGGATCCTGACGTTAAGAGTAGTGCTGGTTCAACGCAAAGTTATCCGACGTCATTGCATAGTGCGTTTTACTCAACTGTGTAAATATTCTCTCAAATAATGAATTGCTGTTGCGTGAGCAACAGCGTGAAGACTACTGCACTCTCCCTGTTTGTTTTACGATACAGTGTGGTTCTAACGTTTCCATCTGTGGATCAAACCCTGCAGTGTGACCATTCTTTGGAAAGCTACTCAACAGTACTGTACTGTGGTACTGTTTGTTTTACTATACAGTGTGGGTCCAACTTTTTCATCTGTGGATCAAACCATGCAGTGAAGCCATTCTTTGTAAAGCTTCAACTGAACAGTACTGTACTGTGGTACTGTTTGTTTTACTATACAGGTGGTTCTCTCGTTTTTACCTGTGGATCAAACCATGCAGTGTGACCATTCTCTGTAAAGCTACTGAACAGTACTGTACTGTGGTATCAAACCATGGTTCTATCTTTTTCATCTGTGGATCAAGCCATGCAGTGTGACCATTCATTGTAAAGCTACTGAACAGTACTGCACTGTGGTATTGGTTGTTTTACTATACAGTGTGGTTGTATCGTTTTAATCAGTGGATCAAACCATGCAGTATGATCATTCTTTGTAAAGCTACCGAACAGTACTGTACTGTGGTATCAAACCATGGTTCTATCTTTTTCATCTGTGGATCAAGCCATGCAGTGTGACCATTCATTGTAAAGCTACTGAACAGTACTGCACTGTGGTATTGGTTGTTTTACTATACAGTGTGGTTGTATCGTTTTAATCAGTGGATCAAACCATGCAGTATGATCATTCTTTGTAAAGCTACTGAACAGTACTGTACTGTGGTATCAAACCATGGTTCTATCTTTTTCATCTGTGGATCAAACCATGCAGTGTTACCATTCTATGTAAAGCTACTGAACAGTATTGTACTGTGGTACTGTTTGTTTTACTATACAGTGTGGTTGTATCATTTTAATCAGTGGATCAAAACATGCAGTGTGACCATTTTTTGTAAAGTAATCCTCTCCCCATCCCGTTCCGACATAGAGCTAGCGGCGTTTCTTTTGTGGTGTCGTCATAGCCTGCATCGGGATCCAGAGCTGACCGAACCGAAACCGGGTAGAGACTAGGGCATAACTTTAAGTTGCTCTCATAAAAGTGACTACAGTTAATAAGATTGATGATTACATCTGGATCCAGATGACTACATCTGGATCTCAAAAAAAAGAGAATTTTCGCCCAAGATAGAAGGGTTTCTTAAATACCTTAAATTGGTTTATGATACTGAGTCTACGACTACAACTCCACCAAAGAAATGGAATCTTCTTGCTTTATTGCTTTAAAAACAAAAGCTCATGAACATGTAAACCCCTGGCAGCTATATTTCATGTGGCATCCTTTATTAGCCTCGCAGACCCGAGAGCTCCTGTGACTTTCCGCCTACTATATGTATGATCTTATGTTGGCTTATAATAAAAAAAAAATGAATTAAAAAAAAAAAAAAAAAAAGTTGCTCTCATAAAAGTGACTCCAGTTAATAAGATTGATGATTTTCAATGTGGTGTTCCTTCATTTGGCTTCCTTTTTTAAGGGAGGGCTTACCTGATGGCGAGGGAGATGGCGACGGAGATGGTGAAGGTGATGGCTCTCCTTGTGGTGCTGGTGAATCCTGAGCTGAACAATTCAGTCCTTGTGTAGAAACATCGTGACATCAGGTCAGTAGAACCTAACAATCAAATTTCATTGTCCCATTGTGGTTTCCCGCTTTACCGCAGTATTCTGTGTTTTTGAGCAGAGACAAACAGCACAATTTCGTTCTCCCATTATGCTTTCCCGTTTCACCGTTATGTTCTGTGTTTTAAACATACTAACAGTAAAATTTCGTTGCATGTGCTTTCCGTTTTTTTTTGTCGTTTTGACCAGAAGGTAGCAGTAAATTTTTGTTTTCTTATTATGCTTCCTGTCTTATCTCGGAGCAACAATTTGTGTTTTTGTATGGAAACTAACAGTAAATTTTCGTTGCCTGTTATGCTGCTCAATTTATCTCGTTATTTTATATTTTTAGTTAACTTTTCACTGCTGAAAGAAAACAAAAACGATCTCTATAGATCTAATGCGTTATTTTACATGGTACTGAGTTTTATAGACTTAAGAGGCTGTCCGCGTAAGAACGGAGAAGCCAATTTTCGGACCTTTTCCGATTTGGCTGGTTTTTTCAGTGAAAGTCAGCCATTATGTTCCATGTACAAATATCACATTTGTTTGGATCAATTCGATTTATTTCATTTTTTGCGAGGCGGTTTCTGAGACAACCTCAGTGTTGCCCGATTTGCCTTCCGACACTGTCAGATTTAGCCCTATACTTAGGGAGCTGCCAAATTAGAAATGTTTCACGAAACAAGCTGAATTTTTCACATATGCAAGTTTAATCTCTCCTTAATGCTTGACATGTAGTACAGAAAAACTTTGAACAAGTTTGACCGAACAAAAAGGCTTTAAAGATAACCTCTGTCACAATACAAAACAAGAGGCTTCAAAAGCCTTCACTGGGTTGCCTTTGTGAACCCTTGGTATGCAAACGGCTCAATTTTTTGAAACTGTTTTGTCAATCCATTTTAGTTTGCAGTGTCAGTTGTGTTCAATGAGAGAAGTGTACAAGAAGTTAATCAAAGGCTTCTATGAACAAACTCATGAATGCATTGGTGACACATGAGGAGAATTTTAGATTTCAGAACTCATTCAAATAATTTCATCAAGAAAGGCCTGTAGGGCTCTGCCATCTCGTGTTCCATTTACCAATTTAAAAAATATGCAGCCAAGGCCTGCATACAGCTTCACATTCTATATAGACAAAGGTATCTTTGAAAAAAAGAAAAGAAAATCGATTCAGTTTAAAAAAATAACAAAAAAAGAAAGTCAAAAATTCCCTCACTGAGGATTGAACTCGAGCCATCTACTCCACACTCCGGAATGCTATCCGTTAGACCATCCAAATTCACCTGGATATTTAAGGTATATCTTATGTTTTATATGTTTTAGATCTTTCGATCGTACACTCTACTGAGTGAAGCTGTAAAAAGTATATCTCATTTTTCAACGTTCATGAAAGGTATTCCGTCATTCCCGAGGCTTTATCTGGAAACCAATATTTAAAATGGAGATGCCGTTGTAGAATTGATAAATTTGTCGTAAACATTGACGAACGTGTTTTATTTTGTGGAGAAAGTGAAACCTGAAACGTGACACGACAACACAAACCCAGCCGTGAATACTTGGCATCTTCCCTTCCTCTGACCCGTTTTGGAGGTTCAACATTTTATTTGAAAGCGTGAAGTTCACCAGAAATAGATAAGTTCCTTAAATTGGTGGCTATGTGCCGGTTTCGGTGTTGTCGCAAATAATGATTTTGAAATTCAATGAAGCTGCATACCACCGGACTGTTCAGTTTTGCTCCAGTTGATTATATATCGGGTTTTGTAGTTTTTGTACAGTATAGAGGATCCAACGCTATAAATATAAATGAACACTTTATGAGAATGCTTCCCCCGATGTTTTCGATTTGATCGCTTTTAAAAGTCAAGTTAAGACGAAGTATCGCATTTTGAGGTGCGTAACCAGCTTGTTATCTCGGATTCAAAATAATACCGTGATGTCACAGCGAGCCACACTCTTGCTTTCCAAACTTCACGCGTGGATCGACTCATGAACTCGATGGACGTGGTCTGCTAAGCGTGAACCAATTCTTAAAAATAAGCTCTACATTTCCAAAAGAAAAGATGTGAATCCTTTCACCGAGGGAATCGCTAACACCACAGACCTCAACGTTTAAAGAAGAAAACACTCTCCAGCACGAAAACACATCCAGGAATAGAAAACATAGACACTAATAAAGTCATTTAGTGAATAAATCGAGTTAACAGCTCCAAAAGAGAGCAGCTGTGCACAAGAAAAACACTTGGGCGAATGGAGTCCACATGAAACTTTTCACGTTCTCTTCACCGTCGTGCTTACTTCAATCAGGTTGTTATGGCGATGTCCATGCCGAGCCAATCACACAGCGGCGGCGTCTTTGCTAAGCCTTATATAGGCAATATTGCGCAAGAATTGCAATTTCTCACGGAGAAAAAAGTACCAACCCCATTTTAATACTGGATTGCCATTGCCATGGCAACCCAGTAATAAGCGAAACGTGACATACCATCAGTTGAGTAGTATTTTCTTCAATGTGGCACCTAAGTTAAGGTAAACTGAATCATAACACGAAAGTGCTAAGGCCAGACAAGTGATTTACAGAATAAAATATGTGGGCACTCTACGCTCTGCGTTGTAGGAAATTGTCCTAAATTACCAAATCTGCGCCATTGTGATGTACGCTTACATTTCGGCGGTACGACCGATAAACTAATTGTCCAACTAAAAACGCTTTGGAACTTAAGTTAACATCAACAGTCCGCCTCATTAATTGCAAATAAACATTTTCGGTTGTTTTTGCCGTTGTTTACAACAGATGCAAATGTCCGTAACAATGCTGTGAAACCAACGACCGATATCCGATCCGCATCACAAATATGCAAATTGACTGAAAACCCGATGTCGCTGTTTGTTCCTCATGAAAAAACCTTTTTAGGGTTTATTTCCAGGAAATTGGATTAATTTTTACCCGAAAAAATTGCTTTAAGACTCTACGTGAACTTTCTTTGAAAAATTTCCCCTTTTCGCCTAATGCATTGAATCACCGAATTGTCGTGATGGGCAGACTTGGCTCTCAGTCGGTAATGAAGAAATGCGAAAAATGAGTATTTCTCCTTCCACTTGTTCTTTACGTGAAATTTTACATACTCCATGCGGGTCTAGTAGGGGCGAGGAGAGCCATGTTTTACTCTACGAGCGCAAATCAGATGTTTCCGCGCATCTTGCTAGCTGCCACTTGTCAAAATGTGATATTACTGAAACCGAACTCATCGCAATAGCTGGAATTCGAGGATTTTCGCCAACTCAGCTTGCTGACATGACCATCTTCACAGACAACTATTGGCGGGCACAGACGTCATGCCAATACCCTTGCCATACTGGGTAAATTGTTTCTTAACAATAAATTCTAACAATTTTCCCAGTCTAGAGTAACACATGGCTCTCCACGCCTCTAAAAATTCACGTAAAGAACAA
The DNA here is from genome assembly GCA_949710005.1 of Ricordea florida. Classification (NCBI taxonomy): domain Eukaryota; kingdom Metazoa; phylum Cnidaria; class Anthozoa; order Corallimorpharia; family Ricordeidae; genus Ricordea; species Ricordea florida. The sequence goes on from OX453285.1 coordinate 5,765,275, forward strand.
GTGGAAGGAGAAATACTCATTTTTCGCATTTCTTCATTACCGACTGAGAGCCAGGTCTGGGCATCACGACAATTCGGATAAAAATGAACTTTTGAAAGTCGTTTCAGTCATGTAATTAAATTACGGCCAAAGAAGCAGTTTTGTACTCCCACTAAAAAGAGGCGGAAGAATTAATATGTCCTTTACTCCAACAAAAGGTTCTTCATCGGGCACCAAATGGTGTTGCTTTAATATGAGAAAAGACTATTGTTTATTTAAAAGTAAGCAGAATGATTTATTTGAAGACCGAGTTGCGGCAATGTTGGAATGCAAAATGAAATTGACAGGATTGAGAAGAAAAACAAACGCTGTGGCTAAATGCCCGGCAGCCGGGCATATAGCCACAGCGAAAAACAAAATGCAGTGCTTTGGGCGAGAAGGGGAAATTTTTCAAAGAAAGTTCACATAGAGTCTTAAAGCAATTTTTTCGGGTAAAAATTAATCCAATTTCCTGGAAATAAACCCTAAAAAGGTTTTTTCATGAGGAACAAACAGCGACATCGGGTTTTCAGTCAATTTGCATATTTGTGATGCGGATCGGATATCGGTCGTTGGTTTCATAGCATTGTTACGGACATTTGCATCTGTTGTAAACAACGGCAAAAACAACCGAAAATGTTTATTTGCAACTAATGAGGCGGACTGTTGATGTTAACTTAAGTTCCAAAGCGTTTTTAGTTGGACAATTAGTTTATCGGTCGTACCGCCGAAATGTAAGCGTACATCACAATGGCGCAGATTTGGTAATTTAGGACAATTTCCTACAACGCAGAGCGTAGAGTGCCCACAGATTTTATTCTGTAAATCACTTGTCTGGCCTTAGTACTTTCGTGTTATGATTCAGTTTACCTTAACTTAGGTGCCACATTGAAGAAAATACTACTCAACTGAAGGTATGTCACGTTTCGCTTATTTTGTATTGTGACAGAGGTTATCTTTAAAGCCTTTTTGTTCGGTCAAACTTGTTCCAAGTTTTTCTGTACTACGTGTCAAGCATTAAGGAGAGATAAAACTTGAATATGTGAAAAATTCAGCTTGTTTCGTGAAACATTTCTAATTTGGCAGCTCCCTAAGTATAGGGCTAAATCTGACAGTGTCGGAAGGCAAATCGGGCAACACTAAGGTTGTCTCAGAAACCGCCTCGCAAAAAATGAAATAAATCGAATTGATCCAAACAAATGTGATATTTGTACATGGGACATAATGGCTGACTTTCACTGAAAAAATCAGCCAAATCGGAAAAGGTCCGAAAATTGGCTTCTCCGTTCTTACGCGGACAGCCTCTTAAAACGTCATCAAATATTATGTGTGTTAGACTTTACAGTGAATTTGTTTGGTGTCCTAGCGACAAGGCAAACAAAACTATATCGAAGTGATAGCACAGAACCTTATAAGAGGCAGCAAAGCGATTCATGTGGGGTTCGAGCTTAAGCATCAATCCTCATTGAGTAGAACTATTTTTATTCTCTAAAAGCTGCTTAAAAAATTCATTACAAGCAATAGTTATCCATTTATTTTGCTGTTTCTGCCAATAAAGCAACATGAATGGAATAGAAAGAAAATTCTAACGCATTTGATGACATTTCCGACTTACCAGCTAACAGTATTGTTAAGAATGTTCCAAGTAGAAGCGCGTCCCACTTTGATAACTTTTAACAGGAAAAACACACTCTTTGTTAGCAAAAAGTTAAGTCACCCTATTAAAGTCATAACTGTCACAACAAAGGCACGCAAGTCAAATGAACCAATCAGATATCAGAGCAGATGTCGTCAACAAAAAAACGCGGGAAAATATGTGTAAGATTGTCAAGCGAATTTCCGCCGGGTGTTCTATTCCCGTTTCTAGCCTTTCCTTTTTCAACCTAAATCAAAGTTGCATAAAATTGCATGAAAACTGCACAATATGACCAGCTTCAAGTTGGCTTGATAGCTCAGTTGGTGAGAGCATTGCACAGGTATCACAAGGGCATTGGTTCGAATCCTGTTCAATACTGACGTTTTGCACGTCTTATCCTCGCAACTACTTAAGTTGCGAGGATAACCGCAACAATTTTTCACTTATTGAAACATTCTTCCACAATGCACATGTCGTGATAAAATTTCCATATATTCACCTTTACAACCGTAAGAAGTATTTTCTTAATTGCGTTTCCACCCGTATATATGTATGTATGTATGTAAATTGTAAAAGTTGATTAATCGTAAAACAGTTCTCTGTATGTATGTATGTATGTATGTATGTATGTATGTATGTATGTATGTATGTATGTATGTATGTATGTATGTATGTATGTATGTATGTATGTATGTATGTATGTATGTATGTATGTATGTATGTATGTATGTAAAATCATCAGTTGATTATTACAAGTGAAAAACTAAAACTATTTACAACGGCTTTACATTATTGTCGTGTGGGAATCCGATTCCTTCAGAATTCGCCTAAATTGCGCAACAGATCCGGCATTTTTTAAGGTATTGGGCAAGTTATTTCATAACGTGGGCCCGCTATAGAAAAGGCTTCGTTTGAAATAATTAGTTCTTGGTCTTGGCAAAGCCAGCTTTCCCTCAGAGTTTCTCAGGTTGTAATTTGAGTGACACTGAGAGAATAGTCTTTGAAGATATTCCGGGGCAAGACCGTTCATTGTTTTATAAATCAATAAAGCTTTCCGTTTCCTTCGTCGAACTGATAGTCTCTCCCAGTTAAAGGTGGATAGGAGAAGGTCTGTGTTTGTATCAAAAGGTAATTTCGTTATCACTCTAGCTACACGATTCTGCAATTTTTGGAGCTTATCACCCAAGTAGCCACTGAAACAGTCCCAAACCGGGCTGCAATAGTCAAAATGTGGCAAAATTAAAGCGTTATAAAGTTGATCGGCAGTTTCTTTCGAAATAAAGGGTCGCACCCTTTTGAGGGCACCTATGGCTGAAGATACCTTCTTGCTTATTTCGTCAACGTGTTTGCACCAGGTTTAGTTGAGCATCTATGGTAACACCTAAGGATTTGGTATGTTCAACTAACGAAGTTTACTTAACTGGCTTTGAACTGGTCAGGAAAGATCGTGAAGTAAACAGGAGGAATGGAGGTGGTGTTTGTATTTACTTGCGCACGAATTTAAACTATCGAATACGTGACGGTTTAAATAGTAAGGAGTTGGAGTGTTTATTTGTCGAAATCAGCCAGCCACGGAGTACACCATTCCTAGCCGGTAAGTACCGACCCCAAGCTCTCCAATCGATCTTTGTCGTGAGTTTGAAAAAGTTATTGCCAAAATTGACACCGAAAATAAGGAGATATATATACTAGGTGATGTCAATTGGAATTTGTTGCCTCAAGCAAATTTGCATATTTCTTCCCCTCTGACAAACATTTTTGATATATATGGTCTCAGCTACAAAATCGGGTGACATTCACCTTGGTATAAGTGGTCATTCTCTTGTTTTCATGACACGTAAGGTTCACTTCGACCGTAATGGTCCTCGCGTGATCGAGAAGCGGCAATTTAAGCACTTCGACAGTAACAAGTTCTTGAGTGACCCCAACCGAATGCCATGGGCCAACGTTGATTTGTATTCCGACCCAAATGACATGTGGGGTGAATGGAAAGAAATGTTTCTTAGTTGTGTCGACAAACATGCACCACTCAAATTGAAAAGAGTACGCAAAAAGTCATGTCCATGGATTACTGGCGATCTCCTGTGTAAAACCGGAAGAAGAGATTTCCTTAAAAAGAAGTCTATCTCTTCCAATGATTCAGCCACGTTGGATCAATATAAGCGTGCTAGAAACCGGGCAAATAACGCTATTAAGGTTGCAAAGAAAATCTATTTTTCTGACAATCTGGTAAAGGCAATTTGCGCAAAACATGGAACCTAATTAACAAGTTAACCTCCTGTAACAGCGGAAAGACGTCCAATATCTTGGAAATCAAAGCTGATGATAAAATAGTTAGTAGGGGAGTAGACTTAGCGGAACCTATGAATGAACACTTTACTAATATTGCGCAACTACTAGCAAAAGATATTCCTGCTGTAGAAGTAAATCCTGAGTCTTATCTGGAAACTACTGATAAATCGTTTTCCCTGCGAACTCCGAGTATCCATATTGTGTTAAATCTTTTAAAGAAAATCGATGATAAAAAAAAACAGATCTTGATAAGATTCCGAGCAAGCTGTACTTCACAAACAGGGTGTGAGTTCCCACGAAGGTATAACGAACAATGGTTGTGAGACGGGATCTACGGTTTATATATCGTCCTTATCCGAGAAGACTAGAAAGTCTAACATTTACAGAATGTCATTGCAAGGGCAGCACTTTCTCCTCAGTTTTTTTAAGGACCCTGAGTGATGGTCCGGCCGAGGTTCGAATCAACGACCTCCCGCACGATAGTCCGGTGCTCTACCAACTGAGCTAACCGGTCAGCGGTTTGTTCGTTTGCATTGGAATTACCTTCAAACAAACTACGGAAGGCACTTTAGGACAAGGCACTACCCAATTATCCACCGTTATTCAACTTTCTATTAGAGAACAATATAACCTCCTTCGTTTAAACAACTGTTTAGTTAGGCTACCCAAAAAAATGACCAGCCAAAGAAATTAAAAGAAAGGAAAAACCACCAAGATTACAAAGAAAAATTCGCTTGATTGTTTACTTCCAAGGAATGGTAGAATGCGCACGTGTTCCATCTTTGCGAAGTGCGACATTTCTTACTTTGTTCTGACGAAGGGCTAACGCCCAAAACGTCGGTTTCCCTTAAAATTTATTGTGGTACAACTTGCTTTATCAACTCAGTTGATAAACCGTTTTTGTGTAGTTCAATTTAGTCCGTGACTCAGCGCCAGTTTCATTAGAAATTAAACTCTTTCCTAGCGAGATTTTGATTTGTTAGAATATTATGAACGACAAAACAATCATCACTGGCGAAATTGCCGTATCGCGCAGGAGCCATTTGTGCGAAGTTTCAATGAAACAAAGAATATATAGTTTTGATACGTTGGCATTTTAACTAACAGGAAGTCAAGACTTTATTGCCGTCTTTGTTTATAGAACAATAATAAGGACATGTGCTTTATACAATTTTTCGCAAGAAAGATATAGTTATGAGAAAATTCTCGCTCACCTTCAATGTTATATCATTCCAATAATTTTAGAAAAATTGTACTTACCTCCATTTCTATAGAATCGCCTTCTACTTCTTTTCTTGATGCGGAAAAGGGCTGACTGACCTTGCAAAATAAAACTCATCACATCTTAAAGCTTGTTAATGATTCTCCGTTCAGACAATGGAATTAAATTTAATGATGCAACGCAGTAATGAATGGTGGCTGTGTTATGGTAGTGTCACGGGAAATCTAGCGTTAACGAAATTGTCAGAGGCATGTATTGTTCGCTTAAGAATGGGGAAGCGAAGGTGGTGTATTGAAAAGACATAAACTAAAATAAAATAAAATAAAGATCAAAAGCGCTTATTTTGGAAAGTATGAAAGATAAAAAAGTTTTTTTCCTTTACAAATTTCCTACTTCAGAAAATCTAAAGTTAGAAAATGACGTGTAAAGGTTTTTTGTATTTCAAAGCATTTTCACAACCAGGCTTTGTGTTTAGATTAACCTAAAAGGAAAGCAGAATAAACATTTTGTCATTGATGTTTGTTGGGTAACTAGTGGTTTTATAACTCATTTGCATATTAGACGTTCTGTGCATCGGATATGTCTTTCTTTCTGGCTGTGATTGTGTTTGAGAAATCAGTCCAGAAAGAGTTATTTTCCGCTTCGTTACCAATATTATTAAGACATCTTCAACTTTATGCTTTCCACTTCGGAGCAACTTCGAAATGTTAACTACAGCAAAAGAATTAAATTATTTTGACTGTTAACCACAGCAAATGAATCAAATTATTTTGACTGTTAACTACAGCAAATGAACCAAATTATTTTAACTTTTCTGTTTAATTATAAGCCTCTTGGAGGGCAGAATGTACCCATGTTGTAATCACTCTGCATTTTCTCCCTTGTTTCCTATTAATGCAACCACTTGTTCCCTACAATGTTTTAAACCCACATTTCCTGGTTCCTTAAAATTAATTCGAAAATATCCCCTTTTCCCTGAAAATAAATGCTTCTGTTGTCTTCTTTCTTAAACGTCTGGGAGGGACTCAATGGTGGTGCATACGAAACGATGCGGGTAAGACCTGTGAGGCCTTTTCTTTGTATTCTCATGAAGAAACTTGATATAGCTGAGCTCCGTCGTAAACAGTTTCATCAGCTCTAAATTAAAGATAAAGCAGTTAATGATGAAAAGCATTGAAATGTAACGTGTTTTACTGAACAAACTATCTCACACGCTTCGAGTGGGTAGTAGATATTGTAAACTAATAATGGGTCATATAATATGGTCTTTTGAACGAGGAATATGCTTTGTTGTGTGGTTTGTTGGACTCTCTTACGTCCTCCTCTGTTACCATTTAGACATGTGGTATAAATGTTTTAACGATATTTTTAAAGAGAAAACCTTGGTAAAAAAATGCTTTTTCTAATTACACTTTTTTTCCTTGTCTTCACTTTAAGGTTTCCTTTGAATCGCAATCAATTATGTAAGGAGAAAACGGGTACAGAAAAATATTGAGACTGTGAACCGCAATTTTTAATCTGACCTTGTATAAATGAACAACCCCTCGCCAATTTTGCGTTTCGTTTTTGGGACATTTTTTTTCAAGTAAAAGTCACATTGAACAATCCGCTAGCAAAATACATAGTTTTCTTAATGACCTCTTGTAATTGCAAAATAAACTTCAAAGTACGTGCAAACAAATAAACGAGCAAATATTACCGCTAATTGATAATACGAATTTTTGTTTTCTTTTTTTCGCTACAGAGTTTACCAGTAATTACATAAATTTGTCATTCGTGCAAAGACGAGAGTCGAGTTATTTCAATTCTAGATTAATTTGGGTGCGTTCCATTAGTACGTCTGCGTCTGGATTTGTGATCCAAGATCCCTCATGGTGCATCAAAGGAACCTATGAATCCACCCCAGACAAGGATTCATCGGTTCCTTTGATGCGCCATGATCTCAGATCTCGGATCATACCAAATGAAGGCACTCCTTGTGTCACTGTTCTTTTGTGTCAGTTTAGTGTTTTTTTGCTTTTTTTGTTTTGTTTTTATTTTATTATTTTACTGAGAAGAGTGATTCACAGCTAAAAGACATCGCTTTTTCGAGAAGAAACTGTTTCGAAGTGACAACGGAATAAAGTAGGCGTATCCATTTGTTATGCAAATGTATTCCGCCTTGCGGTGCAATTGTCTTCCGTGTCTGACATTCTGTGCAACTAGTTAATTTATTTATTAGGTCGGTGGCAATAGACATTCCAATAACGTGGCCACCAAATACCTCAACCGTGTCGCCTTTTTCGCCATTAACTTTAATTTCTTTGTTTCCAAAGCAGATGATACAAAACTCGTTTAAATTGAGCAACTACTAAGTCGCTCAACGCAATCCTTTCCCGTCTATCAAGGCGCACGGTGGATGTAATGAGACCGGAGGTGAGAAAATGGATGAAAACGAAAGCCCTTAACTTTTATTAATTGAAGGATGGCGCTCCACATGTTTACCAACAAATTCTTTCCTGCAATGTTTTTTTTGCATTATTTGTGCTAGAGAAGATATTTTGACTTTGAGGATGAGACCATCGTACTATAGTTTGGCATTTAGTTAAAGCGATTATTATATATAGGCAGTAATGTTATGTTTTTCGGTGCTGTGATAGGTTTTCAACATAGTGTATATAATTTAGATCAGTAGAGTTGTAAGAGGGGGCGTATAGAGGGTGCAAACGCCGCAACGTCGCACGGGGAAACACAAAAACACCGCAATCAAATTAGCATCTAATGAAAACGCGGTGGAAGCCGGAAAAACCATACATGTCTCCACCCCTCTCCGCAACCTAACATTTCAAAAAACTACAAACCTCTTAGTCTTGCAAAACCGTAATACCGAACTTTCAAACAAAATTTACCATGAAACTGCACTAAAAACGCAAAACTACTTTACGACAAACCCTTACGTCCCCTCTGGTGACATTTTTACCTTGAGAAAAAACTTTTCAGTCTGGTGCTTTCTTTTTTTATAGCAGAAAACGATGGCTACGACTGTTACTTCTGTGGTGCTGATACTGATTTTCAGCTTCTCAGGTGAGAAAAAATCCGAAAGGATTCCATTTTTTTTCAAAAGGTGTAATTAGAATGTAGTTCCTCAGAGTGAACAACTGTTCTGCATCTGGGAGCCAGGATTTTGAGACCTAGAACGCTTTCCATTTACTAAGTGTACGTTTCTAAAGGAACTGGTCATACGCTGGTGGGAGGTAATGTGCTCATTAAACAAGTTGATTAATGTAAGTTATACCGCCGTAAGATGAAAAAGAAATTGATGAACATGAATGTATTTTGCAATCTCAAAGTACGCACACTCGCACCAGTACCTTCTCTGTCCACTGCCCACATCTTAAACACAACTCTCTTTAAGTGTATCTATGCCCGTACATAATTAATGACTAGTTGTTACCGCTAGCTGCTTGCTGTAAGCTATACCGTCGTAAGATGAAAGAGAAACTGACTTTGCAAGCGTTAAGTTGGCCTTTCGTCAGAGAGTGACTGGTTAGACCGGTTTCATTCCAGTTTAAGGTGGTATGATACCTTAAACTACACAAAACAATTTGTTGAAATTAGGTAAAGAAGCTTGAATTGCTTGTGATTACACTCGTTCAAATAAATAAATAAATAGTTAATAAATAGTTGCTCTAGTATGTGAAATTGGAGGAAATATTCAGTTTCATAAGGAAAATGAGAAAGCTCCTGGTGGCGATTCAAGAGACGCTTTATTAGATCTGTCAATCTGTAGAGCTATTAACAGGTTTCCTACAGTGTATCATTACTATATCTTAAATTAATCTGCATTTTCATTTATTTTCTGACATGAAACAACTGTTGCTATGACCGTTGCTATGTAAAAAAACTTCTACCATTGTGTATATTCCTTCGATTTGACACTGGCTCATCTTGAGGCAAATTCGGAAAAAATCGTTCTAAACTGTATTTTATCAGTTTTCAGTGGTTTAAATCTTATATTTTCAAAAACGTGACTTTGGGGAATGTACCACCTTAACGCTACACTGTTTGGCACGAAAATAAACGGGGAATTGGGTGAATAATGGCGTAGAAAATAGGGTAATGTTGGCCACTTCAATAGCGTCGATGAATACCTCAACAATGTTACCTGTACAGAATGCATCGTCTTTGGTTTCTCTGTCGTATTACGCACAAAAACGACGTAAAAAGAGCTTTTTGTGATGACGTTTTCTAAGGGACGGACCATTAGAAAAGTGATGGGCGGGGGTGGGGGGGTGGGGAATTTTCAGCTTGCACGATTTTTTTTTCGTTCACTGCTTGTGAAGGAATTTTTTTTCAGGTGAACCCCTCTGCACGAATTTTTTTTACTACGTGTGAAAAAGTCACAATTGGACCTTCATTCTGCATGAATTTTTTTTTTTTACCTTCTTCTTTGCATGAATTTTTTTTCTTGGCATTTTCCCTTGCATGAATTTTTTGTTTTGTTTTTTTTTTTCCCCACCCCACCCCTCCCCCCCAATCACTTTTCTAATGGTCCGTGAGAGGACTGGCATGCAGCATTAGAGTTCGCTTTTAAATTATTTGCGGTGAAATATAAGTCGCAAATACCCATCTATTCCAAAGCCCCAATATTGAACTTTTTGTTAAAACAAACAAAAAACAAGCCATTCGGAATAGATGACTCTTGACGGTTAATCTTTTTAAAAAATCGTTAACTGCGATCACGAGTTCTTTTTTGAAGCAGTTCCGAAGCGTGAAATCGGCACAGAACGAAAAGGCCAAGACGAGATTTTAAACAATGTTACATTCTATAGCCTAAGAGTAGAAAGCGATGTATGATTTTTATATAACATTGAATGGTTTACCGAGTTAAAGCAAATAAATAAAAACGATATCAAACGTGTGTTGACATAAATGATATTCGCACATAAGGTCTCGGTAATACTACTAGATTTTATATAGTGAAAAGAAAATTGCATGGTCGCTTGTCATATTTTTCAACAATCGAAGAGAGGTTTCGTATCTCCACGAGAATATGTACTATCCTCTATCTATCTCGAAACGAAACATTCTTGAATTTTAGCAATATATATTAACATTTATACATCAAATCTTTGTCTAATTTTTTTTCTCAAAGTATGTGGGATTCCTCGCAAAGACAAGCTGCAGAACCTGCATGAATACCTCAGGAATCGTGTGTCTGAGCCAGCAAGTATTGAGGACAGTTCAGCGGGATCTGCTGAGCCCTCCATTGATGCCGACTCAACTGATTTCTCTCCAGACCCATCTCTGTTATCAAATGTTTCTGGTGAAATATCCTCAGAGGCTCAAGCGGAGTCTCCAACAGAAATAATTGGCGATAACGTTTTGAACTATACAGGTACTTTTCTTTTACAGAAACAGTGACACTGATAGCTAATAAGGGAAATAGATTCCTTTGTTTATTTTGTATCAAGGGAAACAAATGACGTGACAGGCGAGCCAGAAATATGCGTTATTGACTGAGCGTCAGGTCAATATGGCTGCATATTGGCCGAGTTCCATTTTGCATTTTATTGACCGAGACAGGTCAATAAAAACGCAAAAAGTAACAGGCGAAATATCCAGCAAACTTGATCGAACAAGCTTGGTCAATAAAGGATTTATTATATGGCCATTTTGTATTATTATTTTTCACGCGACAGCGCGGTAAATCCCGACCCGTCAAGATAAACCCATCTTACCCTCTCGAGTAGCCAATCAAAGCTGAGGACTTGCCTTAACTTGCCCTCTCGAGTAGCCAATGAAAGCTGAGGAATCGCCTTATCTTGCCCTCTCAAGTAGCCAATCAAAGCTTAGGAATCGCCTTATCTTGCCCTCTTGAGTAGCCAATCAAAGCTGAGGACTTGCCTTATCTTGCCCTCTTGCGGAATCAGCCCTATCATAAGGTGACTTTTTGTTCACTCGGGAGTTCACACTGCATGTGTTTGATATGTGAATAACAAGAGAAATCCCGCGTTTAGTTTTTGTATCCTTTCTTCATTCTAACCTGTTGAAAAAAAGATGGAAACTGACTTTGATCTGATTAGGACTTTTCGTCACACTTAAGAAACGCTGCGCTTTTTTTAAGCATACAAGACGAAGTCACCAGTTGTGGAAGAGAACGCTGGGAAGCGAGCTGCGCACGCTGTGTTAGCTGTTGCAGCTAAAGCGCTCATGAAAAATCCAAAAGTCCAAGAAATGCTTCTTAATAAAGGACTTGATATAGCAGGCAAGTTGGTTGATAAACAGATGAGGCTCATCGAGGAGGCGAAAGAGAGGGCCTCCGCTTTCCTCAAGAAAAAGGCAAGTACCGTAAAACAAGCAGTTTAACCAAAAATTTGATCTTTTCCATTGACTTTAGTCTCATTGGTGGAATGTGACGACATAAAATACTTAGAATCGGAAATGCAAAGCACCCATTACACGTGACATGGAATAAAAGTCATGATTGGTTAGTACCTTTTGTGATTTGATATCGTGTTTATCACGGTTAGTGTTTTTAAATAATTTTCTCGTTTTCAAAGACGTCTATTGGAGAAAAATCCAACTGATGTAAATTACATTGAGAGATAGATTGATTATTTTTTGTGACTAAATTACCTATTCTGAATAATCCCTTACTAACCAATCTTTGATTATACACAGATTTACCGCTGACACAGATGAATTTGTTGTTCCAAATAACAGTATTCGATATCTCTTCGTGTGACAGCTCATGAACATTATTACGTGTGACTGCGGTTGGGTTACGTTGTTGTCTGTAGCTATTTCGCCATCAGCATCTTATTCAAAGTCACCATGCCTACAATATTGAAACGAATAACTTTACCCAAATCTGCCTTATTCCTACATTTTTCTTCGTTATCCTTTGTCGAAGTGCTTGATTGGTAAAAATTTAATTCTCCGTTATTGGTTGCTCACCGAAGATTTTTTAACTTATGCTTTTTTAACTTATGCTTTAATTTGTATCCCCATAGATAAACATCGACATCGCGCCAGAGAAAGGCTGGGCAAACGAGGACATGTTTGTACCCCCAGGCTACCACATCGATGCGGAAGTTGACGATGAAGACGAGAACCCCGAGGAAAATTCAGAAATCCCGTATGTCTTCCCATCAGGTATCGGGAGCGCACTGATGAATGGCTGCTGGGGAAAAGATTACGCAGCGAACGATCCCTGTCACAATTCATATACGACATCAACGATTTGTACGGTGGGTGTAAGTCTCTATCGTAATGGCCTTAATCAAATGTTTCAGATAGAGTGCAGGTGCGGGCTGTTTCGGATTTAGTCGGAAACAACAAAGCGGTCAAAGACAAGATGCGAGGGTGGAGGGGTGTGGATTTTTTTAATTTTGCCACATGGTTTACCTCCTTACCAGGGAAAGACAAGAGTGGTGGTGGGGGGGGGGCATGTTTGGATTTGCAGCAAATCTTATATTAGGACACGCACTTGTCTGGAGGGAACTCTTAGATGTCCCTTAATGAGTAAGGCATACGTCACCCTTTGCCGGCATTAAGAAAACCACACGATATTAAAGGTATCTTTTTCCTTAACCAGAGCATGATCGATGGAGCGGCTTTCTTGGGTGTTGGGTTTGATGGGCGAGGCAAATATAGTCCTGATGCAAGAAAGATGAGTATTGTACAGAGAAACTGTGTGAATAGAGGAACGTAAGTAAAACGTTACAAGTTAACCAACTGTGGTTCGCGACCACCTTCAACTGACTCCGTCGTGAGACCACAGAACTAATTTATATTATCATAATGAATAACAATCTTTTCCATTACATAAACCAACTGTGGTTGATTGACCAAGCATGAGGTCAAGATGCCGTAATATTTTCAAACGTTTGTTGAAACTTTTTTATAGGTCGCGCAAAACAGAACGAGGTCAGTTTTTTTTATGAAATCTTGCTTCTCGAATAGCGAAATGGAAATCAGCTTTTTGGTTCATCCTCATCTTTTGTGCTGCCAATCAGATAATTAAAACAGATGGATTTCGATTGGTTGTTCAGGCAAAGTGATTTGATCACTTCTCTGCAATTTCAAGACATTCCTGGTTTCACATTTTTGTTGTTGCTGAGACAGTAAATGGCTTATTTAAACAGCTATCCCACTAGTTTTTTGTCGGGGCACTGTTAACCCTAAGTGCATGCCAGAGACGTAACTAGGACTATTCAAAGGCTGTTTACATTATTTTTGCCACACCCAAGGAACCCCCAAGATTTTCATGTTGGAATCCACTCTAGCGTTGTTTAAAAATTATATTTGTTTTCGGCAGTGATTTTGGGATAGAGAGAAGCCTAAAAACTAGCTGCATCGAAGTGCTACGTTCTTCGAGACATCAAGCTCAATTTTGTCTAAAGGGGGTCACAGGAACCCCAAAACCCCTGACCACCTAGCCATGCCCCTACTGCAGTTATTTTGATCATTTTTTGCGCTTGTCTTTAAAGATATGGTAAGTTTGATGTGCCAGATACAATGAACGTGCATGGTATTTATGACACCTCAGCATCGATGGTCACTTTTGAGAGCCGTGAAGAATATCGCAAATTTTTGCAAGAAGAGGCTGGCGTATCTGGATCTTTTCTTGGTTTCTCGGCTGGTGTAAAAGAAGCCTGGGGTGAAGCCAAGCAGTCTGCTGGTCAAAAGTACATGGCCGTGATGGATGTTGATGTCGACAGGTTGGTTTTTTAACTCTTTTAGCATAACAACAATTCTAGTTTGCAACAATGTGCAAACAGGAATACAGCACACGTCATAAGGGAGACTTACAAGGGTGACTGCATACTTCGTAAATCAAATGCTTTGCCTGAGAATTTTGCATATAATATGATGGGCAGCATCGAAGAATTGCACAAAGGAAAAAAATTCATTTTTAAGAGACTTACAGTGCCTTTACATGCAGTTCCTTCAATGATTTTACAATTTGAAGAATCTTTCTTGCAGAAAAAAGGTTTTGCTGAGCATTTTTGTTTCCTCGGTTTTGACGATTCATTGTAAGCATCCTCTGTGTTACTGTAGTCACGCTCATTTGAACTTGAAATGCATTTGCTTTTCTTTTTTCCACCAGATATGAGATTTTTATGGACGAAGTCAAACCAAAGGATTTGACATTGTCGTTTCTAAAGGAGTTCCTCAGTCTGCCAACATCTTATATTGCCGAGGGAGGAGTGTTGAAATACGGTTACGTATACGATAAAGGACTTTTTTTGTAAAAAAAAAAAAACACTGGCGAACCTCCACTATCGGCCACCCCTCCAAAACAGCAACAATGTGGTCGGTAACGGTCCATACGCCCACTCTCATTTTATCCCCTCTGCAACGGCAACGGCCACTATATCTGGTCCTAAATGCCAAAATAACCTCCTTACAAAATCCCAGAGGTCACGAATACCGATAAACTGACGATGCCTTCTCTGCATTAGTCATTTTGTTTTGTTAACAATTTTCTTGTAAACATCAAGTTTTGGATTCTGTTTGATAGGTACAATTTGATTGTGATAGGCATTTATGTACCAAAATAAGAATTGTTGTGCCTCCCCATAACGGCCACGCCTCTACAGAGGTCACTTTTCTTTGACGCCAAGGTGGGCATTGTGGAGAGGTTCCACTGTATAATAAAAACAACTCATAATCTTTCACTTCCTTGAGTGATCAAAGTATATTTTGTAACTCATGCTGGCTTTTCTGTTGCACGATTAAGCAAAAAAAATCAGAGAAAATACTCCCTTTACGAACTCGAGGACTTGATTTACGGTGCTTAAATACCTGAGTTACTCAACGCATGAGGAAGAGTTTGCTTTTCTTTAAAGTTACTTTTTCGATCTTATGAGTAAAAGGATTAATTGTATTCTACTTTTGTGGAGGCATCGTGTAGTATTAAAATGCTTAGCATGTTGGGTTTTATAACAAGAGGGCTACAGTTTACGTTAAGGTGATGGGAACGTGTTGTTTCCTAAGGGGAAAAACTTATAACTCTTCTGTCTCTCTGCTGACAACATCAATTTACTAACAAGTGGATTTTTACTTGATTGTACATCAAATTAATCCCACATTGGAGATGTGATGACTTCCTCAGTACACGCAGTGATGACGTCAGTAATGATGGTCCTCAGTGCTTGCTCACGGTGAAGATGTAATTACGTTCGTAAGCGGTCAAAAGGAAAATGTAATGATGTTCTTAATTGCTATCAGTGGGAATGGAATCACATTCCTATGCGCTCACATTGAAGGTGTAAGGACGTTTTTAACTGAGATCTGGCCACTTAGGCGTCATGTGAACACTGTTTTAACTTTACATTATATTTTCATGTTTTCTAGATTGCTGTTACACTCGCTTTATTCTAAATTTATTATCATAATTTTTTTTAGAAAACTTTATCCGACGTTGGGGAACTCACTTCATTAAGTCTGCCAAGTTCGGGGGACAACTTGAGATACGAAAAACCATGGATGCGAGTGACGTCTCCTCTAAAAAGGATTTCCAAAAAGAAATGGAAATGGAATACAAAACTTTGTTTTCGAGCGTTGGAGCCACTGCAGCTTCCCAGGAGAAAGAGTCAAAGAGAAAACAGACCAAGACTACCTCCACCTCTGTGGTTGCTCAAGGAGGCAGTCAGGACATTTCTTCAGTTCTCTCAGACGTTTACTCGCCGACGTTTAAGACAGAGTTCAAGGAGTGGCTCAACAGTATTCCCGAGTACCCAAAGCCCTTTAGATTCCAGTTGGAGGCCATCACTGACTTGCTGAACTTTCGTGCCAGTGATTTATTCCCTGATGCGAAAGTCAATTGGGGCTGCGAGGGGGAAGCACAGAATCTAAGAACTGAAGAAAAGGACGGGAAGACCGTGAAGTACTATGAGAAAGAAATCGACGGTGTAACAAAGAAATTCTATTGTGAGTATGAGAGCCGCAAGGCATTGGAGCATGCGATACAGAGGCGGAGGGTTAGCTTGGAAAGAGCCATAGAGATCTACATGGAGCAGGTATGACCAAGAGAAAATAGTTTACAAAGAATACTTTAATCAATACATGTTTAAGATCAAGACTCTGTTGACTAGCTAGCAGTGCTTTTCGCATTGAAAGCCAAAGTACGAAACTCGGGTTTGGGATGGAAAGTCCAACTAACACCTGCTATCAGACCAATATACGTTGTTATTTGAGTGAGAATATATGAAAATTTCATATAGGTGAGCTGCGAAAGAAAGGTTTAATAACTGAAAGATCGTCGCAATTATGTACGCAACTGAGGAAGATAAAACCTGAAAAAACTCGGGTTTGAACGGGATTCTTATAGCTAGAGTGTGATTAATGATAATTGGTAATTTTTAAGATTAACGTTGAAACATCAATATAAGTAAGTACAATTAGTAAGCAATGTTAAACTCCTGTAGTGCCCTGTAGTGTTAGTAAGATGTATGTTTTTAGCTGATAGTCTTGTATGTATTTGTAGGTAAGTAGCATTTGGCGAAATGTAAAGTATATTCGCAGGGTGTTTTTGTTTTTTTTTTCTTGTCATTGTCATTTTGTATTCTTTTCTTTTTACTTATATGTGTCTTTGTAAAAGGAACCTTTGTAGTTGTGAAATACAAATTGAAAAAAAAAAAAAGTCAATATAATCATGATTCTCATCACCAAGCACCGCAAATAAAAATTGGTGAATTTTGTTTTTGAAAGTTTGTTGTGTGGCTTACACGAAGTGTGTAGCCACGTAATGGCACGATCGAATTTATGTACCGTATATATTTGTTTTTCCACGAGAGTCAAGTGCCTGTTACGTGGTCTGGTGAGCCACACATGTACGCTTTGCGGACCTATCTTTTCCAAATTTTGCGAAAGTCAGGCTCTCGGCAATTCCATAACTTAGCTCCGAAAATGGGAAGCGAATTAAGTCGAATACTCAGCCTTGATTTATTAACATATAAGTTACCAGCTTCTGCAAAATCTGGTGGTATGAATGAACGTCGGATGAATAGGTACAAAAATCACAGATATTCCGAGGCGCTGAATTGGAAGATACGTTGTGTTTAAGAGAACATACTGTTTCAAAATAAAGCATATTACGGAGACAAACAAAGGAATAGCATGCGATCTATTACTAGGAAAGAGCATCAGCCGGAGAGCTCGTTTTTGTAAGATAAAGATCTTCCTCAAATAAAGGCATATAATTCATGGTAGGCCTACCATGAATTATATGCCCAAATATTAAACCTGTGCAGCCAGGCCCCAGGCAGCAATTCCATGGTTAGTATATGAGAAAATCAGAGAACGGTAAATTTGGCTTGAAGTATTTAAAAGGAAGGAGTGCCTTAATCATTCAATAATTCCAACAACTCTGCTGAGGCCATATAATCGATATGATATTTCCAGGATAGGCTTTTATCGATGAGCATTCCCTGGAAATGTACATAGCCTTTGTATTCAAGAGAAGTATCACTATTTGAGGCATTATTATATATCCTTTTTTTAATCTGATAATTCAACTTCTTTTGTGATGAAAAGATTTAATTTTTTTGGCATTTACGGTCAGCTTATTTGCATTTAACCGGTCACAGTCTTTCTGCAAGTCGATGTTGATTAAACTTTCTAGTGACTTTAAATCAAGCTAAGATGTTGTTTTTTCGTCCTTTCTCTCTCAGGGATCCATTTTCGTTTCCAATATGGAACTACCAGAATGCGAAAGAGGCTCAAAGGAATCCAGCATACAGAGCGATGTCAGCCAAAATACTGACAAACTCACTTGGAAAGAAATTACTTCGCCCAGTTCCGTATTTGAAGTGACTTTCGACCTGTTACAGGACCTTCCACATTCTTTTCGTACATTCCAGAACATCCAACGAAACATGAGCCGCCTAGTTCGCTTAGAAGACAAGAAATGGCACACTAGTGACAAGAACGGTGTGTTTCACTTGTATGGCAGGTTTAATAATGGAAACAGCAAGGACATTTCCAAGCGGAAAATTTCAATTCATGGGTTAGTGTTGACTTTTAATGAGGATGACGGAAGCCTTCTTTTGTCACGAGAAGATTACAAAGACTCAAAGCGATTGTTTCCAACTTTAAACGAGAAGCTCATAGGAATGGAACTCGCTCGTGTATCGTTGCCACATCAACAGCTCTCTAAAAAATCATTACCCGAACCCTTGCCATGCAAAGTCTATTGGTCCAATGCTTTCCGACTGGATCCGACAGAGAGCCAAGGAAAATGCCTTCATTTCACGACTTCTACAGTAGGAACAGTTTATGTCGTGTTTGCAACGCTGCCTAAAGACGACAACACGTGGTACTACGTAAAAATTTCCACAACAGAAGTGGCGACATATAAGGTGAGTACTGTTCTTTTTTTCTGTACCGTACTTTAAACTGATTCCTTTAAAGAATCGAATTACTAGGGTAGATACCTCCGCAGTAAAGGGAACATCGGCAACAATAGTCATCTGCAACACCGGGATGTACTTCACTGTGCGGCCCGCGAAATTCAAAAGCTGGTTTTGAGATATAATAAATATCTTACAAACCTCGTTTTCTCGGTCCGTACTGTAAGTTACGGATCCTCGTTTTTCCGCTCGGATTTATGGCCCGATTTTGTTAATTTGTAGATGCCCCCAGGAGCCCATTAATGATGACTGCCACAGAAGCGAAAAATATGGCGAAAAAACTATTGGCACAGTCCGTTTTCCGTACTTACGTGGTCCAAGACAGCTTAAACCGTTCCTGTCTTTACGATAAAGAAGCCGATCGTGCAATAAAAGCAAATTTAATAAAAGTAATTACTAAGCCACAAACCGTGTTTGAATTTCTGGCATCGTATTTAATCGACGTGAGCTCCTTCAGTCTTATCAGGAGTATTCAGTGTGAGCCATACAGCGTTTTCTTGCACGTTACTTTGTCCTGTGACGTAAAATCTCACATTGTGATTGGTCAGAAAAGACACCCTTTGTTTGTTTCGCAGAAAAAGGAAATCTAAAAATAGACACTTTTGCGACTGTGCTGATGGCCAGACCCAGTATGGGAGAATCACGCTCCTGGTAATGGGCTTCTGATGCCCCCTATTTCAGGAGCATTGTTTTCGCTGTTTAATTTGTTTACAATTACAATATTGTATGTATACAAGAATTCAGCATTGATTTGTTTGGATGTGTATTTCCAACTTGTTTGTAGGGAAAGACCAAAAAGACCCAAACTACTAACCTCAACGCTCTGGGTTTGGGTGACGCCTCTCTCTACCAGTCCCATTTTGTATGCGTCACGGAAAATGATAACAGTGCTTTGATTGAATATGGAAAGAGCCTGGGTACCGTTGATAGTGGAGACATCTACCTTAACTTGCTTGACAGCCAAAATCCCTTGAACGTACGTTTCTATGCGTTTGGTAACGATGTACAGGCCGCCAAGGTGATGGATGTGCATATAGTGCCACGACCTTTGACCATCGCAGAATGCAAAGGTGACACAGTCAGGGACCTGGAGACGAACCTGTGCGTACAGCAATGCCATAAGTACTGCGATCCGTTGGCTGGTAAGATAAGTTACGAATCCTTTTCACTTAAATGGGCTGGAGGCATTTAGGGACGGACCATTACAAAAGTGATGGGGGGGGGGTGTGGGGAAAAAAACTGAAAAAAATTCATGCAAGGGAAAATGCCAAGAAAAAAAATTCATGCAAAGAAGAAGGTAAAAAAAATATTCATACAGAAGGAAGGTCCAATTGTGGCTTTTTCACACGTAGTAAAAAAAATTCGTGCAAAGGGGTTCACCTGAAAAAAAAAATCCTGCACAAGCAGTGAGCGGGAACCAATCAGAGCGCTCGTTTGTTAATATCCCGGGGTTAATATCTTGATTACTATTCATCATATTGCTTAAAGTTACCATGAAAAAAATTATGATTGTAAGTTTTTGTCTTTTGAGGGTGTGTTGATCCAAAAAGCCCACAGATTACGACTGGCTGCAATCGATGTCGGGTGGTTTTGGATGAAGAATCCCAAAGCTGCATTCCTGAGTGTCCAGAGGATAAAACACTGACAAGGGACAGTAGATGCATCCGTAAGTAGGCAGAACATGATCTCTTTTAACTAAAAGAAGTGATCACGAGTTTTTGCCATCATGATCCATTTTTATGGAACTAGCGCTACTGTTCATCTCTGAACAATGACAACGTTCTCTCATTTGAAGACGCATTCCATAGTAGATGCTTTTAGAAACAGTGTTGTGTGGAAAACATCAGCCCTGGCAGATCTTCCCAAAATTCTGAGATCAGGTTCAACTGAAAAGAATTTAATGAAATTATTTAAGGATTCTTGAAGTTTAAATTTTACCTGTACATAAATTTTTAGCTATATTTATAAGTCCACGTTAATATTATTGTAAGTAATTTATTTATAGTTTGTTTTATATTGTGGCTGGAAAGCCCTTTAGGGGGAGCTTCAATAAACATATGTATGTATGCATGTTTATTATATAGACACGAGTGTTTCACTGGAAAATATACCACTCGTAAAATTCATAAAAACTACATCCGGGACCCGAGTGGTTTATTTTCCATAATCTCAAACGTGAGTTTATCGATCAGGTAATTTCGGTAATTTCCCTCCGAAATTTGTATCGATGTCTTTTTGTCTATATAATAAAAAGAACGTTACACGGCGGCTTGAAGATATGAATTTTATTTTCGAGTGGCAAAAACAATATTTTACTCACTCGCTGCGCTCGTTCGTAAAATATTGTTTTGCCACTCGAAAATAAAATTCATATCTTCGCGCCACCGTGTAATATCCTCTCTATGTATGTATGTATGTAAGTATGTAAAAGCGCATGGTTTTTGGTTCGATGGCAATCGTAAAATAAAATACGTTAACGATGAAGGTACAATCAGGTCTCTGTTAAGCGACCATCCTAAGTGCTGGGAATAGGGGTCACTTAAAAGGAAAGTCAAGACAAATAATTTATTAAATCGAAACAAAAATACTAAGCTCTATTGAGAGACAAATAGTTCTATTCTTAAACTGAATCTGACCATTCCATGCAATTACAGATTCTTTCGGGATAATCCATATATTAGAGAAAAAGCAGTTTTAAAGCACTGGGGCCGGTTGTTCGAAGGCCGATTAGCGCTAAGCCAGGGTTAACTTTAACCCTGGTTTCTTTTCCTCTTGTTAAAAAGCGTTTTCTCCGATAAATTTCTTTATTTTTTTTTCAGAGCATAAAATCATCAAATTGTGTTCAAAAAGAATTACACTGAATGTGCTTTTTGAGCTCTCATATCTGCATTTAAATTTCTACTAAGCCTGGGTAACCATTTCACTTCGAATACAAATTATCACCATACACTGGAACTGTTTGAAATTTTCATTGCCATGGAACTATGACCTGGTCGAATTTTTTCAGCGCTATCTTTAAAACTTTAGTAACAGTGCATTGGATAGTCGCTTACAAGTTTGCAAATTTACAAGTTTATCATTAACTTCTTGTTGAACTATTACATTGCTTAAGGCTACACTATCCCGCAAATAGTAAATGCTAATCTAGGCGGGCAGTGTTTTATCTAAATATGTACAAAGAAGTCTTGAATAGTAAATTATTAAATTAATTAATTTATAATGGTAATAATAATAACAATGATGATGATGAAAATGAAAATGATAATGATAATGATAATCATAATGATAATGATAGTGATAGTGATAGTGATAGTGATAGTGATGATGATGATGATAATAATAATAATAATAATTATATAAAATAACCAAAACCAAAAGTTTAATGATTGATATGGACAATTTAAGAGAATAACGGGACATAGGTCTCAACATAGTTAATTACTGGTTTGATGACAAAGTTTGTAAATTACATTGTAAAATATTTTTACTGACTAGAAGAGGTAATTTTTATAAGGGTATTTAGATCAACATAAGAAATGGAAATGCAAAACAAAAAAGTTTTCAAATTTGAGGCCTGTAAAGTGATCGCGGTCGCTTATTAAGAAATTTGAGAAGTGGTCACTTACAAGAGAGTTTTGGAAACAGTGTTTGACTGAGAGGCAAAACGGTTCTTGAAAAAAGATTGAGTTTACAACAGAGCAGATATTTTCGCATTCATTTCCAATCCTGAATGATTTGGTACCGGATTCGTTTTGCCATTGACACCACACCGGAAGACAAATCCAAAAAAAAAAAACATACCGGTTTGGGTGTGCTTCTGGAGGTTTTAAATCCGGAAGTTGGAACCTTGAATCCTATTTAATGGGTCGTGTGAACGATTCATAAGGGCTGAAGTCGTCGCTCAGTATAGTGGTCGATAAGAAGGTGTATACTGGTGGACGCACAGGCTTCGTTTCTAAAAAATGTCATTATTGTTTCCTCTTTTCAGCCACGTTTGATGTTATCATAAAACCTCAGCTACGAGCGTGGCAAATAGAAGTCGGAGAATTTCCCACTCTACAAGCTTTGACCTTATGCATGTGGCTGAAGTTGGAGGGAAGTTGGTCAGAGAGTGTACGCCTCGTACAATACATAGGATCAAAGGGCTTTACAGGCAGCTTCAGCACAAGCATCAGTTCCTTTGCCACCAAAGGAAGACCTGGATTCCACTTATTCGTCAAAGAGGAGGGAAGCATGTGAGATAGAGTTCAATGTGTTCCATATTTAATCTAGGGTATTATTTAGCAACATAAGCATTAATCCTTGGAGCTTTCATAAGCTCTCATTGTTAGTTAGCAGCTAAATTTAATTAAAACTGAATTAAATCATAACTCCCGGGTTAAAATGATGTTCAAAAGATAACTTTTACCTAAGACTTATGAACTACAACCAATTCACCTTATTCCAAAATGGCCGCCATTTAAATATTCTTTTGTTTTTATTCAAATTATCCCTTGATGCCTCGTTCTCAAGCTAAAATTCAAAAGAATATTTTACCTTGAACGAGGCATCACGGTCTAATTTAAATAAAACAAACGAATATATAAAAGGCGGCCATTTTGGAATAAGGCATATAGCGCGATAACAACTAAAAGGTAAAAAGTAAAATCATAATATTAATGAGGATCAATCAATCAATCAATCAATCAATCTTTATTAACGTGGTCAGCACGCTTAGCTAAAAATCTAGTTTGTAGGTGCGCCACGAAATAAAAATACAAACTAGAAAAATAAAACTTCTTGGAAGTGTATAAATTAATTTAAGCTAACTAAGAATAAAATATAAAAATATAAAAATATTATTAAAAAACAGTAGAATAGTAAAAATTGTATTTAATTATCACACTTCTCGGTCAAAGTCCCGTAAGGTTTAATGTTCTTAAATTGTTCTTAAAAACGGTATATGTTTTCATCTTTCTTGTTTCGTCTGGTAGAGAGTTCCACATTTTCGATGCAGCATATCTCCACGATCTTAAGCCATAAGTTGTTGATTTTACTTTTGGAAGGTCTACAATTGTGTTGCCCCTGAGGTTATAAGTGGAGCGCCTTACTGTAATGAAATCACGTAAGCTTGCAGGTCCGGCGTCGCTGGCTAATATCTTAAAAAACTGTAGACAATATTTTCGCTAACCGTTGTTCGCGGAGACTTGGGAGACCAATACGTTTTAATAGTTCCTCATAAGGCGTGGACTTTTCCCTAAAAACAAAACGGAGCGCTCGTTTGTTTACCATCTCTAACTTGTCAGCTGACTTCTTACTACAAAAGTGCCACGTTTCGGAACAGTAATTAAAGTGCGGCAGTATGAAAGCCTTGTAAAGGTCCCTCCTAGTCTCGAAAGGCAACAATTTCTGCATCCTTTTTAGTACAGCAATTTGTTGACTGACTTTTCTACATATTTTAGCGATGTGGTTTTCGAAATTCAATTTGTCATCAATTGTTACGCCAAGAAGTTCCATTGTTTTGGAAATGGGAACTTGTGACTCGTCACATTTGAACGCCAGCTCGGCTCCTTTGTTTTTTTCCAGCACCATCGCCTGGTATTTTGAACTGTTCGTTTTCATTGCATTTTGCGCGAACCATTTATCAGCACTAGCAAGATCAGTGTTAATGGTTTCTTCAACTCTAGGAAGGTCATTATCTGCGTAAACGATTTGTGTATCGTCAGCATAAGTAGACAGCGTACTCTCCTTAATAACATATGAAAGGTCATTCATAAAGATGTTGAATAATAAGGGGCCGAGAATGTTAATTAAAAATAGAAAAGTAGTGAAAGCTACTTATATATGCAAAAGAGCTAAGGACAATATGTAAAGAATAAATTCTTTTGAGCGTTCAGCATAAAAAGAAAAGTTAATTAACGACTAGACTATACGAAGAAAATGAAAGAGTGATCGTCTCGGAACATAATCTATTTTGGCGTTTAAAATTTTGCGAGTCGTTTGGCGAGTAACAGCCGGAAATCTCATGGAAACAACAGTTCTTTTTCAACTCGCTTAAAGTTTAGTGAGTCGGCAAAGTCCAGTGGAATTATCAGGGACTTTAAGCAGCGAGAACGGCAACGGCGACGGCGACGGGAGAGGCCTCCGGGAAAACCCAAATCTCATAATGCGCATGTCTGCCGGAAAATATCTTGCCGTTGCCGTCACGTCGGAACGTGAATAAAGGCAATCTCCGGTTGTGTGAAAACGTGAGTACTAAAATCCTATTTTCTTTGCTATTTTGTCGTACGTAATGACATTTAAGCAATGAGTGACTACTAAAAAGTCTAAATATACTTTATAATCATTTTTTATCAGAAAAGTTTGTCCCCTTGATAAAGGGGAAAGCGCAACTGAAGACCAAAGCAAAGCAATAAGCTCTTTGTTTGAAAATGAAATTACCCGTAGAGAATTTTTCTCGTTTGTTTGGCCTAGCTACATAACTGAAGTTATATGAAGTAAGCAGTCATTAATTGATTAAAATGATTTTACATAAAAGCCAGAACCTTTCTGTCGCTGTCTAGACCAAGTTCCAAGGTGATAACAGCGTCGCTTGGCCCATTTTATTTTCAGTTCATGTGCAATCGTAGGAATTCAGTACACTGAAGCGTCTTTGAAAAATTTCTGATCTAACTTTATAATGTGCGCTACGAAAACATGTTACATTTGACAACAGACCTGATCTAAAAATATAACTTCGATAATTCTCACGTGAGAACTCGTGTGTTGTTGTTTGTAAATTTTATATTTCGCTGTTATTTATTTCGTGTATGTGTAGATGTGATTGAAATAAGGACCGAAAGAATTCTCTGTTCTCTAAAATGGAATTCGGAAACACATTCATCATCCTCAAGCACATCGAAATCAAAATACTTGAATGAATTGTATGGTAAATCCAAATTTTCCGAACTGTTTGGGTCGTACAGCAAGAGAATATCGTCATCGCTAATCAAAAGCTGGTTTCTTGCCGATTTAAGCGAAAAACAAGACAGACAAACTTAACTGGTTAACTGGCGTGCCATGACTGCCGTCCCAGTTTCGCGGTAGCGTGCTTAACTGCTTTAAAGCTCGCCCCACGACCGCGTTCTCTCCCCAGTCTTTTCACTGTTCCGACGTCGCCGTTCCCGTTCCAGTTCTCGTTGCTTAAAGTCCCTATCATTGAATTTAAGCCGCGAAATCAGCAAGCTTAAGCGAGTTCGCAATTAATTTTCTCCAATTAGAAGAAAGTTGCTTACATTCGGCTGATAAAGCTGTCGAATTTGAAACTGAACACGCTTCACGAGTGACCCCGGAAGAAGTGAAGCAAGATGAATTATTTTCCGTTTTTTGATGCCAGAAGCGGTCTCTCTTTAAATGATGTACGACCAAGCTGATGTTTCTTGTCAAAAAATTAAAAATGCAAAGGATTACGTTAAGGGCTCGACAAATCATTTGCTCTAGAGCTCTCTTCGTTATTTATAAGACTATTTCTTCTCAGATGCCTTTGGTCGACCGTATATTTTTGCAGGGAGACAAAATAAACTTTCGCGTTCACAGGAAATGACTGACGTATTTCCCATACGCTGACGTCATGGCTATGGCTCTTAAACTGAATTATGCAATCGCGAGCAAAACGCTTTTCATCAATGAATGGAGTTTTTTTTTTGTTTACAAAAGAAAATAAAACTCCAGGTCGACTAGGAGATTTGGATTTCACTTTTTCCGTTAACTTGCTAGCTGAGCTTGTTTGTAAAACATCGTTAACTTAGAGAAGTCTGAAGAAAATCCATCTCCTCCCACAGTCATGTAACATCCTCCATCTTTCTGTCAGCATGTACCTTGATGAACTTCTTGATCATAACTGGCACCCAGTGTGTATCACGTGGTCAGGGGACACAGGTGTTACCATGTACTTCAAAGATGGCGCTAAAGATAAATCGTTCCAGGGAGACGAACATTTGGGTGAGATAACTGGAGGGGGTAGTGCGACGATTGGAGGTAGTGTAGGATCAACAGTGCATATATCAGAGGTGAATATGTGGGATAGAGTTCTCTCTGAACAGGAAATAGCAGATAATGCAAAGGACTGTGCTGCGGGACAAGGAAACGTGAAAGCGTGGTATGAATGGTATGACGCCGCTAAAACGCATACTGATTATTTCCATCTCAAGTCCACCTGCAAAGCTGGGAGTTAAGAAAGTCATCTAAACCTGCACCTTCAAGAGATGTATTAAGTCAGTTGCTGAGAACAATTTACACCTTTCTTCTTTATAAAATTAAATGCATACGTTATTTTCCAATAAAAAAATGTGGACCTTAATTGTTGAGAATAATCTCTCCCTTTAAGTTTTAGAAAGTGCGTTGATGCGTTATTTCCCAATAAATTCAACCACAATGTCTTTTCTTAGGTGAAATGTTATGTTTGTTACTACATTTAGTTTAATGACGTCATGCGGTGGTCCAGTGGAGTTATTATGTCATAAAAGCTCAAATTGGCACCGAGCGTGCAAATTGGAAAACAAATTCAAAACAGTTATTTCCGCTTAAAACAATATTTCTGAAGTACTGTTTTTGATGTTACTATAAGTGATACGTAAATTTTAACCGTTAAAAGAAGGGAAAAATTGCTCTGTTCTCATCTGTTATTAACCTAAGGTAGCTTAAACATAAAGAACATCGAAATAAAGAAAGATGTCTATCTGACTTACTTGTTCAGTATTTGTTCAGCTCTAATTAAGTCAAAATGGTGATAGGACTGAGTGGAGTCCAATTCAGTCTGTATTCATACGAGTGATAACCAAATAGGACGACTGCGCCGCGGGAGTTCTATTTGTTTATAGCGAGTATGATTACAGACACAAAGTCCTATTACCAGTTAATGATAAAAATCACAGTTTCCGAGAAAAAGAAGAAGAGCCAAATGCAAGTTATAAAAGAAATTGTCGTTGTTCAAGGGAAAAAATTCTCTATTTTTAAGAAAGCCCCAATTTAGAAGACTGTACACTGTTGCTATGGTGATTGAAACCAAGGTTGTGATTGGTTAACGTTGACTTGAACTACAACTTTGAACATGATCGTGGGGAAAGTTTCTAAAGAAACTGGTGCTGTGTTGGTGGGGAATTGGGACACAAGAAATTGGGGTAATCAAACAAGTTGATAAAGTAATTTGTACCACCGTAAGGTAAGAGAGGAAGATGCCGACCTTTCGAGCGTTAGCCCTTCGTGAGAGCTTCGCTGTGATTGATTGATTTAAGCTACAACTTTGAATATGATTGGCTTATTGAAGTGTCCAATAACAAACTATCCGATAGCAACGCTAACTTGGCAAGTGAATTAGTGGAAAGTAGGAGTATTTTGAACCAATTACAATCGAGGAAATTGTCATTATGATTAACAGGAAAAGTGTTATCACACCGTAAGTACATAATAATTTAATATATGTAAACAGCGTTATATCAATGTCATCGTCGCCTTGGATCAAACTCCGCAGGGTAACCATTCTTTGTAAAGCTACTGAACAGTACTGTACTGTGGTCCTGTTTGTTTTACTATACAGTGCGGTTCTATTTTTTTCATCTGTGGATCAAACCACGCAGTGTGACCATACTTTGTAAAGCTACTGAACAATACTGTACTGTGGTACTGTGTGTTTTAATATACAGTGTGGTTCTAACTTTTTCATCTGCGGATCAAACCATGCAGTGTGACGATTCTTTGTAAGTTAGTTTAGTGAACAATACTGTACTGTGGTACTGTTTGTTTTACTCTACAGTGTGGTTCTAACATTTTCATCTGTGGATTAAACCATGCCAATGTGAGCATTCTTTGTAAAGAACTACACCAACAGTGGAAATACTTCGGCTTCAAAATGGAGCTTCGCGCCCATTAAGTTATAAAACAGCCCTCTTCCCTCCCCCCCCCCCCCCCCCCTTCGAGTTTCCTTAGATGAAAATCATTCCAATACTCTAATGAACATAATGCTTAAAAGACGTTTATGAGTAGCGACGTACACTTTGATTCTTAAGAGGAGTAGCTCATTTTATTTTCAAAAAATTTCCTTATTTCCCAAATGTTCCTCCCAACTCACTCCCT
The DNA here is from genome assembly GCA_949710005.1 of Ricordea florida. Lineage (NCBI taxonomy): Eukaryota > Metazoa > Cnidaria > Anthozoa > Corallimorpharia > Ricordeidae > Ricordea > Ricordea florida. The sequence continues at coordinate 5,793,932 of OX453285.1, forward strand.
TCCCCGCCAGTTTGGCCTTCACGTTGCTTCGCCCTCCCCTCCCTACAGAGCAGTTATTCGGCGAGGAAAGAAAGACAGTCAGAATGCATTCTTCTGTTTGGTGACTCACTGGGAGATTTGTAATGCAAATATTGACAAATTAATTATTCATTCTGTTTTTACCTGTCACTGCCAGCCTCCAAAGCACGAGGTCGACGAGAGAAAACGGTTTCTCTAACCACAATTTTCCTTCCTTAGCCCTGTAAATTGGCCGCGATTTGAAAGCAAAATTTCCAGACCAAAACACGTTCTACACAACTTTACAAAATGACGATGGTAATACGCAAAAAAGTATTGTATCGCAGCAGGAGGCAAGTGAAGAAAGCAAACGGGCAGAACATTCTTTGTTTCCTCCCAAGGTAAGCAAAAATTTGTATTTAGCCTTCTTGTCTTCAAGAAATGCCTTGGACAGATCGAAGTCGAAAACAGACTCCAAAGTCCGCTTTGTGAAATATTTCAAAACAAGCAGAAGCGATGTGTATGAAGTCTTCAGTAACTTCCTAGCGTGAGGCCTACTGAGATTCAAGGTCTCTTGTCGAAAGGGTTTAGAAACTCATAATTAAAGACAACGTCAAGTCAACTTATCGCATAGTAATTCGCGGCGTTCTTTTTTTTTTTAACTTTTCGTGGCATTTACACTTGACAATAACCCAACCATTTAGCTACCATGAGGGTTTTCATTGACAAACCTTAAACTTTTGTCGGGGTAAACCTACGGGGGTAAATCTTTTTCACCGTTGTATAAGGTTAAATCTTTTGAACCATTATACATTTTCAGTTGCTAATAAATGTCGTTTCTTTCCACAGTCCTAGAGCAGACTGGTTTGGAACTTGATTTTAGGCGATAGAGAATACATTCTTGGCAGTGGTGAGTTTTGCTGATAATAATTTTAAGTTTTGTTCCTATGGTTTCTTCAGCTCATTTATTTGTGTTACAAATGAAGAGATGTTTACAATTTCACAGAGGAATAGATATAGGTGGGAAATACATAGTAAAATACGAAACATACCAGTAGAGTTTCGATCAGCCATTTGCTGAAACATGCAAAACAATTCACGGCCAGAATTCTATATCAACCCATACTTCATAATGCACCAGTGCTGTTGTTTTACTCAGTGTTTCGCTCTTCGAAAACAACAACAACAACAAAAACTGTTTACATACGAATTACTCCATACAATTCATGCAAAATCAGTGAGGTATTTGGTCTCGCCAAATCCAGTAAAGACGTATTAAAGAATTAATTAGAAAAGGAAAAACGATGGTAAATAGATTGAAAAAAAATTCGGCAAGATTTCCCGCACAGGCCACTACTTTATTATGCATGCAGCAGATGAAATTTTTTAGGGTAATGCACATGTCAACATTTCTGGTTATTGCAGAATGAAACAGTATAGCTACGGCATGCATAATGGAGTAGGGACCTGTGCGGAAATCATTCCCACCGGAATGATTTCCGCACAGGTCCCTACTTCATTATGCATGCTGAAGCTGCCTTGTCTGGTGTAATGCACGTGCAAATATTTCCTGTGTTCGAAGAACGAAATAGTATAATTACAGAATGCATAATGAAGTAGGGACCTGTGCGGAAATGTTACCGACTTTCCAAACATCACTTAAACCGTTACAAATTTTTTTCCCGAACACATTAAGCCGCTAAATCCTTTTTTCCTCTGTGAGATCTTGAATTAAAACGTCACCTCTTCAAAATGATTGAGCACAAAAACTCCAGAGGTAGAACTCTACCCGAAAAAAATAATTCCCAAGGGAACATGTCTCTTTGTTCAACTTTGTTAAGTTTGCTAATTAGTGACGTCACCATAAGCAATGGGGCCTGTTATTTTCACTCCTGCGTTACTGATAAATGGAACGAAAAATATTACTAGGAAACGCGAGACAAAACACTGTTGACTTAATTTGTTTAATGATCTTTATTTCAGAGTTCACGTGGAAATCTCTGCCAATAAAATGTGCTCTTTACAAAAGACTGGATTCAAAGCTTCCCTTCTGGTCACAGACAAGAATGTAGTTAGTAGCTTCAAAGGTAAAATTTTTTATCAAAATTATAAATGTAAGATTAAAGGGGGAACTAAGGCAAACCATGACTCCAGTTAAGGCTTGTATTGCCTATCAATTAGCAATATACAGCGCCCCTAAAACTGCATAACTTCAGGCGCACGTGGAAAATAAACCCGCCCAGGTCGCACATTGCAAAAATAGATCTTACGAACGATTTAGAATCTTTACTTTGTTCTCTAGACTTTCGTGTGCAATTGCAATTGGCCCACCATATAACCACAACACAAATCGTATATTCTAATATAAGCCTACATCTTTCGTATTATGCATAATAAACCTTAAGCACAAAAAAGTCTTAGCATTTTGAAACACTGTTATTAAAACTCGGCAAACTGTGATAGGCTGAGAATACTCCACCATCTATATGGGCGTAAGGAATAGTTGAAAAGACCGCAGAAAAAGTTGCTATTGGATTTCGTTCTCTGTAAACCAAGCTTTCAACCACCAAATCTAGATATTTCGTATTTCGGAAAATGAAAATGAAACAATTTGTCAAATTAATCAACAAATTGATCTTGTTTTCTAGACCAAGACAATGAATATTCATAAAAAGAATAATAAACTATCGAGAAGAAGGTTTAAAGACAAGTAAACGAGTTTGAAATGTTTGATTTTAAAACACAGGCACAAATTAATATTTTGCATATGAGTTCAATTGCAGCATTTAAGGTACTCGTTATTTTATTCATTTAAAGGTTAAGGTTCAGTATACAAAGTTGTACAACATGAAAAACAAAAAAAAAAAAAACAACAACAACAACAAAACAAACAAACAATTTAAATCAAGACCAAGGAATCATTTATCCAATTTCTTTCATTCAAAATATCGGTCCCTAGTGACTTTCGTATCACGCGTGCCCTGATCAATCACGTGACTTAGAACTTGATTTAGTTGCTTCAAAGATGGAACATTGACAAAAGTGGCTCCAAACTGCAAACTGCGCTCGGCATAATGGGAATGTAATTTCGCCTGGCTTGGTTGTGTTTGCTTAAAGTTCCTCGCTAATGAAACTTGTAAAACTACTTTAAGGTGTGCCACATGAGTATTAGTCCTGCCACGCGAAGTGCACTAAAAACGCGCGTAAAGTTAAGTTTTTCATTGTTCAGTCTCTTTCTTTCGTCTTTATTGAATAGTGCAATACGAATAGAAAAAAATATGGACAATACGTCTTATAATTGATGGACAAAGGACAAAGAAAAACGACAACAACAGCAAAAAAAAAAAAAAAAAAGAACAATTAATTTCTGTACAAAAATGGTCACCTTGCATGGTTTAATTAACAAAGATATTTAGAGCCACACGTTATAGAACTATGCCTTTTTAATAAAGCACTTGCTGTACCAGTCTTACCTTCGTACAGCTCTTTTGGCTGAGAGCTAGAAAGTCGAATAGTGTAAACAGCGATTTTTACGTGGCGCACCTTAATCACAGTAGCTTTAAATCATCGTACAGAGCTTCAATGAAATAATCACTGAAACCTTGCACCGTTTTTCCCCCACCCACAAAAAGAATCAAGTTAGATTACCTTTCGTTTCTTTTCGCTGGATTGGCATATTAATCAGTAGTAGGTGAGAGTAATTTCACACACACACACACACATGTTGTTGTTTTTTCACACACACACACATGTTGTTGTTTTTTTCCCCCACGCGCGCGCACATTTTTTTGTTATCACTCAAGAGCACGAAAAAGATTTATGTAAAGATTCACTCAAAAATTCCCATAAGATCAAGAAAAAAGGCGAAGATTACCCAAAAAACGAAAAGATCTAGTAAATTTTTATCAGATATTGCGAATAAAAAATGATTTAAAGATAAGAAATATTTCACAAAAATAACAACATGGATAAATTAACTGTGGATCAGCTGAAAGAACTTGCGAAAGAATATAAAATAAAAGGAAGGTCAAAATTGAGGAGAAAAAGCGGCCTTTTAAAAGAATTGCGAAAAATTCCTGAAATTGTTGAAATGTATGATAATGTGGAACCACAACTTGGCACGCCCCCAGGTAGCCCCCCACCTTCCCCACGCCCAGGCACGCCACAAGGCCCCCCACCAGCTTTTACCAAACCTGAAAATAAAAATATTCCTAAAAAGAAGGAAAGACCTCTCCCAAACCCAGTAAAAAATATTCCTAAACAGAAGGAAAGACCTATCCCAACCCCCGTAAAAAATATTCCACCCAAAAATTCAAAAGTGTCAGAAAGAATAAAGTTTTTTGAATCTGTTAAGGATACCAAAAACTCTAAAAAACCCGGGCCAAAAAGAATATTCAAAAACTACAAAGTGGAAGATAGAAAAAAGTTTTATGAAGAGGTTACATTTACAACTAATGAAAATTTACCTAATAAACCGAAAAGGAATATAATTAAAAATTACAAAGTGGAAGATAGAAAAAAGTTTTATGAATCTTTACAAAATCTAACAAATAAAAAAAATCATAAAACCAATTCCACCGCCTAGAAAAAAGGTTAATAATCAAACACAAAATAAAACTAAAACAGTAGAAAATAAAGATAAGAAAATTAAACTAAGACCTCCAACAAATTTTAAATTTATTCCTTTTGGAAGTGAACCAGACGAGATAGTGGGGCAAAACAACATTGTAATAAATGCGGATCTTATTAATGACATATCACAAATAATTATGGATAGAATAAGACCGGAGATACAGATGCGAACAAGGGTTGTATATGGTTTCAAAGCAGAAATTCATCGGGGGAAAGGAGAAATAGTTGAGTATCACAAAACAATTTCGGGGAAAAAACTCGGAGCGTTAAAAACCTTAAAAGAAATTGAGGAGTATATTGAACAATGTGAAATAAAAAGACTAGATTTGGATAACGTAGAAGTGTGGAATAAAGCGTATCTTCCAGCAACAGAAGTTGTAAAAAAACCTGGTGTATATCAAGGTAGAGTTGTGTTTAAAGAAGTTCATGTAAAAATAATCCATACAAATGAAACTTTAATGGGTTGTGGTCCTTTACCAGATTGGCTACACAAGAAGAAATCTATTCATGCTCTTGATAATTATGATAACAAAATGTGTTTTTGGAATACCCTGGCTGTGTTTAGGAACTATCTTGATGAGAAAAATAGACCCGCTGAAAGAATAAAACAATTAGCTTTAAAATTAGCCCAAGAATTTTATGGTAAACCAAATCTGAAAGAAGAAGATATAAAAGGAACGGATCTTATTGAGCTTGAAGATATCTCAAAGTTTTTCAATATTAACATTAGGATATTTGAGCCAAAAGAAGACCAAAAAACGTGGGTCTTGGTTTATGGTAAAGGTAAAATCAAAAAACAATTACCAACTTTGGATGCAGGAATTCATAATGATCATTGTTTTTACATAAAAGATTTACCTATGTTGACTAATAGTTGGGAATGTCATGGATGTGAACAAAGATTTAACAGACATGATAATTATAATAGACATTTGAATGACAATACATGTACAGGAGGAAAAACACAAGTAATTTGTAAAGGTAAAAAATGTGTTCCAACAATGAGCAGCTCAGAAAAAATATTTTATGGCGGAAATACCCAATTTAGTTATGTTGGATGTAGATGGATAGAGAAACAGTCTGAACTTATAGGTAAACATATTCATCATGCTCTATGTGGACATGGCGGTGAAAGATGCGTTAAGGACGGCGAGAAGGAGATTTTTTTGGTGGATGGTTACGAACCTGTGACTAATACCGTTTTTCAATTTTATGGGTGTAAATGGCATGGATGCCCCTGTTCAACTTTTGATAAAATTAGATACAACGAAACAATGAGAAAGGAACAAGTAATCAAATCTTTGGGGTATAATTTAGTATCTGTTTGGGAGTGCGAAAACCCTGAATTAAAATATGTAAAATTTAAAAAGAAATTTTTTCACTATCCATATTTTATTGTTTGGGATTCTGAAGCAATGCAACCAAAACAACCTGAAAAGGTTACTGAAGATCTAACTTTTATAAATAAACATATTCCGATTAGTATAGCTATATCTGATAATTTATCGAAAAAACCAACGTGTTTTGTGAATAATAATCCAGAAGAGCTTATAAAAGATTTTGTTAAAGATTTGGAAAGAAGACAAAAAGATATTGTTAAAAAAGTGAGAGAGGATTATCCTCTTCCGGATGAAGATAGTATTCCAAAAAAAGTAAAAGAGATGCATGAAGAGTGGTGTAATCAAGTTCCTGTTTTAGGATTTAATTCAGGAAAGTATGATTTTAATATGATTAAGATAAATTTTGTAAATAGTTTTACCGAGATGGAGGGTACACTGAATGTGGCAAAGAAAGAAAATAAATATATGTACCTTAAAAATCCCCGTTTTAAATTTTTGGATATGATTAATTACTTAGCCCCAGGACTTTCGTTTGATAAGTGGTGTAAAGCAAATAACTGCGAACAACAAAAACTTTTCTTCCCCTATCAATTTTTGGATAGTTATGATAAGCTTTCTCACATTGGCCCTGTAAAATATGAAGATTTTTACTCAGATCTCAAAAAGAAAATAACAATATCCCCCAAAGAATATGAAGAATATAAGACCGAAATGAAAAAAAGAGGGTGTATAACCATGAAGGATTGGTTGATAGAGTATAACCAAGGTGATGTTATTCCTTTTGTAGAAGCTGTTGAAAAAACACGCCCAAAATATTTCTGCGATGAAATAGACATGCTGAAAGACGCGGTATCAATACCAGGAATATCAATGAGATATGTGTTGAATAAAGCTATAAAAAATAATAAAGGAAAGTGTGATTTGTATACTCCAGGCGATCCTTGCTATTGTGTATGCAGTGTCAATTGTGAAAAACCGAAAAGCGGTAAGGGAAAATGTAAAAAATGTTTTACTATAAGAAAAGAATGTACTAAATGCAGTAAAAATAAAGCTTATGATCTTTTAAAAACAGGCATGGTCGGGGGTCAGGCACAGGTTTTTGTTCGTTGGGTTGAGGTTGGCAAGTCATTTATTCGTTCTAATAATTATAAAAATCCAAAACCATGCAAAACTATCCGCGGTTATGATGCAAATAGTTTGTATTTATCTGTGTCGGGGATGGAAATGCCTTGCGGTAAAGAGAAATATTTTGAAGTAAAAAATCCAACAGATTCTGAATATATTAAAAAAATTTGCAATGATATTCTTACAGATAAATTGTTCGGTTTCTGCCAAGTGGATATTCACACCCCAGATAATCTTTTAGAAAAATTTGAGGAGATGCCGCCTTTATATGTTGTAGATACTATTCCCGAAAATTTAATACCTGATCATATGAAAGAATATCAAAAAGCTACAGGCAGAAAAACTATAAAAGGAGCACTAAAATTGTTGAGCGTAACAAGAGCAAAGGAAATTTTACTATATACACCGGTAATAAAATGGTATCTTAATCATGGTTTGGTAATAACAGCTGTTCATAAAATTTTAGAATATCAACCAGGAAAACCGTTTGAGTGGTTTCCAAGTGAAGTAAGCAATGCGAGAAGAGATGGTGATATTGAGGTTTTACTAGAAAAGTTAAGTAAAGCTTTTGATGAAAACAAAATAGATGATGTTGTAACCCTTACTAATGAATTAAATCAATTCCCTGATATATTAACATTTATTGAAGAGCATACCGAGAATGGAGGCACCCCCGACGATAATCACCGTAAAGTTTTGATCGAAAAACTAAAACCAAAGTATAAAGGTTGTAAAGAATTGGCTGATACCAACAAACTAAAAGGAAACGCATTCTATGGCAAAATGATTGAAAATAAACAAGAACACAAGAATACAAGTTATACTCAAGACGAGGATGATGTTAATAATGCTATTAGAAGCCCGTTCTTTCTAGATATGGAAAAGATAAAGGAAACTTATGAAATAATAAAAAAGAAAAGGAGTGTAGAAATAACCACCCCTTATCAGTGCGGAATAGCTGTATATCAACTATCCAAACTTAGAATGTTAGAATTTTACTACGATTTTATTGATTATTATTTTGACAGAAGTGATTTTGAGTTGATTTATTCAGATACAGATAGCTATTACTTTGCATTTTCTGATGAAGATTTGGATAATCTTGTAAAACCTGAATTAAGAAATGAATATTTTAGGGAAGGTAAAGCAAAATTTCTATCAACCACAAAATATCACGATAGAACACCGGGGCTGTTGGGTGAAATGACTCTACGCGTAATATAATAAACTTTTATGCTCCAAATAGGATCAGTAGCTCGCCTTTTTTCACCACCCTCAAGTTCCCCTGGAGATAATAAATATCTAACTTTAACCTCAATTGGTAGTCTAACTTCATCAACCCCTACTTCGCGTTGGTATTTTTTAGGCTCAATATCAACCTCTTTCAGGTTTACAGCCTTAGCAGGTTCTTTACCGGTTATTCTTGTTGGTGTATTATTCAAAGTTTTTAGAATATCAGGTAATCTTTTCACCCATACTCTGGATCGGGCAGAGCCCTTTCGTTCCTCAGTCATTTCTTGCGCATATTGATGACTAAATAATCGTTCACCTAGTATTCTGTTTGCTCTTTCAACAAATGCTTGAGCTCTATGATTTCCAGCTTCACTTCTTTGTATTTTAACATTATGGTAATTCATAAGTTTGGAAACCCCGCCCATAAATTCTTTCCCCGGATCAACCATTAATGTTTTAGGATATTTTAACTTCCTGGAATATATTTTTTCAAAAGATTTAGATATCTCGCGACTTTCTTTTGAGGTTAATGGTTCAGCATCTTTGTATCTAGAGGCAACATCAACCACAACTAATGCGTATTTATATGTTTTTCTTCCAACTCTATCATGCGGTAAAAATAATAAATCTGCTTGGTGAATCTGATCGGGTTTATCCACAGTCCAGTGAGGTCTGGGTATATATTTAGGGGATGGAAGATATATTTGCCATATTGCTTGTTTCTCTAACCATTGTTTAGCCACATCTTCACTTACTTTAGCCTTTTCAGCTAATTTAGGAATTGCAGAATATCCTTTCCAATATCCTTCAGTTGAATAATATATCCGCTCGAAGAGCGGGGCCGGCGACGCCGATATTTTTGAAAGCATCTTTTCGTTACTCATTTAAAGATTAACCAAAGTATCTTATAAATCAATATGACAACCGTATCTGAAAAAATTAATCCAAACAGAATTCCGAGAGTACCACTAGGTTTGAAAGCGGAATCAACATTGAATAGAATTACTCTCAATCCCTCATCGGCAAATCCGGGAGAAACGCTTTACATAAATATTCCAAAACTTTCTGAAAATTTAGTGATTGTACCAGGAAGCGTATACCTAGTATTTAAATTGACTGTTGAGGGGCATGAAAATAACACCCTAGTGAATAATGTAGGTAGTAACCTTGTATCCAGACTCAAGGTTCTTTTTGGGGGTGAAACACTACAGGATACACAAAGATACGATCTATTTCAAACATACCACGACTTATTCTTAAAGGATGAAGAAAGAGATGATAGATTAAGGCAAGGTATTTCTTCTGTTAACATGAGGAAGCTAAGGTCAAATGCGGGTGATAAGGTAGACACAGACGCAAAAGAAGTAGCCCTTGCAGTAGTACATAACACCAAGTACCAAATCCCGCTAAATCATCCTATTCTAAACGATCACGGGGTTTTCTACCCAAAGGCGTTAGATCATCAACTAATATTTGAGATTACGCTAGCCCCAGTTCACGATATTGTTGTTTATTCTGATACAACAAAGACTCCAACTTATAAAATCACAAACCTTGAGTTGGAATATTCTTGTATATCAAGCGAATACTTAGCTCGCGAGGCACAGGCGGCTTATCAGGTTGGTAAAGGATTCTTTTATGAAAATGTAACTCTACACAAAACTTTCACCATATCCAGGCCTACTGATAGTGTTATAAACCAGCATATTAATCTACCGAGAAGGTCAATTACGGGGATATTATGTTTGTTTGTGATACCATACGCCCGAGGAACACGAGATTCTGAGAATTTTTTCAATCCAGGTATCGCCTCAATCAATGTTGATGTTAATGGTGTCCCAAATCGTTTATACTCAAAAGGAATGGTGCCGCCGGATCTTTGGGAGTCAATAAAGAAACGTTTCAGTGGTTCCTCTCGATGGTCAGGTTCCTCCCTTTGGTCAGTAAAAGAAAAGGATTTTTATAGTAATAAGTTTGCTCTGTGGATCGATTTGAGAACCCATCCAGATAATAGCATTCATGGAGGAGGTCTGGCATTAAACAACGCTCAAGACGGTATAAAAATAGAAATTAAAAGAATACCTATTGGTTCTGGTATTATGACTTGTTATATGTTTGTGGTTGCTGATGCATTAATGGAGGTTATGAATTCAAACTTAAGATCAATCATGTACTAACCAAAAGAAAGATGGAAGAATTACGAGATAAAATTCCTTTTCATTGCATTATAACAGGCCCAACAAATTGCGGGAAAACAAAGTACATAATAGATCAACTCCGCGGCCCATTTCGAAAATTGTTTGAATTCATTGTTTTAATATGCCCAACTTTTGCTAAAAATAAAACTTACCGCGACTTTGCTCGAGGAGATAAACGTTTCTTTGTATTATCCCCTGATGCAAGTAACGTTGATGAGATTAATGAATTGTTAACTGATTGCCAAACTTTATTCTCGGGAACAAATACACTAATAATTTTAGACGATTGCGCCGTTTCGAGTGATCTGAAGAAACGAACGAATAAGTTTATAGATTTAGCATTCTCCGGAAGGCATCATGGTTTATCAGTTTGGGTTCTCACTCAGCAATTAACATCGATATCAAAACCATTCCGTGAAAATGTGGCATGTGTGGTCTCATTCCATAATCCATCACAAAAGGGGATGAAGATGCTTTTCGAGGATTACGGTGGTGATTTAGACCCTGAAACTAGTAAAAAGTTTGTTCAACTCCTGAAAAAAGAAAAATATTCTAGGCTATGTTTGAGTTTGCGTTACCCATTTAATTGCTATTTAGAGATTCCCGAAGTGATTTAAAAATAACCCATTTATTATCACAAAGATGACTGAAATTGAAGATTATATTCGCGAAGAAAAAGATGTACAACCGAAGATAGGAACGGTAAAAGATGATAATGAACTTGAAATAAAACAAGAATCACTAGCCATTCTAGCATCCCTTGGAACTACAAAGGAATATTTGGGGGTTGATATGAGTTTGGGAGATGTAAAAAAATTATCAGTAAAAGATGTAGAAAAATATTATAATCGCTATCAAGCGGTATTAGGTAAAAAAATTAGCGGAGGATTGGTAGATTCATCTCTTCAATTAGTTTCTAAAGTTATTTCTTATATTGTTCCTGTGGATGATATAGAAGCTCTTTGTGATGATTTGAAGAATGATGATTTGGTTAATCGTGAACTAACAAACATTGTAGGGCTCTTAGCATTGAAAGCAGGAAGACTGGCAGCACTTGCTAGCGGACTATTTCAAGTAGCTAAACACATAAAATTCAAGGCCCAAAGGGCCCCGGAGGACAAAAATCAACAAGTTGCAAGTACGACTGAGCATAAAATACAAGAGGATTCCAACAAAACTGAGCAGACTACTAAGCAAGATGCTGGCGGTACTGATACTTTTTACTAAGCATAAAATACAAGAGGATTCCAACAAAACTGAGCAGACTACTAAGCAAGATGCTGGCGGTACTGATACTGTTTACTAAGCATTATTTAAAGACTTCTTAATAACATTTTAAATAATGTCTGAACAAAATGAACAAGTTGAACAAATTACAATGGATCCCGCGGAGCAAAAGAAAGATTCAAAAAAGAGGGAGAAAGATCCAAAAAAAGTCGCTGCTGGTAAGAAATTGGCAGAATATAATAAAAAAGCAAAAGAAGCATTGTCTAGGGAGATGAAACGGGAAAAAGAACAAGCAGCGATTAAAAATGAAGAAGAAACAGGTGAAGCGAAATCATGGCTTCCGGAGTTATCTTTTACAACTGTATTATCCATTGTTGGATTGGGTTTTACAGCATTTGATCTTTTTATGAGATACCGATCGAAGGAAGGAGCCCGGGAAAAGGAGGATAATAAAAACAGAATACCTGCTTGTCCTGCGGTATCTCAAGCCCCTCCCATAAAGATTCATAATCCACAACCAAAAATTGGAATGATGTAATTATAAATTATTTTTTACTACAAACCCTAAAGATATCTAAAGGTTTCTTACTGATGTAGTAAAAAATCATGTCAAACGAAAACAAACTTGTTAAAACTGTTACTGATTCCGCAGTACTTATCGGATTAGCAGCTGGAGTTGGGTACGTGGCTAAAAAGATGATGAAAGAATCATTTATGAACGACCCATCCTCAAGTGTTACAAATTATGCAAAATGGGTTGTTGTATTGTCTGGTAGTATGTACCTAAAAACATATTTAGAGGATCAGAAGATTTTACCAAATTAAGGATTTATAGACCTGAGCGAAGCGAAACGGCTTAAAGCCTACCCCGAAGGGAAGAAACATGGCAACAATAGCAATGATGTTTGGAGGAGCAGTATTAAATGCAACTGCCTTTGTTGGCGGATCATATCTTGCAAAATATATCTCGGGTGATAAAACCGATACAGAGAAAATACGACACGATAAGGCATTAGAAAAATATCAAAAAGATTCTGCGACATTTCAGGAAAATAGACAGAAACTAATTGATTGGAAAGTACAACAAAAAGATGAAAAATACCAAGCATCAAAAAATATTTCGAATACCGATGAACAGTTTGAATTTTATTCCGCCCGATCGCGAGAACCAAAATTCTCTGATTATTATAAACCAAGTAGCAATCAAAAGACGGGGGAAATGTTATATGTGGGAGGAGGAATGTTGGCATTAGGTTATGCAGCAAGTAAATTTTTATAACATTACTTTTGTTATATAACTTTTAATACCACAATTAATAAAGTTATATAACATTAACCATATTTCACTATTTACCCATTTTTATCAATCACACAAACTTCCATATTTTCATCAACCAAACTTTTAAAAGGGGAGATTAAAAAGTGCGAAGATATTCCATTTTCTAAATGTTTTTTTATTTTTTGATCAAACTTAATTTCATTTGCTATAGATATATTTACATTAATTTCAAATGAAATAATAGATATTTCAAATTTGCTGTTTATTTCTTTTCCATTAATTGATTTAATAAATCTTTCAAAATAATCTCCTTTATTTAAATCAATATCATCTTCAAATGAATGAATTCTTACTCCTTTAATACTACGACTTTCACCCTCTAATAGGTAATGAATATTAAATCCGAAAAATGTAAAATTATCGTTTGGCGCAATAATAGTTAAATTTTCATTTTCTGAAACACAAACAGAAAAATCTTTGTTTAATTCATTAAAGAAAGATTTTGTGGGTTTGTTTTCTTTATTTTCGTACATAATAGTTAAGGTTTTTGGATTCATAATTTTATTTTTTTATTTTCTTATCTTTTAATCATAATTCATTTTTATAATTTCAAAATAACTTTAGGTCTAAAGATTTCTTTACTGATGAGTAAAAAATCATGGCAGAAGGAGGAGATATACCTAAAGAAATACCAGACTTTGAACCAACTGATCTAGACGATGACTTTGATAGAGAAAATATGGAAATGGATCCAATATCATCAACCACCAGTCTAATTAACCCTGATGATGAGGAAGAAACTTCATTTGGTGGTAGGGATTATGAGGAGGGGGGTGCCATACCCAAAATACCCAGTGATAGATATGATGAAAGGAGAGATGCACTACAAACTATCAAACGTTTGTTTCCAAATTTCAACCCTTTGGATTCTCCATTTACAGCAGAATGGGATGAGTATGGTAATTTGAGGGTTAAATTGAGTAATCAGAAAAATGCTGTAGGACATATATTGATTGATAAAGATGGGGTAATAAAAGTTGATAATTTACCAATTACCTTCAGAAAAGCTCTAGGTGCTGATTATGAATCCATGCTTATAAAAAATAATAATCTTTTATCACAATGGAATGAAGCTAATGAACAAAATATGGAATTACTTAATGTAATACAAGGTTTGGAAGCAACCACAAAAGTATATCCTTTGGAGATTAAGCTATATGAACAAAAAGAAAAAGAAATACGCCAATTCGCTGAGAAACAACAAGTTGAAAAAACGGAAATAAAAAGTCTTTTTGACGCAACTGTTAAACAGAACACAGAATTAAAAATACAGAAAGAGAAACTTTTGAATGAATTGAAACGATACAAAGATGAAATAGATAAGTATAAGAAGGGTCAATCAAATTTAACAATGTTAGAACGCGGTAATGAAAGATTAAAAGCTGAAGTTGATAAATTCAGAGAACTAACAAGAAAGAGTATTATTTACAACCAAGAACAAATAGCTGATCTTGAGAGTAAAAATGAAGAAATCCTTAAAAATCTGCCATTACGGGAACGGATAAAGTATATCTTCAAAAAGTACGGTTTTACAGTCTTTGCAGTTGTGAGTGCTGTTGGTGTAGTAATTGGTGTTATAGTTTCTAATCTTTCAAGGGGTTTATCCACATTAGGTAGGGGTGTTGGTAATGGTTTTAAAGCTATTGGTAAGAAACTCGGTGAAATATTACCTGGAATGGTTGGTGCAATAGTCAGCTTTCTGTTCAAAACGGCGGGTGAGGTTATTGGATTTTTAGGAAAGAATGCTTGGCTTTTGATAATGGCTGTGGTTCTATATTTTGTGGAGCAATTTAAAAATAAGAAGAGCCACTAAGTAAAAACATGAACGAGACAACGTTTCTATCTATCTATATGCTAACTCCAAAAACAAGAATTTATCTAGATCCGCCCTTAACCAATGTAAAAGAGATACAAATGCTATTTAGCTACATTCCCAAAGCGTTGAATACAAATCCTTTCTACTTAATGTGTGATCTTATAGAGTCAAAGTCTTCATATTCCAATTGTTGTATCCCCGAAGGTGAAAATGTAAAACTTAAACCCTCACAACTACTAGCTGTTATTCCATCTCAAAATCATCCTTGTTTAAGAGTTTTACAAACCAAAAATCCGGTCAACTACTTTGATTTGTTGATTTTAGATAAAAAAGGAAGAAAGGCTGACTTAAATAACGAACCCATTCGTATCTATTTAAAGATTTCCTGTTGATCAGTAAAATACAATATGGATGACTATAATAGAATTTATCCACAACTTCCAGCAGAGCTGGGCCCATCCTCCGGACGATTACCAACGAATGGTGATCCTAATAATTTCAGACTACAAAAGTCATGCGAAGTACTACAAAATCTTGAGAAGGAAATTAAACATTATGAGGAAGTTAGAAAAAAGTATAATCGAGCGAGAGGTATATTTACAAAAATAAGTGTTAGTAGTGGAGTGTTTTCAGTTATACTATCTGCAAGTGGATTGGGTACCTCTCTTACTGGTTTTGGTGCTGTTGTTGGTATACCATTAGGAGCTGTGGGGGGTATTTGTGGGGGAATATCGGTTGGATTTGGATACGCATCAAAAAGACTTTCACATAAAGTTAGTAAACATAAACAAACAGTTTCTCTGGCAAAAGCAAAAGTAAACACTATTAACGACTTGGTTTCAAAGGCTTTGAAAGATAATGTTATATCAGACCAAGAATTTTCTCTAATTTTATCAGAGGTGGATAAGTTTGAAAAACTAAAACTAGAAGTTCGACAAAAATTTAGGAGAGATACAGAAAAAAACTTAAACATGTCCCAGATAAGGAGAGAAGTTCGCGAAGATCTATTAAAAGAATTAACCGGAGGGAAAGAACATTAAAAATTTCATATGAAAGAACTGATGTTGGGTGCAATTGTTTTGCGGGGATCAGAAATACTAGTGAAGATTAATACTTTACATCTTATTCTTAATCTAAAGACCAGATTATCTGAAACACAAAGAATAAGATGTTATTATACGATTTCAAAAATAGGTACCCAAACGCCAACCTTAATAAATTTACATTTGTGAATGATTCATATGGGGGGTATATTAAATGGAAAGTTAATGGAATGACTGTAATGTCTAATGATGATCCTACTGGAAAAACATGGACTGATGATCTTTCTAATAATTTGAAAACGCTGTTATGGGCAGATTTAGGCTTAGAAAAGAAACCCAAAGTTGGCTCGTTTCCAAAGAGTTTAACCATGACTAATCAAAGCTATCCTATACCGGCTATTAATTTTGATGACTTTACAACTAATGTAACAAAAATGTTAACTTTATTAGATATATACGTTTCAAATACGAAGAAATTTACCGCAAAGATGAGAAACGTATTTACATCTCAAGTTGTAACATTCAAATTTGGAAAGCAAAGTAGAAAATGGTTAAATGAGCCAAATATGAATTATTGGCCTCAGCAACTTAACTTTGCGGTATGGTGTGCAACATCTGGTTGTGGGATAAGTCCTTTTGAAAATCTAAATTACCCCAAAGTAGTGAACAGCTTCATAAAGTTTCATATATATTTCACAATAAGGCGGATATTGTATGAAATGAAACTACCTTTACCCGATGAACAACCTTTTGCGATAAATAATAATCCATATAGTAAAGTTGCATATCAACGATTGTGCGCAGAATTTGGAATTGCCAATAATTCCGATTTTAGATGGAAAGGGGGTAGAAACGGCGGATTGGGAGATATATTCCTTGATTATGGTGCAGGATATCGTGGAAAAGGAGGGGGATATCAAAATGTACATATTATAAGGAATTATGATGTTGAAGCGGATCAATGGCCCGGAGAAGGCGGTAAATTCGCTGATGAAGGAGGTAAAAAGGAAAAGGGTAATCTCATTTCATTTATCCGTAATGATGACTTTGCTGATTTCAAATATGCTTGGTTTATCCCAACAAGTGGACATGGGCTCACTAAAGCTGGACTTGGTAGATTAAATCGATCCGCTGAAGCTTTTGTTTACTGTATATTAGGGGCACAAGTTAATACTAGAAACGCAATTTATGGTAGTGGGGGTGGGGCAATAGAGACTCAACAAGAATTCTTGGCCCTATTTGAAAGTAGTGTGATTGAGAATGATATTTCTAAATCTATTCAAAATTACCAACAATCTGTTCAGGAAACTAAATTACGGCTTGATTTAGCTGTTGCGCCAGGCGTTTGGTTGATGCCGAGTAATATGATTATCAATACAGAGAGCTCGGTTGGATATAATAATAAGTTGGTTAAAGCCACTGAAGATATGAATTTTGGGGTAAATAACGCATTAAATACCGAAACAAAAACTGTTGGAATAAATCATAATTTAGGATCTTCAAAGGTTTCTTTACCCCATAAACTCGAAACAAAACCTATAATGCTAAAAGAAGAAACACAAACATATGCAATTAAACCAGAAAATAAATCAACTCAGCCCTCACTCCGGTCGGAACATGAAGATAATCTGATAGTATTTATAGTTGTTGGCGGCGCAATAGCTTGGTTCCTATTTCGTTAATGTTTTGATTATAGAAATTTAAAGATGAATATGATGTAATCAAAACAAAATGTTTAGCATTACCATGTACGAGTCTGAAACTAGGATTTATTTAGATCCCCCGCTGAAAAATCTTCGAGAGATACAACTCCTGGATTGCAATATAAAGACCAAAAGGTTGATTAATTTTAAGGACCAACAGACATTATTCAATGATAAGAATCAAGGCTTCATAAAATTTCAACCCGGTACATATTCTCTTCGTAATATTCAATCAGTCTTTCTTAATGATCCTAATACAGAAAAGATAACAATAATTGAGACTGATACTTTTAATTATCTTTATTCAAATAAGAACTTCAAAATTAGACTTACTAGAGGATTGTCGATTGGTTTAGGAGTTCCTGAAGTTATAAATCCAGGTAAATTATACCCCATAAATATCCAGATTAAAGAACCACTGAGACTTATGTGTAGTATAGTTGATAACAAGTCTTCGTATTTGAACAAAACCAAAAATGGTGAACTTGTAAAACTCTCTCCATCACACCTACTCGCGAACATACCCTCAAAGGATTATCCAACAATTCCAGTTCGAAAATATGATAGCGTCATAAATTACTTTGATTTAACCATATTAGACAATGAATGGGGAAAACTTGATCTTAAGGGTTCCCCCATAACTTTTAGTTTAAGATTCAGATAATTTCGACGTGGTTGGTCCTTAAGGTCTTTTTGTTATATAACTATTACTTTAGTTATGTAACATAATTACATAAGATTATTCATCCCGTAAAGAATTATAAATTGCTTGTTCCTCAATGTCGTGGCACCAATCCTTAACTCTGTCTGGATGCCATGTTACTACCATTAATTCATTGTAAAAGGCCATGTAAATCGTCTCTTTATTCGCAATCTTGTATTCATTTAATCTTACAAATACTGATAATGTTTCAATAAGAAACTTTTTATCAAAGGTGTCAATTCGACATTCCATGTCATAGTAAGCAAGATAAACACCATCTTCATCATAAAAATAATTAAAATCATCCCAGTTTGAAATAATCCAATCTCGGGACGGAGTAAAATGGTATTGACAAATATTATCAGAAAAATTACGATTAGCAGCTTTAAAAAATTTTTTTACAAATTTATTAACACTTATTCCATCAACGCCGAAACCCATTTTTGCTGTAAAACAAATCAAATGAAAAAAATCGTTATTAGAATATCCCACTTCAAAAATTATTTCATTGGGTTCATCATCACCATAATCCCAGGTATCAAGAAAATATTGTCGATTTTTTGATAATTTTTGATGTAAATCTTCTTTTATTTCTTCGATAAAATCGCAAATACTTAACTTTTCGTCATTTTCGTAAATAATTTCCAACAGTACCATTTTCATTTTTTACTTTTATCTTTAAATCATAATTCATTTTTTTAATTTCATTCTACATTCCTTACAAGAAGCTTTTTGTTTACCATGTTCGCATATTTGGGATCCTCCGCAATCCTTACATTGTTGTTTTTGTTTACCATGTTCGCAAATATGGGACCCACCGCATTCTTTACAACGGTACTTAACTCTATCATGTTCGCAAATTTGCGATCCTTTACACTTTTTACAAGCGTACTTAATTCTATCATGTTCGCATATTTGAGATCCCCCGCATTCTTTACAAAAATATTTGAGGTTTCCGTGAATACAAGTGTAAACGCTATTAATAGTAACTTTTTCAATCAAATTAATAATCTCCTCCTCTTTGTATTTTTTAAACTCATTAATAAGATCTTTTTTCGTCATTTTTGTTCTTCCTTTAATTTTTAACTCTCTCGCAATACTTTTTATTTCACCAAAATACAAATCATTTAATTTATCCATGTTGTTATTTTTTGTGAAATATTTCTTATCTTTAAATCATTTTTTTATTCGCAATATCTGATAAAAATTTACGAGATCTTTTTCGTTTTTTGGGTAATCTTCGCCTTTTTTCTTGATCTTATGGGAATTTTTGAGTGAATCTTTACATAAATCTTTTTCGTGCTCTTGAGTGATAACAAAAAAATGTGCGCGCGCGTGGGGGAAAAAAACAACAACATGTGTGTGTGTGTGAAAAAACAACAACATGTGTGTGTGTGTGTGTGAAATTACTCTCACCTACTACTTAATCTTTATACGATAACTATAGTTATGTATCTCGGAACGTTTCTCGCTAGGAAAAACTCACTGCATTAAAATACGCAGATTACTTTAGAATATGCTGCCTTTCTAATTTCAGTGAGGCTGCTTCTTGTGATTTCGTAAGCTCTAATATTTATTTGCGACATTCAGCGGATCCTGCCACGGTTTCAGGAGCATTTCCACTAAAAGTACAGCAACAAATTTGCGCTAAAATTTTAGTTTTAGGGACTGTCTTTTGTTTTGGAAATGCTTTCGCCTTACATAGAGCGCATTGCTTTAGTTTTATGGCGTTTCTGTTGGCAGAATTGGAAATTTTAATTTTACGCATTCAGCGTCGCAGCTAAAAACTCGTGCAGCGTGGAAGAATCCCACGGATTTCGTAATCTTAAAAAGTAACATACTTAAGTAAAAGCTGAACTTTGTTTACGAGCCAAGTAAAGCTTCAATTTATGTCGGAGTGTTCTCGAAAACCTATTTAGAAGCTACAAAACCAACATACAGTGAGTGTTGAAAGTCCGGTGTAAGTTGAGAATTTTACTTGGCAGGGAGACGAAGTAAGGCTTTTCATCGCGTAGTACAGTGGACTTAGAAATGTGATTTGTTTTGTGAGCCAAGTTAAACCTCAATTTCTGCTGGAGTACTTGAACTCAAACACAACTTCAAAAAAAAAATATTCCGCGGTAAATTGAGAACTTATCTCTGAACTTAGAACTCTGAGAAATGTTAAGTGCAAGCTTTGTTTTGTTTGCGATTCAAGTTAATCCTTAATTCCTGCTGGAGTGTTGGCGGAAACAAGAACTTCAGCGTGAATTGAGGATTTTACTTGGCTTTCGGACAAAGTAACGCTTGTCACTTGACATCATTATTCAGAAGCTTTGTTAATAGGACGCACAAAAATTAGAATAACACAAGTCATGTAAATTAGTTGCTTTATTGAATAACGGAGAGAAACTTTGTAAACAATAACTTACTCAAATAAAGAAATGAAAGAGAAAATGAGTTGTATTTTAATAAACATCACTCTTAGAATTGTAAAAATACAGCGTGCATGCGCTGTTTTTTTTTTGGCGGGAAAATCGCTGAAATTTTTTTAAAAAAAAATTGGCGCATGCGTATTTGGCGCCCTGAATTTTTCTAAGTCTTTTGGCGGGAAAATTAGACCAATTTGAACAGGGAGCTGCTGGAAAGACTCGTTATGCAAATAGAGAAAAGGGACTGCAAGTAGAGAATGCAAAAATTAAACCAGTGCATTCTTAAATATTTGCGCCTGTGCAGAAAGGCAAAATAGAAAGAAATAGAAATTTTTTTGCGCATGCGCACTGACCTAAAGTACGCATGCGCAGGAAATTTTCTTTCGAAGAAAATTTCCTGCGCATGCGTACTAAAGTAAATTCGAGACAAACTTTTTCTGGATTTGCCTTCCCCGCCTAAAACGCAACTGTAGCGCACTGGTTTAACGTTCACAAACTCTGTTCTGGTTTAACAATTTTTATTTGCTTCAACAGTGTACAGTCAGATTAGGTTTCTTCTGTGGTTGGGCTTGTGTGTCTTGCTTTTACATCTGAAAATAAAAAAAAATCCGCAGTTAAACACTGAATCACTTTCTGTTACTGATACTCGTCATGGAAGGCCTTTAGATTCTACTGTGGATATACAAAGACAAGTATCAACATGAAAGTACCCATTGACTGTCCCTTTAATTACAGTGCGGCAAAGTTAGCACAGTTGAGTTCAGTTCTCTGAAAAAAATTAAACGGCCTTCTTTTGTGGAAGCTACAACTTGTGGAGTAAATCATAGCCTTAGTAAAATCTAGGAGAATTTCCTGAGGTTAGTGCTACAGTCGTGTGATTTCACTTCTTTGCAATCTAAGCTTGAAGACCGATAAAGCTTAATCAGAGGACTCAACTGTGTCGGCCTTGTTAAATAAAAGCGGTTTTCAATTACTCTGGCCGATCACTACACAAACCACTCAACTATTATGGAACTTTAAGCAAAATATACAGCCACAATATGGCAGAGACCTCTGTATATACCCACCACGAGTCCCATTGTATGTAACTGTTTCCCGTTACAGGTGGAGATCTCATGTATATACTCACCACGAGTCCCCTGTAAGTAATTGAATGTTGCATTGAATAATTTAACATGTGTCACGTCGTTGAGGACACGTGTTGGGTATATATGTTGTAGTACAATTTTTTCTTGGTTCAAATTTTAATTTCCTTTGTTTTCTGGTATGGTAATGTATGATAATATATGATAATGAGTTTGAAACAAAGGAAAATAAAATTTGAACCAAGGATAAAATTGAACTACAACATATACACGAGATCTTTCCCATTGTATGTAATTGTTTCCCTTTACAGGTAGAGACCTCATGTATATACCCACCACGAGTCCCCTGTACGTAATTGAATGTTGCATTGAATAATTTAACATTTGTCACGTCGTTGGGGACTCGTGGTGGGTATATACATGAGTAGTGTATAGGAGAAGTTTTGCCCACACATGTTGTTGTTGTTGTTGTAATTTTTTGATTTTTTGAAAAACTTTTAATAAAAAATTATTCAAGAATTTATCAGAAAATTAAACAGACTTTTTGCTAATGGTTTGCGAAGGAGCCGGCTTGGATAGGTTTTACACTTCCCCTGTGAAGAATTATTAAAAAAAAATGATTTAAAAAAGAAGAATTAATTTAAAAAAAATTAGAAAATGGATAAACTAACTGTTGAGCAATTGAAGCAACTTGCTAAAGATTATGAAATTGAAGGCCGGTCAAAATTACGGCGAAAAAGTGAACTTTTAAAAGAGTTGAGAAAAATTCCTGAACTTGTTGAAATGTATGAAATAAGACACCACCAGGGGTACCAAATCGATTTAACAGAGTGTGGCTTGTATGGGTTTGCAATGAGTATGTGAAGGCTTATTAATTTGTAAAAAAAAAAATGATTTAAAAAATAAGAATTAATTTACAAAATTAGAAAATGGATAAACTAAAGGGGTTATATATTTGGCAACTTAAACATATTGCTAAAGATTTAAAAATTAAACGGCGATCTGGAATGAATAAAGAAGATTTAATTAAAGAGATGGAAAAATATACAGATGAGGATATTAATAAGTTAATACCAAAAGATACTATCAATAATAAATATTATTGTATTCATGGAAAGATTAAATATTGTTGTAAAGAGTGTGAGGGATCTCAAATATGCGAACATAATAAAAGCAAGTATCGGTGTAAAAAATGTGGGGGATCTCAAATATGTGAACATAATAAACAAAAACAACAATGTAAAGAATGTGGGGGATCTCAAATATGTGAACATGGTAAACAAAAAGCTTCTTGTAAGGGGTGTAAAATTAAAAAAAATGAATTATGATTTAAATATTTTAAAATAAAATAAAAGATGAATATAAAATTATTAACTATTAAATATGATAATAAAGAAAAAAAATGTTCAAAAGATTTCTTTAATGAAGTAAATAAAGATTTTTCAATTTGTGTTTCAGAGAATGATAATTTAAATATTGTTGCATCAAATGACAATTTAGCATTTTTTGGTTTTAAAATTTGTTACCTATTAGGAGATATTAGTACGGTAGTAATGAGGGGAGGGTCGTTATATGCTAGAAATTTTATTACAAAAGGAGTAAAACCTCATAAAATTAAAGAAGATATTAAATTAGATAAAGATTATTTTGAAAATGCAATTAAGTTTAGTAATGAAAAAGAAATTAATAGTAATTTAGAAATATTTATTGTTTCATTTGAGATTAGTTTAAATATAGTAATTATAGATAAAAATAATTTTTACAAAAAAAAATAAAAAAACATGTGAAGGATGGAATATCTTCATACTTTTCAATCTCACCACAAGTTAAAAATATGTTTGAAGAGATGGAAATACTAGTTTTTAAAAAATAATCTTATATAATTATGTTATATAACCTAAATAAGGGTTACATAACAAAATTTATCTAAATCTTAAACTAAAAGTTATAGGAGAACCCTTTAGATCAAGTTTTTTCCATTCATTATCTAAAATGGTTAAATCAAAGTGGTTTATAACGCTATCATATTTTCGAACTGGAATTGTTGGATAATCCTTTGAGGGTATGTTTGCAAGTAGGTTTGATGGTGAGAGTTTCACAAGTTCTCCATATTTTGTTTTATTCATATATGAAGACTTATTATCCACTATACTACACATAAGTCTCAGTGGTTCCTTAATTTGCATATTTATAGGGTATAATTTACCAGGATTTATAAATTCAGGCACCCCTAAACCAATAGATAACCCTCTAGTAAGTTTAACTTTGAAATTCTTATTTGAATATAGATAGTCAATAGTATCAGTCTCAATTATTGTTATCTTTTCCCTATATGGATCATTAAGAAATATCAATTGAATATTACGAAGAGAATATGTACCCGGTTCAATTATTATGAAGCCTAGATTCCTATCATTTAATATTATCTGTTGATTCTTGAAATTAATCAATCTTTTGGTTTGTATATTACAATCTAGTAGCTGTATCTCCTGAATATTTTTAAGCGGAGGGTCTAAATAAATCCTTGTTTCAGACTCATACATGGTAATGCTCAACATTTTTCACGTAGTGGGGAGGTCTTTAGACCGATTTGTTTTGGTTACTTCATATTCACTTTTTTAAATTTACATTGACGTAATCACATTCCTGAGCGACGTTAGAAACCGACCTTTTAAAAGTAAACATAAAATCTACTTTCAAACTTTAAAACAGCTTTACATTTTGCTTGTTGCTATGTCGTAAAAGTATGCAATCTATTGTTCTACACGTGAACAATAATTTGCAAAGAATCATAATCACGTGAAATACTCATGAACTACCGAAATAGATACCACGCTAAGCCACCCGCTACAATTATAAATGCTAATATATTCTTTTCATGTTGCGTTGAGTCAATATCCTCCGGGCTGGCAGAGCCGATATTATTTTCCTGTTTCATCGAGTCTGTTTTTGTTGAGGTTTTTGGTTCCTTAGTTTCAGTTTTTCCTTCCAGGAGAATATGAGGTAACTTTAACTTTGAAGATCCTAAATTATGACTTATTCCAACTTGTTTTGCTTCAGTGTTTAGGGAATTATTCACACCAAAATTCATATCATTACTCGCTTTCATAAGTTTGTTGTTAAAACCTGTCACGCTTTCAGTATTGATTATCATATTACTAGGCATCAACCATACACCAGGAGCAATAGCTAAATCAAGCCTTAATTTCGCTTCCTGTACAGATAATTGATACCTTTGGATAGAACTAGAAATGTCATTCTCGATCACACTACTTTCAAATAAAGCTAAGAATTCTTGTTGTGTCTCAATCGCTCCACCACCATTACCATAAATCGAGTTTCTTGTGTTAACTTGTGCCCCCAATATACAATAGACAAAAGCTTCAGCAGATCGATTTAATCTACCAAGTCCAGCTTTAGTGAGACCATGTCCACTTGTTGGGATAAACCAAGCATATTTGAATTCAGCAAAGTCATCATTACGTATAAATGAGATTAGATTACCCTTTTCTTTCTTTCCACCTTCATCAGCGAATTTATTACCTTCACTAGGCCATTGATCTGCTTCAACATCATAATTCCTTATAATATGTACATTTTGATATCCTCCTCCTTTTCCATGATATCCAGAACCATAATCAAGGAATATATCACCCAATCCCCCATTTCTTCCACCTTTCCATCTAAAGTCTGAATTATTAGCAATTCCAAATTCAGCGCACAATCGTTGATATGCAACTTTACTATATGGATTATTATTTATCACAAAAGGTTGCTCATCAGGTAGGGGAAGGCTTAATTCATATAATATCCTCCTTATTGTGAAATATATATGAAACTTAATGAAGCTATTTACTACTTTAGGATAATTTAGGCTTTCAAAAGGACTTATTCCACAACCAGATGTTGCACACCAAACTGCAAAGTTAAGTTGTTGAGGCCAATAATTCATATCAGGGGAGTTCAACCATTTTCTACTCTGCTTTCCAAATTTGAAAGTAACAACTTGATTTGTAAAAACATTACGCATTTTTGCTGTAAATTTCTTCTTATTAGAAACGTATATATCTAATAAAGTTAGCATTTTTGTTATATCGTTTGTAAAATCATCAAAATTAACAGCTGGTATTGGATAACTTTGGTTAGTTATAGTTAAACTTTTTGGGAATGAACTAAATTCTTCGTCATTCACCCCCAAATCTTTCCATAACAATTTTTTCAAATTAGGTGATATGTCATCAGTCCATGTTTTTCCAGTAGGATCATCATTTGACATTACAGTTATTCCATTATATTTCCACTTAATATATCCTCCATACGAACCATTAACAAATGTAAATTTATCAAGATTAGCACTTTGGTACCTATTTTTGAAATCATTGAATAATGACATTTTATTCCTCGTGTTTAGAATAAGATGTAAAGTCTTTAAAACATTTCTTTTCTAACACCAGCAAAACAATTAAATCCCACATCAGTTCTCTCATATGAAATTTTTAATGTGTGGGACCGGTTAGTTCTTTTAATATTTCCTCTCGAACTTCTCTCTTTATTTGATTCATATTTAAGTTTTTTTCTGTATCTTTTTGAGTTTTTTGACGGATTTCTAGTTTTAGTTTTTCAAACTTATCCACCTCTGATAAAATTAGAGAAAATTCTTGGTCAGATATAGCGTTATCTTTTAGAGCTTTTGAAACCAAGTCGTGAATGGTATTTACTTTTGCTTTTGCCAGAGAAACTGTCTGTTCATGTTTACTAACTTTATGAGAAAGTCGTTTAGAAGCAGAACCGAATCCAACCGATATTACCCCACAAATACCACCCACAGCTCCTAATGGGATGCCAACAACAGCACCAAAACCAGTAAGGGAGGTACCCAATCCGCTTGCAGATAAGATAACTGAAAAAAATCCACTACAAACACTTATTTGTGTAAATATACCTCTTGCTCTATTATATTTTTTCCTAACATCCTCATAATGTTTAATTTCCTTCTCAAGATTTTGTAGTACTTCACATGATTTTTGTAGTCTGAAATTATTAGGATCGCCATTTATTGGTAATTGTGGATAAATAGAGCTTCCTCTTTGCGGGGAGGGGTCTTCCTGAATTTTCTCGGGACCGGGTACTCCGTAAATTCTCTTGTAGTCATCCATATTGTATTTTACTGATCAACATGATATCTTTAAATTTGTTACTTTCTCTTCTTTACACTTTCCACAAAATATAGAACAACAGCCATTATCAAAAGCCAAGCATTCTTACCCAAAAAGCCAATAACCTCACCCGCTGTTTTGAATAGAAAGCTAACGATAGCTCCAACCATTCCAGGTAATATTTCACCGAGTTTCTTACCGAGAGCTTTCAAACCATTACCAACACCTTTACCTAATGTGGATAAGCCTCTAGAAAGATTAGAAACTATAACACCAATAACAACACCAACAGCACTCACAACTGCAAATACTGTAAAACCATACTTTTTGAAGATAGCCTTAACACGTTCTCGTAATGGTAGATTTTTAAGTATTTCTTCATTTTGGCTCTCAATCTCAGCTATTTTTTCTTGGTTGTAAATAATACTCTTTCTTGCTAGTTCTCTAAAATTATCAATTTCAGCTTGTAATCTCTCTTTACTTTGTTCTAACTTTGATGAATTTAATTTATCCTTCTTATATTTGTCTATTTCTTCTTTGTATAATTTTATTTCACCCAAAAGTTTTTCACCTTGTATTTTTAATTCTATATTCTGTTTAACAGTTGCATCAAAAAGACTTTTATTTTCTAATTGTTGCCTCTCAATGGATTCACGAAGTTCTTTTTCTTTTTTAAGTAATTCGCGAAGTTTTTCTTCTCTTTCTTGATATATACTAATCTCCACCGTGCGTGTTGCTAAAAGCGATTCTATTCCTTGTAATGAATTAAGTAAATCATTATGTTGTTTATTAGTTTCCTCCAGTTGTGATAAAAGATTATTATTTTCTATAAGCATGGATTCATAATCAATACCGAGTGATGTTTTTATTCCTTGTGGAAGCGAATCTAAATTATCTGCATATTCGCCATCGGCTTTAATAATTAAATGTGGCTTATTATCTCTTCTAGCAGTTAATTTCCCCCATATACTCCCATCATCTTCTAATATTGGATTAAATAAACTATCTTTTTGGTCGTAATTTGGAAAATAATTTTTAAGTATTTCTCCCGCCGACATCCTATCATCATATTTATCATATCTTTTTCTAATATCTTCCGGGTTTTTCTCTTCAGCTTTTATTGCCCATGTAAATCGTTTTCTTTCACCCATATATTCTGAATAACCAAGATATCCCTGGTCGACGGAGGTTGATGTTGATGGTCTTGGCGGCGTTTCAACTTTATCATCTTCACCTTCATCATCTTCTTCTTTTGTTACATCTAATAATGGTATTGTTTCTCCTCCTTCTGCCATGATTTTTTACTCATCAGTAAGAAATCTTTAGATCTAAAGTTTTTTTGAAATTATAAAATTGATTTTTAAAAAATAAAAAACTAAATAAAATAAAATAAAATGACTAATGAAAACACACAATTAATAAATATTAACAATTATATTCCTAAAGAACGTATGATCTTTTCTAAACCAATTTTAGGAGAAATTCCCGGCAGCAAACCAAAGATTGAATTTAAAAGAATTAAAATTTTTACAAAAAATGAAGACGGAACTGAAGGAGAACTTGTTATTCCAACTGGACGTTTGTATTCATTTGGAGTTTCTGAAAATCTAAGTCAAGAAACAAAAAAAATTACAGGATATACCTTTCCTTTATGTTTATGGAGTGGAGATAAACCCACACCTGAAGAGAAAAAATGGATTGATACTTTTGACGAAATAGTAAATTGTTGTATTGATCATTTGCTAGATAATAGAGAAAAAATTGACAGATTTGACTTGGAAAGAAAAGATCTTACTAAAACCAGGGGTGGTTTAAATCCTTTATATTGGAAAATGGTAAAAGTTACAGATGAAAATGGTAAGAGTTCTATGCGTAGAGTTCCTGACCGAGGACCAACGCTATATGCAAAATTAATTTGTTATAAAGATAAATTTCTCACTAAATTTTATAATATGAAGGATGATAAAGAAATAGAACCTTTAGATTTAATGAATAAAGGATGCCATGCAGAATGCGTAATAAAAGTTGAATCAATATTTATTGGTTCTTGTATTTCACTTCAGGTAAAACTTTATGAAGCGAATGTAGAACCAAAAATTGAAATGAAAAGATTAATTCCAAGTAAATGTAAAACAGAAGTAATTATTTCTAACAGCGAATCAGCTGCTAATTTTATGGAAAATGACGAAGATTCAGATACTGGAAGCCTTATGTAAACTTAAATAAGAAATAAAATTATGTTATATAACCAAATTACTGGTTACATAACAAAAATAATTTTTTAAAAAAACTTGCTTGCTGTATAACCTAATGCCAACATTCCACCACCTACATATACCATTTCACCCATCTTTTGATTGTTACTTGGTCTATAATAATCACTAAATTTTGGTTCGTGCATTTGAGCATAAAATTCTAAAGCTTCATCCGTTTTTGAAAGATTTTTTGATGCCTGATATTTATCATCTTTTTTCTTCATTTTCCAATCAATTAGTTTCTGTCTTTTTTCTTGATATTCAGCATAATCTTTTTGATACTTTTCTAGTGCTTTATCGTGTCGTATTTTTTCTGTATCTGTTTTATCTCCAGATAGATATTTTGCAAGATATGATCCGCCAACAAAGGCAGTTGCATTTAATACAGCTCCCCCTAACATCATTGCAATTGTTGCCATAATTATTTTGGTAAAATATTTTGATCCTCTAAATATGTTTTTAGATACATACTACCGGACAATACAGCTACCCATTTTGCATAATTTGTAATACTTGAGGATGGATCGTTCATAAATGATTCTCTCATTACTTTTTTAGATACATATCCAACTCCAGCTGCTAATCCAATAAGGACTGCAGAATCAGTAACAGTTTTCACAAGTTTGTTTTCGGTTGACATATTTTTTTTACTGTACCAGTAAGAAACCTTTAAACTACTTTCCTCATATCATTCCTTTTTTTGGTGGTTGTGGTGGATGAGGGGGTTGGGTAGTAATATTTGATTGTGGAACTTTATTAGGAACTTGGGATAAATCAGGTATTCTATTTTTGTAATATCTCATAAACATGTCAAATGCTGTAAACCCTATTCCAACGATAGACAAAACAGTAGTAAAAGATAGTTCTGGAAGCCATGCTTTTCCATTTTCTGCTTTAGTTTCACTCTCTCCATTTTTAATATCCTCTTGTTCCTTTTCACGTTTCATCTCCCTAGCCAATGCTTCTTTCGCTTTTTTGTTATATTCTGCCAATTTTTTACCAGCCGCAACCTTTTTAGGGTCTTTTTCTTTCTTTTTAGGTTCTTTATCTTTAACAACCGGATCCGCTGTAATTTGCTCAACAACTTCTTCAGACATAATTTTTACATATCATTAAGAAATCTTTAAATCGCTTAGTTGTGCTCAACAACTTGTTCAGTTGTGTTATCATTATCTGTATTTGTTCTTGAAACTTCTTGTGTTTCTACTAGAAGAGTAGGCCCAGCTTCTCTAATTTTACCTATTTTAACATGTTTAGCAACCTGGAATAGTCCGCTAGCAAGTGCTGCCAATCTTCCTGCTTTCAATGCTAAGAAACCTACAATGTTTGTCAGTTCGCGATTAACCAAATCATCATTCTTCAAATCCACACAAAGAGCTTCTATATCATCCACGGGAACCATGTAAGAAATAACTCTAGAAATTAATTGAAGGGATGAATCTACTAATCCGCCATTAATTTTCTTACCCAATACTGCTTGATATCTATTAAAATATTTTTCAATGTCTTTTACAGATAATTTTTTTATATCACCAAGACTCATATCAACCCCTAAATATTCCTTTGTGGTTCCAAGAGCTGCTAGGATGGCTAGTGATTCTTGTTTTATTTCAAGTTCATGCTCCTCTCTTCGTTCGGTATAATTATAATTTTTTACCTCATCTTTTACATCACTAATATAATCTTCAACTTCTGTCATATTTTAAGTTTCTAATAATACAAAGATTCTTTTAAATAACTTCAGGTATCTCCAAATAACATTGAAATGGATAACGTAAAGATAAACAGAGTCTAGAATATTTTTCAGTTTTCAGTAGTTGTACAAACTTCTTACTAGTTTCAGGGTCTAAATCACCACCATAATCTTCGAAAAACATCTTCATACCCCTTTGTGATGGATTATGGAATGAGACCACACAAGCCACATTTTCACGGAATGGTTTTGCTATCGATGTTAATTGCTGAGTGAGAACCCACATTGATAATCCATGATGTCTTCCAGAGAATGCTAAATCTATAAACTTGTTAGATCGCTTCTTCAGATCATTAGAAACAGCACAATCATCTAAAATTATTAATGTATTTGTTCCAGAGAACAAAGTTTTACAATCAGTTAACAATTCATTAATCTCATCAATGTTACTAGCATCTGGCGATAATACAAAGAAACGTTTATCTCCTCTAGCAAAATTATGGTATGTTTTATTTTTAGAATAAGTTGGACATATTAAAACAATGAATTCAAACAATTTTCGGAATGGACCTCTGAGTTGGTCTATAATGTACTTTGTCTTTCCACAATTTGTTGGACCAGTTATAATACAGTGAAAAGGAATTTTATCACTTAATTCTTCCATATTTTAACTAATACATGATTGATCTTAAGTTTGAATTCATAACCTCCATTAATGCATCGGCTACAACAAACATGTAACAAGTCATAATACCTGACCCACTAACTTTTCTTTTCATTTCTATTTTTACACCATCTTGTGCATTGTTTAAGGCTAGTCCTCCTCCATGAATATCATTATCTGGGTGAGTCCTCAAATCTATCCACAAAGCAAACTTTTTACTATAAAAATCTTTTTCATTTACCGACCAACGGGAGGAACCCGACCATCGAGCGAAGCTCTTCCCGACGAAACGTTTCTTTACCGACTCCCATAGGTCTGAAGGTACCATTCCCTTAGAGTAGAAACGATTTGGCACTCCATTAACATCTATATTTATTGAGGTAATGTCTGGATTGAAAAAATTCTCAGAATCTCGTGCTCCTCCGCTGTATGGTATTATAAACAAACATAATATCCCCGTGATTGACCTTCTAGGCAGATTAATATGCTGGTTTATCACACTTTCGGTGGGCCTGGATATGGTGAAAGTTTTGTGTAGAGTGACATTTTCATAATAGAATCCTTTACCAACCTGATAAGCTGCCTGAGCCTCACGAGCCAAGTATTCGCTTGATATACAAGAATATTCCAACTCAAGGTTTGTTATTTTATAAGTTGGAGCCTTAGTATCGTCAGAATAAACAACAATATCGCTAACTGGAGCTAGTGTAATCTCAAAGATTAGTTGATGACCTAATGCCTTTGGGTAGAAAACTCCATGATCGTTGAGAATAGGGTGGTTTAGTAGGATATTATACTTGGTATTGTGTACTACTTTAAGAGCTACTTCCGTAGAGTCTGTGTCTACCTTATCTCCTGCATTTGTACGTAGCTTCCTCATGTTTTCAGAGGAAATCCCTTGCCTTAATCTATCCTCTCGTTCTTCATCTGTTAAAAATAAGTCATGGTATGTTTGAAATAGATCGTATCTTTGAGTATCCTGTAATGTTTCACCACCAAAAAGAACCTTGAGTCTGGATACAAGATTACTTCCTACATTATTCACGAGGGTGTTATTTTCATGACCATCAACAATCAAGTTAAATACTAGAGATACACTCCCTGGCACAATCACTAAATTTTCAGAAAGTTTAGGAATATTTATATATAATGTCTCCCCCGGATTAGCTGATGAGGGATTTAGTGTAATTCTATTCAATGTTGATTCCGCTTTCAAACCGAGTGGATCTCTTGGAATCCTGTTTGGGTTAATTTTTTCAGATACGGTTGTCATATTTATTTTAAGGAAGGGTGGAGTAATCTTTAAATGAGTTCAGACTTATCAAAAATATATTATTCAAATGAGGGATATTGGAAAGGATATTCTGCTATCTCTAAATTAGTACAAAAAGCAAAAGTAAGTGAAGATGTAGCTAAACAATGGCTACAAAAACAAGCAATATGGCAAATATATCTTCCAGCTCCAAAATATATACCAAGACCACATTGGACTGTAGATAAACCTAATCATATTCACCAAGCAGATTTATTATTTTTACCACATGATAGAGTTGGAAGAAAAACATATAAGTACGCATTAGTTGTGGTTGATGTAGCTTCAAGATATAAAGAGGCTGAACCATTAACCTCAAAAGAAAGTCATGAGATATCTAAAGCTTTTGAAAAAATATATTCTAGAAAAATGAAATACCCAAAAACATTAATGGTTGATCCTGGAAGAGAATTTATGGGCGATGTTACAAAAATTATGAATTACCATAATGTTAAAATACAGAGAAGTGAAGCTGGAAATCATAGAGCTCAAGCCTTTGTAGAAAGGGCAAATAGAACATTAAGTGAACGATTATTTAGTCATCAATATGCACAAGAAATGATTAGTGATACCCGATCCAGAGTATGGGTGAAACGATTACCAGATATTTTGAAAACTTTGAATAATACACCTACGAGATTAACTGGAAAAGAGCCTGTTGAGGCTATAAAACTGAAAGAGGTTGATATCGAACCAAAAAAATATAATCGAGTTGTGGGTCTTGATGAGGTTAGATTACCTTTTGGTGAAAGGGTTAGATATTTATTATCTCCGGGTGAACTTGAGGGTGGTGAAAAAAGGAGAGCTACAGATCCTATATGGAGTATCAAAGCTTATGATATTTCTAGAAGCACAGTTTCACCCAACCAACCTGTTTTATGTTATTTACAAGATGGTCCAAAACGCGGTTTTGTAAGTGAAGAGCTCCAAGTTGTACCTTATGATACTGAGCTGCCGCCTAATTCTGTTTTGAAATGATTTCCGCGTAGCGGGGAGGTCTTCGACCGATTTAATAAAGTGGGTATGTGTGAATTCCATCCTCATCAACTCTTCTTTTATCATAATATGCGTTAAACCCTAATTTATCTTGAGTATATGTTACAATTTCGTTTTTATTAACCCTAAACCCTGTATTTTTTACCCTATCTATTTTTCCGTTTAAAGCTTCATAGTATCTATTCCACGTCATATCGTTTTGATGGTGTATTGATCCTTTATCACTAAACTTTATGTTCCCTTTTCCATCATCGGCGAAATAACATTTTGGTGAAAGAGCAATCATTCTTATTCCTTCAAACTCTTTCTTAAACAACCCAGGAGTTCTGTCGTGATATTTTGATGTTGATAGAAATTTTTGTTTACCTTCTCTAAAATATTCATCTCTTAGTTCTGGTTTTACAAGATTATCCAAATTTTCATCCGAAAATGCGACGTAGTAGCTATCTGTATCTGAATAAATTAACTCAAAATCACTTCTGTCAAAATAATAATCAATAAAATCGTAGTAAAATACTAACATTTGAAGTTTGGATAGTTGATATACAGCTATACCGCACTGATAAGGTGTTTTTATTTCTACACTGCGCTTATTTTTTGTTATTTCATATGTTTCATTTATCTTATCCATATCTACAAAAAATGGGCTTCTAATATCCATATTAACAACATCCACATTTTTAGTATAACTTGTATTCTTATGTTTTTGTTTATTTTCAATCATTTTACCATAAAATGAGTTTCCTTTTAGTTTGTGAGTATCAGCCAATTCTTTACAACCTTTATACTTTTTTTTTAGTTTTTCAATCAATACTTTAAGGCGGTTATCGGGGGTGATGACTCCATTCTCGGTATGCTCTTCAATAAATGTTAATATATCAGGGAATTGATTTAATTCATTAGTAAGGTTTACAACATCATCTATTTTGTTTGCATCAAAAGCTTCACTTATCATTTTTAGAATAACCTCAATATCACCATCTCTTCTCGCATTGCTTACTTCAATTGGAAACCACTCAAATGGCTTGCTGGGTTTATATTCTATAATTTTATGAACAGCTGTTATTACCAAACCATGATTAAGATACCATTTTATTAGAGGTGTATATAGTAAAATTTCATCTGCTCTTGTTACGCTTAACAATTTTAGTGCTCCTTTTATAGTTTTTCTACCTGTAGCTTTTTGATATTCTTTCATATGATCGGGTATTAAATTTTCTGGGACAATATCTACAATATATAAAGGTGGTAACTCCTCAAATTTTTTCAAAAGATTATCTGGTGTGTGAATATCCACTTGACAGAAACCAAACAATTTATCTGTAAGAATATTATTACAAAAATTTTTAATATATTCAAGATCTTTTGGATTTTTTACTTCATAATATCTCTCTTTACCACAAGGCATTTCCAACCCCGACGCATATAAATATAAACTATTTGCATCATAACCGCGTATAATTTTGCATATTTTTGGATTTTTATATTTATTAGAACGAATAAATGACTTATTAACCTCAGCCCAACGAACAAATACTTGTGCCTGGCCGCCAACCATACCTGTTTTTAAAAGATCATAAGCTTTATTTTTTTTACATACAATACATTCTTTTCTTATAGTAAAACATTTCTCACATTTTTTATCCCCGCTTTTCGGTTTTTTACAATTATCATCACATTTACAATAACAAGGATCGCCTGGCGCATACAAAGTATACTTACCCTTACTATTTTTTATAGCTTTATTCAATACATATCTCATTGATATCCCTGGTATTGATACCGCGTCTTTTAGTATATCTATATCATCACAGAAAAATTTTTCTCGTGTTTTTTCAACAGCTTCTATAAAAGGAATAACATCACCTTTGTTATACTCTATCAACCAATCCTTCAAGGTTATACAACCTCTTTTTTTCATTTCATTCTTATATTCTTCATATTCTTGTTGGGATATTGTTATTTTCTTTTTTAGATCTGAGTAAAAATCTTCATATTTTACGGGGCCTATGTGAGAAAGCTTATCATAACTATCTAAAAATTGATAGGGGAAGAAAAGTTTTTGTTGTTCGCAGTTGTTTGCTTTACACCAATTATCAAAAGAAAGCCCTGGGGCTAAGTAATTAATCATATCCAAAAAATTAAAACGAGGAGTTTTCAGATACATATATTTATTTTCTTTCTTTGCCACATTTAGTTTATCCTCCAACTCTGTAAAACTATTTACAAAATTTTTCTTAATCATATTAATATCATACTTTCCTGAATTAAAACCTAAAACAGGAACTTGATAACACCAAACTTCATACAGCGCTTTTACATTTTTTGGAATACTATCTTCATCCTGAAGAGGATAATCCTCTCGCACTTTTTTAACAATATCTTTTTGTCTTCTATCCAAATCTTTAACAAAATCTTTTATAAGCTCTTCTGGATTATTATTCAAAACACAAGTTGCTTTTTTCGATAAATTATCAGATATAGCTATACTAATAGGAATATGTTTATTTATAAAAGTTAAATCTTCAGTAACCTTTTCATTTTGTTTTGATTGCATTGCTTCAGAATCCCAAACAATAAAATATGGATAGTAAAAAAATTTCTTTTTAAAGTTTACATATTTTAATTCAGGGTTTTCACACTCCCAGACAGATACTAAATTATACCCCAAAGATTTGATTACATTTTCCTTTCTCATAGTTTCGTTGTATTTAATTATATCATTACTTGAACAAGGGCATCCATGCCATTTACACCCATAGTATTCATAGACTGTATTAGTCACAGGCTCATAACCATCCACCAAAAAAAGTTCTTTTTCATAATTCTTAACACATCTTTCACCACCATGCCCGCATAGCGCATGATGAATATGTTTACCTATAAGTTCAGACTGTTTTTCTATCCATCTGCATCCTACATAACTAAATTGGGTATTTCCACCATAAAATATTTTTTCTGACCAGCTCATTGTTGGAACACATTTTTTACCATTACAAATTACTTTTGTTTTTCCTCCTGTACATGTATTATCATTCAAATGTCTATTATAATTATCATGCCTGTTAAATCTTTGTCCACATCCATTACATTCCCAACTATTAGTCAACAGTGGCAAATCTTTTATGTAAAAACAGTGGTCTTTATGAAGCCCTGCATCCAAAGTTGGTAATTGTTTTTTGCTTTTACCTTTACCATACACCAAAACCCACGTTTTTTGGTCTTCTTTTGGCTCAAACATCCTAATGTTAATATTAAAAAACTTTGAGATATCTTCAAGTTCAACAAGATCCGTTCCTTTTATATCTTCTTCTTTCAGATTTTGGTTAGTATAAAATTCTTGGGCTAGTTTTAAAGATAATTGTTTTATTCTTTCGGCGGGTCTATTTTTATCCTTAAGATAGTTCATAAACACAGCCAGGGTATTCCAAAAACACATTTTATTATCATAATTATCAAGAGCATGAATAGATTTCTTTTTTTTTAACCAATCTGGTAAAGGTCCACAACCCATTAAAGTTTCATTTGTATGAATTAATTTTACATTAACTTCTATAAACACAACTTTACCTTGATATACACCAGGATTTTTTACAACTTCTGTTGCTGGGAGATACGCTTGTTCCCACACTTCTGCGTTATCCAAATCTAGTCTTTTTATTTCACATTGTTCAATATACTCCTCAATTTCTTTTAATGTTTTTAAAGCTCCTAGTAGTAGTTTTGCAGAAAGTGTTTTGTAATACTCGGCTATCTCTCCTTCTCCACGATGAATTCTTGATTTGAAACCATATACAACTCTTGTTCTCATCTTTATCTCTGGTCTTATTCTATCCATAATTATTTGAGATATATCATTATTAAGATCCGCATTTATTACAATGTTGTTTTGCCCTATTATTTCTTCTGGCTCACTTCCAAAAGGAATAAATTTAAAATTTGTTGGGGGTCTTAGTTTAATTTTCTTATCTTTATTTTCTACTGTTTCAGTTTTATTTTGTTTTTTATTATTAGGCTTTTTTCTAGACTCTGTAATTTTTTTTATTATTTTTTTATTTGTTAGATTTTTTAAAGATTCATAAAACTTTTTTCTATCTTCCACTTTATAATTTTTAATTATATTAATTTTCTGTTTATTAGGTAATTTTTCATTAGTTGTAACTGTAATCGAATCATAAAACTTTTTTCTATCTTCCACTTTGTAGTTTTTGAAAATTTCTTTTGTGGTTGGTTTTTTATCCTTTTTAGTATCCTTAATCGATTCAAAAAACTTTATTCTTTCTACCACTTTTGATTTTTTCTAGGTTCTGGGGTAGGTTTTTCCTTCTGATTAGGAATATTTGTTCTGGGTGCTGGGGTAGGTTTTTCCTTCTGATTGGGAATATTTTTTCTGGGTGCTGGGGTAGGTTTTTCCTTCTGATTAGGAATATTTTTTCTGGGTGCTGGGGTAGGTTTTTCCTTCTGATTAGGAATATTTTTTCTGGGTGCTGGGGTAGGTGGTGTAGCTGGTCTTTTTGATTGTGGCTTTGGCGGCGGTGTGTTTCGTCTTGGTGGGGGTGGTCCTGGTGGGGGTGTTTCTGGATTAAATCGATTTGGTGTGGCTAGTGTTTCTGCTTCTGTCTCATTATTATCATACATTTCAACAAGTTCAGGAATTTTTCTCAACTCTTTTAAAAGTTCACTTTTTCGCCGTAATTTTGACCGGCCTTCAATTTCATAATCTTTAGCAAGTTGCTTCAATTGCTCAACAGTTAGTTTATCCATTTTCTAATTTTTTTTAAATTAATTCTTCTTTTTTAAATCATTTTTTTTTAATAATTCTTCACAGGGGAAGTGTAAAACCTATCCAAGCCGGCTCCTTCGCAAACCATTAGCAAAAAGTCTGTTTAATTTTCTGATAAATTCTTGAATAATTTTTTATTAAAAGTTTTTCAAAAAATCAAAAAATTACAACAACAACAACAACATGTGTGGGCAAAACTTCTCCTATACACTACTACATGAGATCTTTCCCCACAATATGCATTTAAAGAAGATAGCGCACTACTGCGTGTTAATCAGCAATGTACTGTATTGTCCTAACACCCTTCATGTTCCGTTTGTTATCTGAGAATGACTAATGTTGAGCACTGCGGAAATTCTGCATCAATTTAAAAACTGTGAATGAGAGGGTTTTGTCATTAGTCACCACGCTGCTAGTAATGAAATACCACTTCAAATGCGGGAAGCAGAGTTTCAGCAGAAAGAGAAAAGAGAAAATTGAAAATAAGACGCATGTCGAAGTATTTGCGATAAAATATGAGCTGTTTCTTTGATTACATGAATCTCTGATCAGCAAATCTCCTTAATTAGTGCAATACCCTTCAGCTTATGCGCTGGTTTAGAGAATCTAGTGAATGATGAAATCGACACCTGAGACGCTGATTTTCTAAACGCTCATGATCTGTTTGCTGGAAATTGTAGTGAAACTGCGATGAGAATATATGTGTTGATCATCTATGCGAGTCAAATACTTGAAGCGAATTCCAAATGCTTGCAAATGCTTGAGCAATGTGTTTGAAAATGAATACTGCACTCTGCTTACAATGAATGAAAGCCAGCTCAAAAAACTAAAAACAAAATATGTTGGTTGTTTTGACTATGACCATACCATGCCTTGAAATTCCCTGTGAACAGAATATGGCTTGCTTATGTGGCCTCCATTAAATTCTGGCGACTGAGGAAGAACTTCAGTTCACTAGAGAAAAAAAAAATCCAAAATATCTTCAGCTTTTATTTTTTTTTCTAAACATTTCAGATTATGCTCTTTTGAACTTGATGCATATAAGGCTTGAAAAAAATATACAACGTGGCATGGCAAAAAAATTCTGAATTTAAATAATTAAATATTCAAGTATTAGAACGCGGTACTTTAACCTTGTTATTATATTAAGATTGCTCTAAAAATTAATCATGATCCAAGCTCCGTATTATAATTTACATTGGAATATTACAATTCACTAGAGAAAAAGAAAAACCAAAACTCTTCAGCGTTTATGTTTTTCTAAACATTTCAGATTATGCTCCTTTGAATTTAATGCAGATGAGGCTTGAAAAAAGTCTGAATTTAAAGAATTAAATATTGAAGTATCATTAGAACGCAGTACTTGCTTCTATATTAATATAGAATATTAATATTCTAGCTCTGTATTAGAATTTACATTAGAATATTTCACTTAAGGCGGATAACAAAAAAAAACACAAAACAATTAGCAAACAGGAGCAGACAAGCTTTGCTTTCTTTGATTTAATTTTGAAGTTTCCAGGCCCAGAGAAAACCACAGTAGCCACATAAACAGCCAATCTATAGTAAAAACACTTGTAGTCAGATCTTACCTTTGATCCTATGTACATCAGCATGTGAGGAGACAATGCAGTTCAGTATTTGTAACCAAATCCGTACTCCTACGAAAAAACATGAATTTTTTTAGGAAATTGACTCATCCACTTTAACTGATTTAAACTACTGTTGCTCTATATTCTTAAGATCAGTTGAAGCTCGAAGTAACTTAAGCTAGATCTAAAGATACTCAATGGTAAAATGAATTGTCAAGATGTTAAATTGTGTTAAGGAATGGGTTGTTGTTCATCGTGGAAAATGTGATGATAATATAAATTCTTCATAATGGTGAGCCGGAATCAGTCTGCCCCATCGCCTGAAAAAGACTAGCAGTAAGCAATCGAAACGTCGCGATCAACAATCAGTGACTACATCGTGTGACAAAAGAAGAATTCATATTATCATGTTAAATTGTGTTGGAGACGCTTGATTCAAAAATAATTATCGGCCTTCTGAAATCGATAACACTCGATAAAATATCGTAGCAGCTGCTTGTAATATGCCACCGTAATAACTCTTTAACTGTGTGGCATAACTTCCAAGTTAAAGAACGTTCTACTGTTGCAACATTGTACACATTAACTTGGTAGACAACTTGCATGGTAGCGAAGAATTTGAAATGGAGACAAATATTTCTATGTGAAATATCATTCATTTGTCAAAGCAACGAAGAGACAAACAACAAAATAATACAGTTACCCATAAATCAGAAACGACGGGACTTGAATTCCTCATAGGTGTTGCTCCCTGCAGGGCCGCTTCAACAGTCATAAAAGTTAGTCACTCTCATCAAATGAAACCTCCACAAAATCCACGTTTCGCAAAAAACGAACGCCATGAAACGGTCGGCAAGATTTCCGCACAGGTCCCTACTTCATTATGCATACGCTCCTTTGTTTAATGAAAACAATAGCGATAACGGAAGACATTCATCGTTCGAAATTTTCGTTCCCTTCCAACGTGGCCAGAACGAAGGTGACAAACAAAAGATGAATAAATTACATTTGCATAAAACATTTGCATTTTAAGTTATTTTGATGGTTATGGATATCTGGAGACTCAAAATGCTTGCTGATAAGAAAAGAGTCCAAATTGTTTTGTAAGCCGGTAAGCAGTTTTATGAACTCAGGTATTTTACTCAGTAAAGGTTTAAGATAAGTAAAAAATACTCACGATTCTACTTCTCAAATTGCAATAACGGTCTTAACGATCCAACAGTCGGATCTCATGGATTTCCTTCTCTTGCGTTTTTTTGAGACTTCCGAAAAGGGATCAGTGGATTTACAAAATTTTTCTCATAGTCATGAGCTTGATAAGGGATCATATTTGGGCAACCGCCAAGCAGACCTTTAACCGAAGAAATACTCTCTCTCCTCATGCGAAAATGACTGAGAAAACAATCGGAACTATAGCTTGGTACCACCATCTCAAAATATCCAACGGTTTTTTACTCGATTCAAGGGAAACCTGCGGTTTCCAAGCAGGCCAAGTAGCAGACTATCATCTGGGTCTTTATTATCCATTTCGTCCGGCTCGCTTTCAATTGTATTATGTAACAACCCTTCAAAAATAAGAACCGTCATAGTCAGTGCCCTCTGCCTTTGGTCCACCACGTTGACCGCAAGACCGCAAGACCGCTGATCACGAGAACAGTTTCGCAAAAAAACGTAGAAGAAGGAAATCCATGAGATCCGAGGCTGGATTTTTGATTGACATCCACCTCGAAGAAGGATTTCCCGGAGTCGAAATCTCGTTTAAGGATTTCATGCTTTGTTGCAAAATCCGAAAGCACCTTAAGTGAAAGTCTCTATTCTTTTTTGTATCCTGTGGATACGAGCTGGGCACGCATTTGATGTAACTCAATTCTTTATTGGAGTCAATGTTTCTAGCTTTTTACAGTACAATACACGGGAAGGCATTTGCGTAGTCCAATAAACCTTGTTGCAACTTCATCAACAGGCATTCCCTACACACGTAATGTAGGAGCGTTCCTTCCGGAATTTAAGATAAAACCAAACGCAGCCGAAAAAAGAGGATGAAAATAAATTAATTTCTTCTTAATTTGCTTCTGGACTCGCAATGCTTGATTATGAGTAGTGGGTATCTTTAAGAAAAATAAAGAGATTTTCCATTAAAACCCATTTCAAATGTTTGAACATATTTCTTAATTATATTGCGCATTGAATTCTGGGATGAATATAATAATGTACATGCAAATATCTCAACACACTGATTGGCGGAGCGCACGTCAATTAATCCCAAACTACGCAGAAAGTTGAAGCTGAGTGCAGCAAGGAGATAGATGCCCACATAACACCACGTGGATTTACCAAAGCTTCTTGCAAAAAAGACACGGCCATAGATATGCAGAGCGGTTTGTCAAGGATGAAAAACCAGTGGTAATAAGTATATATAATAGGACTCCATGCTGTCCAATTAAGAAAATATTGGATGAGAAAATTCAGAGGAACACCAAAATTGGACAAGGCTGCAGGCCGAGTCCAATTTGGTGTTCCAAGGAATTTTTGAATCCAACGTTTTCTTAATTGGACAAGCACGGAGTCCTGTTATTTGTTAATTATATAGCTACCTCTAAATCTAATATTGGCAACTGTCCAATTTTTCTTAAATTGGATAGGTGTCCAACTTAAAAAAAAATTGGACAGTTGCCAATATTGGATTTAGAGGTAGTTGTATAATTAGCTACACAAACTGCTCGTGTGAAAAATACAATCTTAGGTGCTGTTTTAATACCATTCTAGAAAAAATTTAGAGACTTCAACTGCACAATATGCACACGACCGCCTCAGCGACAAAATCGACTTTTCTTGTTCAGGAAAAGGTGCATGCGTTAAGGCATTTGTAAGTCTATAGGCCTGAAACAAGCTTAAGCTTACCAGGATAAGTATAAGGACATCCTCATAAGATGTTTGGTTTCCTCTTGCCTTACCATTCCTAATCGATGAGATAGAGTCGGTCGTTCGGACGACAAACAAAATAATGACCGAATGAGGCTGGTTCCATTTAAGGCCAGGATACTTATTATTAAGGCCCGGTTACATGTGTGTTGAGAGAAATATGAGATGATGTCTATGTTGTGGTTCAATTTTATCCTTGATTTAAACTTTATTCTCTGTTGTTTCAATCTCATTAACATACGTTACCATACCAAGAGACAAAGGAAAATAAAATTTAAACCAAGGAACCACAACATCTACAAAAATCTCCAATTTATATATAGGAGTTTCTGAGAAAACGTACAAATAGAAATTTCACCTGACGTGAAAAATCAAAGCGCCTTAAGCTTAGCATTTCAGACCAATTACCTTAACCAGACATAAACCAAAGCCTATTAGGTCCCCCTACTGCCCCCCATCCCTGTCCTCCCCCCTGACTGCTTCCCTGCCCTATCCCCTGGAGACCCCACCCACCCCCCTGCAGCGTCACTAACTCTCTCTAGGGTTTACATGCTAAATAAAGTACATTACGCAAGCTCTGATTACAGACTGAAACAACTGAGATGTGAAATTAAATAAAATAACAGAGATGCTTAGCCTTAAACCCTAACCCTACCCCGAAGAAACAAGAGCACCAGTCTGACAGAGACAACATGGCAACCGCCGACCAGTTAGCTCAGTTGGTCGAGCACTGGACTATCGTGCGGGAGGTCGTGGGTCGAACCTTGGCCGGACCATCACTCAGGGTCTTTAAATTATTTGAGGAGAATGTGCTGCCTTTGTAATGACATCTGCAAATGGTTAGACTTTCTAGTCTTCTCGGATAAGGACGATAAACCGTAGGTCTCGTCTCAAAAACCTTGGTTGTAATAAATTCGTGGGACGTTAAAGAACCCACACGCTGTTCGCAAAGAGTAGGGGACGTAGTTCCCTGTGTTGTGGTATGGCCTTTGTGAATATAATTTCACACACGTACGTACTATGAACGAGCTTATATAGCTCCTAGGCGTTACGTGTATAAATAAAGTATTGATTGATTGATTGATTGATTGATTGATAGAACGGGGTATGAACAATTTGTTGGCACCATCACAGCCGTTCTCCCTCATCAAACAAACA
The DNA here is from genome assembly GCA_949710005.1 of Ricordea florida. Taxonomy (NCBI): domain Eukaryota; kingdom Metazoa; phylum Cnidaria; class Anthozoa; order Corallimorpharia; family Ricordeidae; genus Ricordea; species Ricordea florida. The sequence continues at coordinate 5,838,315 of OX453285.1, forward strand.
ACGCCTGCTAGGCCCAATTCTGGGCATCGCCCGATTTTAGACAAAAAAGTTACCTTGCATTTTGCCGGTACGTTCTCTAAGAAACACCTAGATATCCAGGCCAGTAAATTGAACTCTGGAACATAGCAGTATGGAGAGTGTTCGATCACGTTATCAGCAGCCATATTGGTAAATAGAAGCAAAAGAAAAATTTACATAAAAATAGAGTTCAATTCCCCAAAGAATCTTTTTCTCCTCCAACATGGCCGTCGTGTCTTTGTTTTCTCCTCCAACATGGCTGCCTTGACATCAAGTAAACACACTCCATAACGTATTTTTTAGCAATTGCGATGGAACGGGATTCGAGCCCGCAAGCTCGCGAACACCGTTAGGAAGCTCTACTAACCGGCTAAGCCAGCCGTCCACTCTAAGGACAGGTGTGTAGTGCAGAAGCTCAAAAAATGCGTAAATACCGCTACGATTAAATATTCAGCCACGCTTCCATTCACATGCAGAGCAAATATGGTCAAACCATGCAGGATGGCCATTCTTTGGAAAGCCACTGAACAGTAATGCTTTGTGGTACTGTTTACTTTAATTTACTGTACAGCGTGGTTCTAATTTTTTTTTATCGTAGGAATCAAACCAAGCAGTGTGACCATTCTTTGTAAAGCTACTGAACAGTACTGCATGTGGTACTGTTTGTTTTACTAAACATTGTGGTTCTAAACTTTTTCATCTGTGGATCAAACCATGCAGTGTGATCATTCTTTGTAAAGCTACTGAACAGAACTGTACTGTGGTACTGTTTGTTTTACTATACAGTGTGGTTCTAACACTTGCATCAGTTGATCAAACCATGCAGTGTGACCATTCTTTGTAAAGCTACTGAACAGTACGGTACTGTGGTACTGTTTGTTTTACTATACAGTGTGGTTCTATCTTTTTCATCAGTGTATCAAACCATGCAGTGTGGCCATTCTTTTTAAAGCTACTGAACAGAACTATACTGTGGTACTGTTTGTTTTACTATACAGTGTGATTCTATCTTTTTCATCTGTAGATCAAACCATGCAGTGTGACCATTCTTTGTAAAGCTACTGAACAGTACTGTACTGTGGTACTGTTTGTTTTACTATACAGTGTGGTTCTAACTTTTTCATCTGTGGATCAAATCATGCAGTGTGACCATTCTTTGTAAAGCTACTGAACAGTACTCTACTGTGGTACTGTTTGTTTTACTATACAGTGTGGTTCTATCTTTTTCATCTGTGGATCAAACCATGCAGTGTGATCATTCTTTGTAAATCCACTGAACAGCACTGTACTGTGGTACTGTTTGTTTTACTATACAGTGTGGTTCTAACTTTTTCATTTGTGGATCAAACCATGCAGTGTGACCATTCTTTGTAAAGCTACTGAACAGTACTGTACTGTGGTACTGTTTGTTTGACTATACAGTGTGGTTCTATCTTTTTCATCTGTGGATCAAACTATGCAGTGTGACCATTCTATGTAAAGCTACTGAACAGTACTGTACTGCGGTACTGTTTGTTTTACTATACAGTGTGGTTCTAACTTTTTCATTTGTGGATCAAACCATGCGGTGAGGGAGTACAAAAGCCATTGTGAATCACACAAATTTTTATATTTTTATAATAAAGTTTTGATTCTCGCTAAAACGGATTCACCAAAGTCAAAAACTTCCAACAATTTGAAAACATTCCAACCGAAGGCTTTCTCAAAATCTATTGCCGTTATTATATTCTACGGGAGTCTCTGAATGGGTGCCTTCTTTTTTGAGGTCAGGGCTCGCTTCATTACACCTTCTCTAAAACTGTTGAGCTTCCACTAGATGCCTGTATTTCCATCCATGATGGTCTTTCTCATAACCCATTCCACCACAAGCAAGAACAGAAACCAGACATGCAGCAACCTTGTTTCACACTAGCCTTAACTTTAAACATGCATACATACATACATACATACATACATACGTTCACACACACACACACACATACATACACACATACATACATACATACCTACCTACCTACATACGTACATACATAGCAATCATATATAACTTTAACTACTAATAACGTGCACGCACTTTATTTACTAAAAGAGGTAACATGCTATTTCAATAGTAAAACTATTACATAACGTGACTTAACGAGATGCCTGAAAGGCGGTTTCAGGTCCCGTATTCAGTTCTTTTCCAAGCAGCTTTCATTTTATTTCTGGTCCCACTCTTTTTTTCTTAACGCAGACCTGCTAATCTTCCCAGTTAGTGTTCGTGGTAAATTCTTCACAATTTCCACCTAGAAATAAATGCATACTAAGGTGAAGTATTTCACTTCAATTCTAGTTGCTATTCATAATACTTATGCTCTATAGAAATCTGTGGCGCGTTCCTTTGGCATGATCCTGATTGTGATTTATGATCTAAGGGACGGACCATTAGAAAAGTGATGGGGGGGGGGGGAATTTTCAGCTTGCACAAATTGTTTTCGCTCACTTCTTGTGCAGGAATATTTTTTTCAGGTGAACCCCTCTGCACGAATTTTTTTTACTACGTGTGAAAAAGTCACAATTGGACCTTCCTTCTGCATGAATTTTTTTTTTACCTTCTTCTTTGCATGAATTCTTTTTCTTGGCATTTTCCCTTGCATGAATTTTTTTTTGTTTTTTTTTTGCACACCCCCCCCCCCCAATCACTTTTCTAATGGTCCGTCCCTAAGATCACTCAGATCATGAAACAAGGAAGGAACCAACGAATGAACTTTTGACATGGATTGGCATGGGTTCCTTTGATGCGCCCTGATCTGAGTGATGGCAGACCACAAATCCAAACCCCGATCGTATCAACGGAACGCACCCTTACTTATATGAAAAAAGGAACTTTCACAAGATATACACTATGAAGCAGTCTTTTATTCCGGGCTTACAACCAAACTGCCATCATGGATCCATCCATCAAACATTTGCTCCTTCATTCCTTACTCCCATAGTTTACTAATTCTCTTATTTATTCACTTCCCTATATATATTAAGCGAATCATTCAGTCAGAGGTCTTCCTTTCTTTCCACCTTTCCGTTGGTGCAATATTGACTGATGTGTGGATCACCAATTAATTATCCATAATTAATCAATAATTTATCCAAGATCAATGAATTAATGATTAATTGATCAATTCTTCATGAATAATTTATAATCGACTAGTTGAAAACTAATTTTGTCTGTGGTGCAAATATCCAGCCTCTCCTGTCGTTTCTTCTTTCTTTCAGAGATTGATTGATTGATTGATTGATGAATATGGAGACAGGAGCCCATCACCTGGTGATGGGCTCCTGATGGAGATTAAAAATAAATAAATCAATTATAAATTACTAATTTCATTAATAATTTATAATGATTTTGTAATTAATTTTGAATTCATCGAGTCGAGAATAATAAATTCAAATGAATGAATCAATGATAAATAATTTGATTCATTCTTCATCTCTTCACCTAGAGGGGATTGCTTTTTTGATCGATTTTAATGATGTTTCTCTAACTGTTACTGTACCTTATGGGGCGACATCCAGCCAGCAGTCTCATGAGTCACGTGATCTTGCAATTCTTTGACCAGCGCACTTTCGTCCTGCACAGTATATTCATCATTCAAGACAATGAATGCTTTGATTCCCTAGAAAGTAAGACTCCATTCAGCGTTAACTAGCTCTTCACCTTTTGACCTGATTATCGGATATCTTCTCCCTACCACCTCAGTGCTAATGCAATTATCAGGCCTATGAGATTAAGGGAAACGACCGCCTATAGTCACAAGCATCGATTTAAAATTTCCTCTAATAACATATAGACAAACATATACAGACTAGTAAGGAGAAGATATATATATATTAAGTTCATGATGTACAAGGTTAAATAATAAAGTTTATGAGGCTCCACCGGCTAAACCTTAATAGATTGTGACCGTCACTAATTTAGTACACATGCGTCATTGACCAGGCGCCGAGCATAGAAACAAGATGGCTGCCTATTCGTCGAATTCTTCTTTTCGTTTTATTGACCGAGGCGTAGTCGAGGTCAATAAAAACGCAAAAAAAGAAGAAGTAATAATCTGAGGGCCTGGGACAAATTGCTCAAAAATCAGTTTTTTTTTATCAAATTTTTTTTGTCCTAGGAATTTGTCATGAAATTAACAGAGATTTACCAAGGAATTTTACCAAGGAATTTTATCAAGTTTTTTTTTGTCCTAGGAATTTGTCATGAAATTAACAGAGATTTACCAAGGAATTTTATCAAGGATTTATCAGAGATTTTGAACAGGAAAATAAAATAAATTTGTTTTTTTAATGTTGGTTTAAAGACATGTTGTAAAGTAAAAAATATGGAACAGTTACAAAGATGTAATGTCAAACAACTAAAACAAATTGCTAAAGAATTGGGTATTAAAAGATATTCTCAAATGATTAAAGCAGAACTTATAGAAGCTATAAAACAAGCACAATCACCAAGCATTAATATTATTGAAAAATCTTCTTCCAAAAAACTCAAACAACCAATTAATCCAGTATTTGAAAAACTAAATGTGGAACATATGAGAGAATTAGCTAAAGAGCATGGTATTAAAAAATATTATTTTATGACAAGAAATGAATTGATTGAAGAGTTGGGTGATATGGACATAGACTTAAATAAATTATCAAATATTGTTTATAAAATAATAACAGCATCAAAAAAGTATGAGTGTATTCATGGAAGTTTTAAATATCAATGCAAAGAGTGTCATGGATCACAAATATGTATACATAATAAAAGGAAAACACGATGTAAAGAATGTGGAGGTGGTGGTATTTGTAAGCATAAACGGGAGAGGTATATTTGTAAAGAATGTCGTGCAACAAAAGAGCTACAACAAAAAAATTAAGTTATATAACACACGTGAGTGTTACATAACAAAAAAAAAATTTGCATTGGCGTAATCACATTCCTGAGCGACGTTAGAAACCAACATTTTTAAAGTAAACATAAAATCTACTTTCAAACTTTAAATTCACTTTTCAACTTGCTTGTTGCTATGTCGTCAAAGTATGCAATCTATTGTTCTACACGTGGACACTAATTTACAAACAATCATAATCACGTGAAATACTCATGAACTAACGAAATAGATACCACGCTAATCCGCCAGTGATAATTATAAATGTTAATATATTGGTTTCATGTTGTGTGGTCACGTCCGACTTTTCATTCAGAGTTGAGGATTTTGGTTTTGGTTTCGTTTCATTTTGTAAAGGTTTTGGATTTGTCTCAGCTATATGAGGTAACTTTAACTTTGAAGACCCCATGTTATGACTTATTCCAACCTGTTTTGATTCAGTGTTTAGGGAATTATTCACTCCAAAATTCATATCATTACTAGCTTTCATAAGTTTGTTATTAAACCCAGTAACGCTTTCAGTGTTGATTATCATATTTCTTGGCATTAACCATACACCAGGAGCAATAGCTAAATCAACTCGTAATTTCGCTTCTTGTACAGCTAATTGATATCTTTGGATGGAACAAGAAATGTCATTCTCGATCACACTACTTTCAAATAAAGATAAGAATTCTTGTTGCGTCTCGATCGCTCCACCACCATTACCATAAATCGAATTTCTAGTATTAACTTGCGCTCCTAATATACAGTAAACAAAAGCTTCAGCAGATCGATTCAATCTACCAAGTCCAGCTTTAGTGAGTCCATGTCCACTTGTTGGGATAAACCAGGCATATTTGAAATCAGCAAAGTCATCATTACGGATGAATGAGATTAGGTTACCCTTTTCTTTCTTACCACCTTCATCAGCAAATTTACCCCCTTCACCAGGCCACTGATCTGCTTCAACATCATAATTCCTTATCATATGTACATTTTGATTTCCTCCACCTATTCCATTATATCCAGAACCATAATCAAGGAATATATCTCCCAATCCTCCATTTCTTCCACCTTTCCATCTAAAGTCAGAATTATTACTAACCCCAAATTCAGCACACAATCGTTGATATGCAACTTTACTATAAGGATTATTATTTATCACAAAAGGTTGCTCATCAGGCAAGGGAAGACTTAATTCATATAATATCCGTCTTATTGTGAAATATATATGAAACTTAATGAAGCTACTAACTACTTTGGGATAATTTAAACTCTCAAAAGGACTTATCCCACAACCAGACGTCGCACACCATACTACAAAGTTAAGTTGTTGAGGCCAATAATTCATATCTGGCGCGTTTAACCATTTTCTACTCTGCTTACCAAACTTGAAAGTAACAACTTGATTGGTAAAAACATCACGCATCTTAGCTGTGAATTTCTTAGTATTTGACACGTATATATCCAGCGAGGTTAGCATTTTTGTTATATCGCTTGTAAAGTCATCAAAATCAATTGCAGGTATTGGATAAGATCGTTTGGTTATAGTTAAACTCTTTGGGAATGAACTCAATTCATCATCATTCAACCCTAAATCTTTCCATAAAAGTCTTTTCATACGGGGTGACAGGTCATCAGTCCATGTTTTTCCGGTGGGATCGTCATGAGACATGATTGTTGTTCCATTGAATCTCCACTTAATGTAACCGCCATACGGATCAGCCACAACTATGAATTTACCTGTATCAGCCTTTGGATATTTATTTCTGAAATCATTTAGTAAGCCCATTTTATTCTTTATGTTTAGAATAAGATGAATATGTTTTTAAATCAACTCCGTTCTTTTCTAATATTAACCTCAAATGAAAATTTTAATGTGTGGGAACGGTTAGCTCCTTTAATATGTCTGCACGAACCTCTCTCCTTATCTGGGACATATTTAAGTTTTTTTCAGTATCTCTCCTAAATTTTTGAAGAATTTCGAGTTTTAGTTTTTCAAACTTTTCTAACTCTGCTAAAATTATGGAAAATTCTTGTTCCGATATGACATTATCTTTCAATGCCTTTGAAACCAAGTCGTTAATGGTGTTTACTTTTGCTTTTGCTAGAGAAACAGTCTGTTCATGTTTACTAACTTTATGTGAAAGTCTTTTGGAAGCTGCACCAAATCCAACCGATATTCCCCCACAAACACCACCGACAACACCTAATGGGATACCAACAACAGCACCAAAACCAGTAAGAGAGGTTCCAAGTCCACTTGCAGATAGGATAACTGAAAACACCCCACAACCAACACTGATTTTAGTAAATATTCCCCTTGCTCTATTGTATTTTTTCCTAACAGCCTCATAATGTTTAATTTCCTTCTCAAGATTTTGTAGTACTTCACATGACTTTTGTAGTCTGAAATTAAGTGAGTCTCCATTCATAGGAACTTGTGGATAAATTCTATTGTAGTCATCCATTTTTTACTACTCAAGATGAAATCTTTAAATCGATACGAATACGCACTGTATTAGAGATTAATTTTGTTCCATTTTTATCTAAAATCCACAATGTAAAGTAGTTCAAAGGGTTTTTAGTTTCTGGTATTCTTAAACATGGATACTTTTTAGAAGGAATAATAGCCAGCAGTTGTGATGGGTTAAGTTCTACATTTTCACCGCGTGGTATCCTATTGTAATATGAAGACTTTGGTTCTATGAGATCACACATTAAGTACAAAGGATTGTCAGACGTTGCATTAGTCATGGAACTATCTACCATTTGTATCTCTTTTACATTGGATAATGGAGGATCTAGATATATTCTTGTTTCAGTGGTTAACATTGTAATAGATAGAAACGTTGTATGATTCATTATTTTGTTTTTACTTACTTCCTCTTCTTTTTAAACTGTTCCACAAAATATAGAACCACAGCCATTATCAAAAGCCAAGCGTTCTTACCTAAAAATCCAATGACCTCGCCCGCTGTTTTGAAAAGAAAGCTAACGATAGCTCCAACCATTCCAGGTAATATTTCACCTAGTTTTTTACCAATCGTTTTCAACCCGTTACCAACACCTTTACCCAATGTGGTCAGACCTTTAGAAAGATTAGAAACTATAACACCAATGACTACACCCACGGCACTAATAACAGCAAAGACTGTAAAACCATACTTTTTGAATATGAACTTAATACGATCTCTCAATGGTAGATTTTTAAGTATTTCATCATTTCGTCTCTCTATTGCGCTTATTTGTTCTTGATTGGAAATTATTTGTTTTCTTACCACTTCTCTCAATTTATCAACCTCAGATTGTAAACGATCATTACTTTGTTCCAGATTTTTTAAATTGGATAGTCCATTCTTATTTTTTTCGAGTTCATCTTTGTATCGATTTAATTCACTTTTAAGTTTTCCAACCTCTGTTTTTGTATCAGTCTTCTGTTTAACAGCTGCATCTAAATAGCTTTCACTTTCCGCGATTCTGGTTTGTTGTTTTTCAATTATTGCTCTCAACTCTTTTCTATCAATTGTAACATAACGTTCTATCTCCTTTTCACCTGTTTCTACAACTGCTCTTAACCCGTCTAACGCATTATTTAAATCCTTATTTTCTTCATTTTTTGCATTCAATTGTGACTTTAGCTCAGCATTTCTTTTAATCAAGGTTGGTGAATCAACCCCCAGAGCTTTTTTTATGGTAGATGGTAAATCATCATTCAATTCACCATCCAGTGTGAATAAAGTGTATTTCTTACTTCCTTTTATTTTTAATCGAACTTCCACCCGATCATATTCATCTAGACCAGCTGTGAATGGAGCTTTAGCAGGATCAACTTCAGGGAATTTACGTCCAATCTCATTCCAAGCATAATCTTGATCTCTAAATTTAGCAACTAATGAGGGGTCAGTTTCACTAAATGATGTTTCTTCTTCATCATAACCAGGGTAATTTAGGCGAGTTGTGGATGTCTTTTCGATTGGAGTCAAATAAAGTGTACCATCTGCATTACCATCACCATCACCATCATCATAATTGTTTTTATTTAGTTCAGTTGGATCTAAATCTGGTATATCTCCTCCTTCTGCCATGATTTTTTACCAATTAGTAAGAAATCTTTAAACTGATCACACACTTTTCTAAAAGAATTTACTAACCATATAACCCAAGGCCAGAATACCACCACCTACATATAATATGGGTCTATAATAATCAGAGAATTTTGGTTCATGTGTTTGACTATATAATTCTAAAGCTTCATCGGTATTTGAAATATTTTTTGAAGCTTGGTATTTAGCATCCCTCTGTTCTGAGTGCCAATCAATGAGATTCTGTCTTTTTTCCTGGTATGTAGCATAATCTTTTTGATATTTTTCTAATGCCTTATCATGTCGTATTCGTTCTGCATCTGTTTTATCACCTGAGAGATATTTTGCAAGATATGATCCACCAACGAATGTAGTCGCATTCAAAATAGCTCCTCCAACCATCATTGCTATTGTTGCCATTTGTTAGTCAATATGTAAAATCTTTAAGTTGGCAAAATCTTTTGATCCTCTAAATATGTTTTTAGGTACATACTACCAGATAGGACAGCTACCCATTTAGCATAATTTGTAATACTTGAGGAGGGATCGTTCATAAATGATTCTTTCAAAGCCTTTTTAGCTACATATCCAACTCCAGCAGCTAATCCGATAATGACGGCTGAATCAGTAACAGTTTTCACAAGTTTGTTTTCATTTGACATAATTTTTTACTAATCAGTAAGAAATCTTTAAACTACTTTCCCTTATAACATTCCCATTTTTTGAATCTGTGTGGGTGGTGGTTGCGGTACAGGAATATTTGAGGGCGGAACTTTAGTAGGAACTTGTGATAAATCAGGTATTCTGTTTTTATAATATCTCATAAACATATCAAATTTTGTAAACCCTATTCCAACAATAGATAATACAGTAGTAAAAGATAGCTCTGGAATCCATGCTTTAGATTCACTCTCTGTATTTTTATTTTCCTTTTCTTCTTCTACATTTTTAGTTTCTTGTTCACGTTTCATTTCCCTAGCTAACGCTTCTTTTGCTTTTTTATTATATTCAGCTAATTTCTTACCAGCAGCGACTTTTTTAGGATCTTTCTCTTTCTTTTTAGGAACATTGTCTTTTGGCGGATCCTTTGTAATTTGTTCAACAACTTCTTCGGACATGATTTTTTTATTTCACAAAGTAAAGAATCTTTAAATCAGTTGTGCTCAGTTTTGTTAGAACTATCTTGTATTTTTCTTTTTCTGATTAGTCTCTCAGCTTCACGTTTCATTTCCCTAGCTTTTTTGTTATATTCTATCAATTTCTTACAAGCTCCAACCTTTTTAGGATCTAACTCTTTATTTTTAAGATCTTTCTTTTCAGGTATAGGATATAATCTAATTTGTTCAATAACTTTATTAGACATTATTATTTTATTTCACAAAGTAAAGAATCTTTAAATCAGTTGTGCTCAGTAGTATTTTCAGTTTTGTTAGAATCATCTGTAATTGTCTTTGAAACTTCTTGGATTTTGTTGATTTTAATGTGTTTAGCAACCTGGAATAGTCCGCTGGCAAGTGCTACCAATCTTCCACCTTTTAATGCTAAGAGACCTACAAAGTTTGTCAGTTCACGATTAACCAACTCATCATTCTTCAAATCTTTACAAAGAGCTTCTATATCATCTACAGGAACCATGTAAGAAATTACTTGAGAAACTAATTGAAGAGATGAATCTACTAATCCGCCACTAATTTTCTTACCTAATACTGCCTGATATCTATTATAATATTTTTCAATGTCTTTTTCTGTGAGTTTCTTGATATCACCTAGACTCATATCAACACCTAAATATTCCTTTGTAGTCCCAAGAGATGCGAGAATAGCTAGTGATTCTTGTTTTATTTCAATATCATCATTATATTTTACCTCATCTTTTTCCTCATCTTTTGTTTCTTCAATATAATCTTCAACTTCTGTCATATTTTAATTTTGTAATAAAACATAGATTCTTTTAAATCACCGCAGGAATCTCCAAATAACATTGGAATGGATAACGTAAACATAAACAAAGTCTAGAATATTTTTCAGTTTTCAGGAGTTGTACAAACTTTTTACTAGTTTCAGAATCTAAATCACCTCCATAATCTTCGAAAAGCGTCTTCATACCCTTTTGTGATGGATTATGGAATGAGACCACACAAGCTACATTTTCACGGAATGGTTTTGCTATCGATGTTAATTGCTGAGTGAGAACCCAAACTGATAAACCATGATGTCTTCCAGAAAATGCTAAATCTATAAACTTGTTCGATCGTTTCTTCAGATCATTCGAAACAGCACAATCGTCTAAAATTATTAGTGTATTTGTTCCAGAGAATAAAGTTTGACAATCAGTTAATAACTCGTTAATCTCATCAATGTTACTAGCATCGGGTGATAATACATAGAAATGTTTATCTTTATTAGCAAAATTATGATAGGTTTTATTTTTAGAAAAAGTCGGACATATTAGAACAATGTATTCAAAAACTTTTCGGAATGATCCTCGTAGCTGATCAATTAGATACTTTGTCTTTCCACAATTTGTTGGACCAGTTATAATACAATGAAAAGGAACTTTATCTCGTAATTCTTCCATAATTTTGTATTATAACATTACGTTTTTTAAGTTAAATTTCATGTAAACTAGTACTTTATCGAATGTAAGTTTGAATTCATAATCTCCATCATTGCATCAGCTACAACAAACATATAACAGGTTATAGTACCAGATCCACTTTGTTTTCTTTTAATTTCTATTTTTACGCCATCTTGCGCATTATTTAAGGCCAGACCCCCTCCATGAATACCATTATCAGGGTGAGTTCTCATATCAACCCACAGAGCAAACTTATCAGCATAAAAATCCTTTTCCTTTACACCCTCTCTTCCGAAACGTTTCTTTACTGACTCCCAGAGGTCTGATGGTATCATTCCCTTAGAGTATAAACGATTTGGCACACCATCAACATCTATATTGATCGAGGTGATACCTGGATTGTAAAAAAACTCAGAGTTACGTGCTCCTGCAGCGATGGGTAATGTAAACAAACATAATATCCCCGTCATTGATCTTCTAGGTAGATTAATATGCTGATTTATAACACTATCACCGCCCAAGGATATGGTAAAAGTTTTGTGTAGAGTGACATTTTCATAAAAGAATCCTTTACCAACCTGATAAGCTGCCTGTGCCTCACGAGCTAAGTATTCGCTTGAAATACAAGAATATTCCAACTCAAGGTTTTTGATTGAATATACTGGAGTCTCAGTCGTGTCAGAATAAATAACAATATCATTAACTGGAGCCAGTGTAATCTCAAAGATTAGTTGATGATCTAATGCCCTTGGATAGAAAACTCCGTGATCGTTTAGAATAGGATGGTTTAGTGGAATATGATACTTGGTGTTATGTACTGATGCAAGAGCCACTTCCTTAACATCTTGGGTTTTCTTATCACCTGCATTTGTCCTGAGCTTCCTCATGTTTTCAGAAGAAATACCTTGTTTTAATCTATCCCCACGATCTTCATCTGGTAAAAATAAATCATGATATGTTTGAAATAGATCGTATTTTTGAGTATCCTGTAATGTTTCACCACCAAAAAGAACCCTAAGTCTAGATACAAGATTACTACCTACATTATTCACGAGTGTGTTATTAGCATGCCCATCAACATCCAAGTCAAATAGTAGAGATACACTTCCAGGTACAATCACTAAATTCTCAGAAAGTTTTGGAATATTTATATATAGTGTTTCTCCAGGATTAGCGGAGGATGGATTGAGAGTAATTCGATCATGATATGTTTGAAATAGATCGTATTTTTGAGTATCCTGTAATGTTTCACCACCAAAAAGAACCCTAAGTCTAGATACAAGATTACTACCTACATTATTCACGAGTGTGTTATTAGCATGCCCATCAACATCCAAGTCAAATAGTAGAGATACACTTCCAGGTACAATCACTAAATTCTCAGAAAGTTTTGGAATATTTATATATAGTGTTTCTCCAGGATTAGCGGAGGATGGATTGAGAGTAATTCGATTCAGTGTTGATTCTGCTTTCAAACCAAATGGCTCTCTTGGAATCCTGTTTGGGTTAATTTTTTCAGACGTCATATTGATTTATAAGATACTTGGATTAATCTTTAAATGAGTTACTTATCAAAAATATATTATTCAACTTTTGGTTATTGGAAAGGATATTCTGCAATTCCTAAATTAGCTGAAAAAGCAAAAGTTAGTGAAGATGAGGCAAAAAGATGGCTTAAGAAACAGGCGATATGGCAAATATATCTACCAGCTCCAAAATATATACCTAGACCGCATTGGACTGTGGATAAACCGAATCAGATTCACCAAGCAGATTTATTATTTTTACCACATGATAGAGTAGGAAGAAAGACTTATCGATATGCTCTGGTTGTGATTGATGTAGCCTCTAGATATAAAGATGCTGAACCATTAACCTCAAAAGAAAGTCATGAGATATCCAAAGCTTTTGAAAAAATATATTCCAGAAAGTTAAAATACCCTAAAACATTAATTGTTGATCCTGGAAGAGAATTTATGGGTGATGTGACAAAACTTATGAATATACATAATGTAAAAATTCAGAGAAGTGAGGCTGGAAACCATAGAGCTCAAGCATTTGTTGAAAGAGCAAATAAAACATTAAGTGAACGATTATTTAGTCATCAATATGCACAAGAAATGATTAGTGATGAAAGGTCTAGAGTATGGGTGAAACGATTACCAGATATTTTAAAAACTTTGAATAACACACCAACGAGAATAACCGGTAAAGAACCTGATAAAGCTATAAAACTGAAAGAGGTTGATATTGAACCAAAAAAGTATAAGAGAGTTGTTGGATATGATGAGGTTAGACTACCACCTGGTGTTAATGTTAGATACTTACTCTTTCCCGGTGAACTTGAGGGTGGTGATAGAAGGCGAGGTACTGATCCTATATGGTGTATTCAGGTTTATGATATTTCCAGGAGTGTTGTTTCACCCAATCAACCAGTTTTGTATTATTTATTAGACGGACCAAGACGTGGTTTTGTAAGGGAAGAACTTCAAGTTGTACCTTATGATACTGAGCTGCCACCTGATTCTGTTTTGGTAAGATAATGTCCAATGGCTAAAGTATGTATACCATCTTCACAAATCCTTATAAAAATCTTCTGTTTGTATTGAATATACAAGACTATCCGTATCTGTAAACAACAATTTCGCTTTTTCACCATATTTGGGTTTTATATAATTATAGTGAAAGTTATACATTATTGTTTTACTTAGATCTAGAATACACATACCTAAGTAAACAGGTTTATTGAATTTTATCTCTGTTTTCTTCATGTGAACAGCAACCAGATTTTCACTAAAGATAGTACGATGTTGAAAGTTGGGATCTGATGTTAATTTTTCCGCATCTTTTTCATTTCTAACCAATCGTACATCAACCCTTTTTCTAATGTTTTCCATGGTTTTACCAAATACAGAGTTATTCATAAGCTTGAAGAAATCTTTTTCAAAATCATTATTTGCTTTTGATCTGAGTTTTGTATTCAAGTCGATGTATGGTTTTAGCCAAGCCGACTCTTTGAATTTAATACCTTCATGAATTTTTGTTACTTTTAGTCCAAGACTTTCATAAAGTTTCAAGGTTTCATGATGAACAACATACTTTTCCTTATTGTTTAGGTTTGGTATCAATTTCTCAACCCCATTAACCTCAATTCTCTCTGGTGCTAGAGGATAATCATTATGTAAATCATGAAGGTGATGAGGATATTCTAAATCAACCTCCAGTACGCATGGAATATTCTTCCAGTTTTTAATCTCTTTATTACTCATCCATTTGAAACCGTGAGTGGGCAGTGGTTTACTCATTCCCCCACCATATAGATTATTTGCATCGAGATATATAATATAATTTATGATTTCTATAGGATCAAAGTGGGTCATGTATGGATTATTGGCTTTTGCATATCTATTAGAGATCTGAGCCACACCACCACGTACTCCATTCTCAAACATATGTAGCATGTTGACATCAATTAGTAACTCTAAATTCACTTTTGTTAACTTTAATGCTGCATCCCAAGCTAGTCCAGGTGCTGTGTAATACCAAGCGGGGTCAAGTTTATAATTTTTTATACAAACATCTCTAAAGTTTTCAAATACATCAGCTAATAGTAACACATCTGACATGAGATATAAATCATGATAATCCCTCATTGTTTTCATATTGAAGATTTCCCATACCTTTTTTGCATGTTTGTAATCATCTTCTGTTATATCTTCATCGTTTAGTAATGAATAGAATGCATCCTTTGGTGGAAGTTGTGTTTCATTAAGTTTATCTAATTTGTCAAAGTTATCATAAGGAAATACACCCTTTCTCAACAATAACTTTAATTCATCACCTTCATAGTATCTTTTCATTAAACTTAATTTCTTATCTGACGGAGAAATACACTTACTTTTAGATAAAAGACAATTCTTACATTTCTCACATCTACCAATACCTTTATACTGAATTACCTTTTTATCTTCTATGTATCTCTTCATACAATCCCCTGGTTTGCACGCCTCACACTTTCCACATTTTGTAAGATTATCAACTAAACTGCTAAGACCGGTTGACATAAATTTAAATGAATCTAAGAATTTGATTTTTCTCTTCACATGTTCCAGCTTTTTTGTTTTTCTATCTTCAAAGGTATCAACTACAATCTCCTTTGAAAAAGAAATATATTTTCCTCATTATTAGGTATGCAGTCTATTTTACCCTCTGATATACCAATATTCTTAATAAAAAGATGAGAGTCATATCCAGCTAGATTGTGAAAGAAGACTGGGAAGAACTTAGGAATTCTATAATCTGAGTTACATTTTTTATGTGCTGCTCCTCTATACTTTCCCGTAAGATGACAGTGATCTAATACCTTATCTTCTCCTAATTCACCCTCGCATATATGACAGTGAGTAGCATTTTCATAGTCTTTTTTATCCATTTCTGGCATATTCCTCTTATCATAATAATAGAATTTTTTATTATTTGGTTTGATATACTTATTGTAAACTTCCTTAATTTTTTCCTCCAATTTATCTACAAAAATTTTTCCTATATCTTCGTCTGGAGATTTAGCAGTGTATTTCACAATAATGGGGTTAAATAAGATATCATCAACACACTTTATTAGAAAGCAGTATCCAGATGGTATATGTTTTTGATATTTTTTGGTGAAGCTTTTACTTTCATCTGGAGAGCATGTGTGTATTTTCACTGTACAAGACTCAAAGTCGCCATATATAAGAATTGGTACTCGCATTTTTTTGAAGAAATGTTTAAATTTAATATACATTGGTTTACCATCTTTATCTTTTGGCAAAACAGTCTTAACTGCATCATATTTTTTACAACCTTCCATATGTTCTTTCAATGATATTTCAGTAGGGAAATGGTTGTAACATCTATAGCAAAATTTGCGATTGTGATGATTTTTATCAACTTGAGATGAAACAAGTTTATCAAAATTCTTTATCCGACAGTAGTGTTGATTTCCCTCATCATTCGATATCAGAAGTAATTCAATCAAATAACCTCATTGTTTATCACTTATTCTTAGAGGGTATATTTCACCATTATCTTTGTTAAATCCGTGAACATTAATCACATATTTGGGATTTTGCTTTTCAAACTTATTAATATCTTTCCATTCAACGGGGAACTTTATTCCTTTCCAGTTTAACTTTTTAGAATTTTCTATCATTTCTTGATTTATCCTCTCCGGATGAATATCTCTAGGATATGCGCCATCGGTTACTGCATACTTAAAACACTCATTATCATTTTCATTCTTAGGGTTAATAATTGCTTTCCTGTCTGCTAATATTTTTGGTGTTGGAATATATGTACCTCCTGAAAGAGGATTAAATGGGTCAAAATGTATATCAAAGTGTTCCATGTGATCGAATACCCAACCTGATTTGTTCTTTTTAAATTTCTCAAATTTCTCAAGTAAACAATGTATCATTATATTGTATAATTCTGATAAATTGGTTGATTCAGTAATAATTTCTTCTTCTGATTGAAAAAAACCTTGTGTTTCATCAATTCGTTTCAATAATAGTGACTTTTTTATAAACTTACATGTTAATATAAATTTCACCTTTATTGGTTTCTTTTTCCGATTAATAAGATCAATAACATTTTGTTTAATATTATCGATAAACACCCTTTCATCTTCACCCATATTCCCATAAATCCTGTAGGTTTCCATATACCCTCTCAATGCTGTTTCTATTTTCACAGGTGTATAATCATAATCAGGTGTTCCAGGAGTGGGAGAGGGTGGAGGAGTAGTAGTAGGTGTTCCTGGAGTGGGAGAAGGTGGGGGAGTATTAGTTGGTGTTCCGGGAGTGGGGGAAGATGGAGGAGTAGTAGTAGGTGGAGGAGGAGGAAGGGTAGGATTATTGAATATTCTTTTATAACTTTCCTTAACACTTTTAGCTAGTTTATCTGCTTTATTTTTTACTTTTTCCGGAATAAAAGGTTTTACAAAATTAAAAAACTTGTTAAAATTTCTATTTATAGGTTTGATAACTTTTCTTTCAAAATTCTTCTTTTTCGTTTTGATTTCACTGCTTACAAAATTTTTTAATAATTTAAAATTTGATATTGGTTTTTGTTTTTTGCTTAGGATATTTTTTCTAGAAGTTTTTGGTTTGTTTGGGGTATTTTTTTTAGGGGTTGGTATAGGAGTAGGTTTTGGTTTATTTGGAATATTTTTTCTAGGGGTGGGAATTGGTAGAGTTTGTGGTTTGTTTGGGATAGGTCTTTGTAGTTCTTCAGTAAATATTAGTCTAGGTCTTTGCCGATAATTTTCCAAATCTTCAAGTGTGATGATTCCCATTTCTCGCAATGCTTCGATTTTTTGTGCTTTACGCATATCAGATCGACCTTCAACATGCAATTCTTTTACAATTTGTTTCAATTCAATGTCTTTTAACTCATCCATATTTTTTAATTTGCTCATATTTTTTTATTTTCATGTCTTATCTTTAAACCGTAATTTAATTTTATTTTTCTGAAATCTCTGATAAATCCTTGATAAAATTCCTTGGTAAATCTCTGTTAATTTCATGACAAATTCCTAGGACAAAAAAAAAACTTGATAAAATTCCTTGGTAAAATTCCTTGGTAAATCTCTGTTAATTTCATGACAAATTCCTAGGACAAAAAAAATTTGATAAAAAAAAACTGATTTTTGAGCAATTTGTCCCAGGCCCTCAGATTATTACTTCTAAAGAACAAGGTCAATATCCAGCCATATTGACCAAACAAGCATGGTCAATAAAGGAATTATTATATGGCCATTTTGTTTTGCTTTGCTTCGCAGGATAAGGCGGGAAATCCTGAGCAGGAAAGTTAGTAGTCTGCTACACAGCCGTTATTAGTGTCGTCACACAACGCTCCTCCCCACTAAGGACCGTTGCGTGACGACACTAATAACGGCTGTGTAGCAGACTAGAAAGTTAGAGGGTCTCAATGATGTTAACCGTTAGCCGTAAAACGGGAAAACAAATTAGCCGTTAGGCGTAAATATTGAAACATTTTAGCCGTTAGCCGTAAAACAACCAAAAATGTTAACCGTTAGCCGTAAAACCAACATAAATGTTAACCTTTAGCCGTAAAACAGCCAAAAATATTTAAAAATTATCTCTACGCGCCTCGTTGGCTATTAGCTCATGTACGACGAGATTGAGTGGAATAATTGTTTTGCTATATCTCTAAGTCCTCGATTGTGAGAAACTGGAATTAGTTTGCACGACAAGAATTGACTTCGTTATTGTTTGTAAACAAAACGACGTTGTTGTCGAGCCGAAATGTTGTTGTCGAGCGGATGTGTAAAAAAGTTTCAAACACGAATCCGGTTCGTTCTTAAACATCTCTTTAATGTACTTGTCAATTTTATTTCGAGTTAGCAAACCAGTCTGAGAATTAAAAGTGGAAAAAGTAAGCAGAAGTAAAAAAAAACTTAGCCAGTTTACGGGCTCAATGGATGTTTAAAAATGGCGGCTGTTTGTAAGGGTTTCACTTTAGTTCGTAATAAACAAATAAAACCGTGTCGATTTCGCTATAATTTGCTCACTTACCGCCCAATAATTTCACTCAATATTGATTTGCTTCCGTAGTATTTTTTGGTATATTCTTTTCAAGCAAGACTTGAATTTCTCCCCGTCAAATTCAAGAAATCTTACCTCCATGATGGCCGTTTTCCGTACTAATTGTATATGAGCCGATAGCCTGTGAGTAGGGAACCAATCAGAGCGCACGTTTGCTCATATCCAGGGGTTGTAGATATAATAATAACCGTTAGCCGTAAGACAGTCAAAAATATTAACCGTTAGCCGTAAAACAGTAGTAGTTGCAAACAGCCGATTCTGGGCCAAGTTGGGCGTGGTCGGGTAAGTTGGGCGTGGTCGGGGCAAGTTGGGCGTGGCCAAAAAATGTTTGTGCATAATTAATTAGTTGGGTTTCGACTTGTTCGATTTTTGATCGATGATTTTCTTCAAGGGTGTCAAATTTTTCTTTGGGACCGTCGAGTTGAGATGGGTGGGGTCGGGAGTGTGAAATTGGGATTTGGGGTTGGGGTTGGGAGGGGCTAGCATACGAAACGATTTGAGCAAACGATGGCAAACATGGCTAATGATATGCAAATGGATAATGTGGATGATATGATAAAAAAATATTGTCCACATGGTAGAGGGAAGGATCGTTGTGGGAAATGTAATGGTGTTGAAATTTGCATACATGGCAGACAAAAACATCGTTGTAGGGAATGCAATGCTGCTGGAATTTGCATACATGGTAGACATAAATATATTTGTGAACAGTGTGGTGGTGTTGGAATTTGCATACATGGTAAACAAAAATATCATTGTAAAGCATGTGGTGGTGCTGGAATTTGCATACATGGTAGACGAAAATATTATTGTAAAGAATGTGGTGGTGCTGGAATTTGTTCACATGGAAGAGACAAGCATAAGTGTAAAGAGTGTAATATATGTATACATGGTAAGCCAAAAACTAAAAATAAAAAAACAAGATTCGAAATATGTTTTGATGAATCTATTTTCAAACATCGGAAACTAAGTAGAAGGTTGTTTGAAATGTGATTTAAATTTATAAGTTGTGAATATACATTTGTAACATGGATCGTGTTACAAAAGTGTAATTGATGGTTGATGGCCATACTGTAGTGGTATACACAATGGATTGTGCTCAAGCTAAACTAAGAAAACGTTGCCCACATGGCAAACAAAAGTATTACTGTAAAGAATGTGGTGGTGATGGTTTTTGTTCACATGGTAAACAAAAACGTTATTGTAAAGAATGTGGTGGTTCTGGAATTTGTTCACATGGTCGGCAAAAACATCAGTGTAGAGAGTGTGGTGGTTCAGCTTTTTGTACACATGGTAAGCTGAGATGCAGAGAATGTAAACCTAATTTGTATTGTATACATGACAAATATATATGTAAAGAATGTAAACCTCATTTGTATTGTAAACATGGTAGAATTAAGACTAATAATAAGAAATGGATGTGTCATATGTGTAGTGGAGATTATATTTGCTGTCATTATAAGCCAAGAAGGGATTGTGAAGAGTGTGGGCCTTTGTGAGGTATCCAAAGACATTTGTAACGCGTTTCACGTTACAAAAGTTTACTTAATCATCAGACAAAAACGACTATAACATTTCTCTTGTATTTCCTAGCTATCTTAATAGCCGATTTTGTACCTGGTGAGTAGTAACAAGAAGGTAAGGCCAATACATGCGTCACACACTCCATAATCGCCCTATTGCGAATTGGCCCAGCCGCTTTGCCATAATAGTCCCATTGAGGTTCAAACACTTTGAATGGGATCTCCTTTTCAATGGCAAAATCTCTGGCCAGTTCATCAACCCCTTCTGCACCCCCAGACACAATCAATTGAATGTCTGAGAGATCCAGCTTCCATTTCTTGAGGGCTTTGTGTATTTCTAGTTTCAAGAAAATATAGTCATCAAAGTATCTGCTGCCAACGATTGCCAATGATGTCATGATTTAAGAATTGATGTGATTTATGAATTGTACATCTCAATTTTTATCTGAATACCATCCAAGCGGCAATTCCAACTCCAAGGATTAGTACTATCAGGTTGTTTTCATGATTACTAGTTCTTTCTTCTGGTGAAGATCCTTTGATTTTAGGTTGAGGATCAATCTTTGGTGCTGGTGTTGGTTGTTTAGTCTCTACAGCTGCATGTGGCAATTTGACTTTTGAGGATCCCAGATTATGGCTGATTCCCACAGTCTTAGTCTCTAGGTTTATATTATTGTTGGCACCAAATTTCATATCATCAATGGCCTTCATAAGGTTGTTGTTATACCCGATTACACTCTCTGTATTTATGATCATGTTACTCGGCATCAGCCACACTCCAGGAGCAATGGCCAAATCAAGTCTTAATTTAGCTTCTTGAGTGGCCAGTTGATACCTTTGAATTGAATTCGAAATGTCATTCTCGATCACGCTACTCTCGAAAAGGGCCAAGAATTCTTGTTGAGTCTCGATCGCTCCACCACCAGTACCCACAATCGAATTTCTAGTGTTGACTTGCGCCCCCAATACACAGTAAACAAAGGCTTCAGCAGATCGATTCAATCTGCCAAGTCCAGCTTTAGTGAGTCCATAGCCACTAGTTGGGATGAACCAAGCATATTTGTAATCGGCAAAGTCATCGTTACGGATGAACGAGATGAGGTCACCCTTTTCCTTCTTACCCCCATCATCGGCAAATTTACCACCTTCCCCAGGCCATTGATCAGCCTCTTCATCATAATTCCTTACCATATGGACATTTTGGTATCCTCCACCTACTCCATGAGGTGCTCCTCCTACTACCCAGCCCCATAATCAATGAATATGTCACCCAAACCCCCGTTTCTTCCACCTTTCCATCTGAAGTCAGAGTTGTTTGAGATGCCAAATTCAGCGCATAATCGTTGATATGCAACTTTGCTGTAAGGGTTGTTGTTGATTACAAAGGGTTGCTCATCAGGTAGGGGAAGACTCAGTTCATAAAGTATCCGTCTTATGGTGAAGTATACATGAAACTTAATGAAACCACTCACGACTTTGGGGTAGTTCAGGCTTTCAAAAGGGCTAATCCCACAACCAGAGGTCGCACACCACACTGCAAAGTTTAGCTGTTGAGGCCAGTAGTTCATGTCGGGAGCACTTAGCCATTTTCGACTTTGTTTACCAGTCTTGAAAGTTACAACTTGGGAGGTGAAAACATTACGCATCTTGGCGGTGAATTTTTTCGTTTTGGACACGTATATGTCCAGTGATGTCAGCATGCTTGTGGTGTTGCTTGTGGGGTTGTCAAAGTCAACGTTGGGAATCGGGTAGTATCGATTGGTCATGGTTAGACTTTTTGGGAATGAGTTCAGTGTGTCATCATCAGTTAGTCCAAGATCAATCCAGAGTAGTAATTTCAAACCTGGTCGCATCCCATCAGTCCATGTCTTACCAGAAGGGTCATCATAGGACATGATTGTCATGCCGTTATGTTTCCATTTAATGTAACCACCATATTGATCAGTTACAAATTTGAACTGCTCAAGGTCAGCCGTTGGATACCTATTTCTGAAGTCATCGAGTAAGCCCATCTTCTATCCAGAATTTGGGTAGAAGAGTTCAAACTTTTAAGCCATTACTTAAACGGGATCATAAGGCTGTCTTTTAAGTGTCCAAATTGTTCTTCATATATTTTAGAATCTCAGCCATTTCTTTAGTATCCATGGTACGTACAAAAGAATCATACAATTCTGGAATTTCTCTAATTTTGTTTTTTAAACTTTTGTTTTTATTTGTAATCATATGAAATAGATGGTCAAACTGGTCTGTAGTCAGATATTTTAGAGGTTCATTGAGTTGTCTATTAGCCATGGTTATGTTACTAGTATATCAACCTTTTAAGTCTATTTGAACT
The DNA here is from genome assembly GCA_949710005.1 of Ricordea florida. NCBI lineage: Eukaryota > Metazoa > Cnidaria > Anthozoa > Corallimorpharia > Ricordeidae > Ricordea > Ricordea florida. The sequence continues at coordinate 5,861,353 of OX453285.1, forward strand.
AGTATTTGTTATGCTTATGAATTATAGTTATGGACTTCTATCCAGAATTTGGGTAGAAGAGTTCAAACTTTTAAAATATTAGAGGCACATGATTAATCAAGAAGGACTGACGACATGACAAGAACAAAATTTAATCACAATATACGTCGTCAAAACTTTTATTCCAAAATTTAATGTGTATTTTATTTTTTCAATATCTTCTTCTACCCCTTCAATACTTTCTTCCAGTATTTCAATATTTTATTCTGTTTTTGCCAAGTCACTGTTCAATTGATTTTTAGTTTGACTGTTTTCCATGGTTATGTTATTAGTATGTATTCCTTTTAAGTTTATTGGCATTAGTATTTGTTTTGCTCATAGATTATAGTTATAGTCCTCCTTTTAGTTCTTTGAGGATTTCTTCGCGTACTCTCTGTCTCAATACCAATGGGTCCTCCACACTCATATTTTTTTGAGCTTTAGCCCGTATCTCGGCCTTAAGCTTTTCGAATTTCTTGAGTTCTTCTATGATCAACGAGAACTGCTCATCGGAGATCTTATTGTCACGAAGGGCTTTGGAAACTAGGTCTTCAATGGTGTTTATTTTAGATCTGGCCAGTGTGATGGTGTTTTGATGCTTCACAGCTTTCTTGGAGAGATTCTTGGATATCTGTTGACATGCTATGGATGCGCACACAAATACACCACTAATTACACCCAATGGTACAGATGCGATGATTCCGACTCCACTAAGTGATGTGCCCAATCCACCAGCCGCTAAGACGCAAGATAGTATACCACAGGTCGAGCTTGCATTCATGAGTACACCCTTGGATCGGTTGTATTTTTTGAGTACTGTCTCATAGTGGTTTAATTCAGACTTTAGCTTGTTCAAAGCATCACAACATTGTTTAAGTCTGAATGATGGTCCATCAGTGGGGGTCGGAGGAGGCGCAGTAGCCTCTAAGTTTGGATAAATCGTCTTATATCCATCCATTTTGGAATGATGATCACTTACTTTTAAGATGTTATCTGAATCTTAAACTGAATGTGATGGGAGAACTCTTCAGATCAAGTTTCTTCCATCCAATGTCGAGGATGCTTAAATCGAAGTGGTTTATGGGGCTCTTATGTTTTTGAACTGGAATGGCTGGGTAATCCTGTGATGGTATGTTGGCAAGGAGGTGGGAGGGGGAGAGCTCCACGGGTTCCCCAGATTGAGTCTTACTCATATATGACGACTTATTGTCCACTATACTACACATAAGTCTCAGTGGCTCCTTAATCTGTATGTTTATGGGGTACAGCTTTCCAGGGATTACGGTTTCAGGCACCCCAAGACCAACTTGGAGCCCTCTTGTAAGTTTAATGTTGAAGCTCTTGTTGGAATACAGGTAATCAACAGTGTCAGTCTCGATGATCGATAGCTTGGCATTATCCGTATCGTTCAGAAAGATTGCGTGTATATCACGTAGAGAGTATGTACCGGGTTGAATTATTATGATGGGTCGATCCTCCTTGAGAAAGACCTGTCGATCTTTGAAGTTGACCAATCGTTTGGGTATGATACAGTCGAGTAGTTGGATCTCCCGAACATTTTCCAGCGGGGGATCCAAATACACCCTAGTTTCAGACTCGTACATAGTAATGCTCAACATTTTGTTTGATTAGTCCTTCTTCATCTTTAAATTTCTATAATCAGCATCTGAGAGGAATCGAGTTTTGATGATGCCACAGCTGGAACATTTACACTTCATCATCGGCCTCCCTTTGGATGTTTTGCTAAAGGTTTCACTACCAGGTACACAATCAGTCAGCTTTTTCTCTTTGATACAGTAGGTCTTCATTTGATTTATTTACGTTTTCTTTTTAACTCTTCTATGAAGTAAAGCACAACCGCCATTATCAACAGCCAAGCATGTTTACTCAGGAATGAGATGGCCTCTCCAGCAGTCTTGAACAGAAAGCTTACAATAGCGCCCACCATCCCAGGCAATATTTCACCAAGTTTCTTCCCAAGGGTTTTTAGCCCGTCACCAACCCCTTTGCCCAATTTCGATAGACCTTTGGAGAGGTTGGAGACTATGACACCAATGACCACTCCAGCTGCACTCAAAATACCAACAACAGTGAACCCGTATTTCTTGAAGATGGCTTTCACACGATCACGAAGTGGCATCTTTTCACGTATCTCATCATTTTGTCTCTGCAGATCGCTTATTTGTTCTTGATTGGAAATGATTCTATTCTTGGCCAGCTCTTCATAGGCGTTAACCTTCTTGATTAGGCTATCTCGGCTTTGTTCAATCTTCTTTAGGCTGGCCAAGTCTTTCTTGTTCTTATCAATCTCGTCTTTGTATACTTTCAAATCATTTAACAAAGTTTCTGCATAGAGTCTTGCATCAACCTTTTCTTTCACTGCAGTTTCGAGATAACTCTCACTTTCAGCGATTCTGGTTTGATGTCGTTCAATTATACCTCTCAACTCTTTCTCAACGGAAACATATCGATCAATTTCGAATTGACTCGTTTCCACCACTGCTCTTAGTCCATCTAATGCATTGTGCAAATCCTTAATTTCTTCATTGGCTTCATTCAGTTCTGATATGACAACTTCATTACTGTTTGCAATCTCATCCAAACTTGGCCCAAGGAATTCTTTTAGTGTCTTGGGTATTTTAGTAGGGTCTCGAATATTATACTCTTTAGCATTTTCACGATGTAGTTTGACGACAACTTGGCCAGCTTCATTATATTTTGTTGTGAATTTTGAGGTGTCAGCTTTTGGATATAATAACTTTAATTGATCTTCAGCATCGTCCAAATCCCTTTCTCTGGCTTCAATATACTTGAAAGGTTCATAGTCTTCACCAATTGGATCTAGGTATATGGTATCATCACCATCATCACCTGCAGCACCAGGCTCATTTAATATAGTTGGATCAAGGGTATCGTCGGTGTCCATATTAGTGTTCAAATATGGAAACCTCTAAATTAATTCAATAGTCTCGTATATTCATGTCGTTTGGGTCCCATATTTCATCGCGGAAACCAGTCTTTGAATTACAGTGTGGGATCTTTCTAATTATAGTAATGGGTAAAACACGTTGTTTGAGTTCACTCTTGGCAATGGCTATGGGGTTGAAAACAAATGGCCAGTCTATGACTGGTTTACTACCCATCCTCAATTGGTAAGCTCTAAATCCCACCAAACGAACATATTCATGTGGTGTTATTGTGTCATCTGTTGTTTTGTCACTCATTATATCCACTTGCTGACAATATATCCCAAGGCTAACATACCGATAGAAACATAAACCATTTCTCCAGTCTTTTGATCTGAATTGGGCGGTAATAGTCTGAGAATTTGGGTGGATTACCGATTTGATTGTATAATCTCAGCGCTTCATCCGTCTTTGATATGTTCTCAGAGGCTTGATTCTCATCACCCTTCCTACGATTCTCAAAGTCAATATAAGCCATTCGTTTCTCTTGATAAGCAGCATAGTCTTTCTGGTACTTTTCCATGGCTTTGTCATGCCTTTCCCTTTCAAGTTGGAGATCAGTTGAAGATGAACCACTGATGACTTTAGCCAAATAATTTCCACCAATGAAGGCTGTTGCATTGAGGACTGCCCCTCCAAGCATGATTGCTATAGTCGCCATTTATCCACTTGTTGTTTTATTCTTAAACAATTTCGACGCATGCGTGGTGAATTTTTAAGGTTAATTCTTGTTCTTGAAAAGTTTCAAAACTGGATATAGTAATGCGATCATTGTCAGCATTCCAAACGTGAATGACACTAATGTGTGTGGCCCTGGTGGTGGTTGGTGTCTTTCATATTTTACGGCTATATCTTTGTATTTCGAAACGAAATCTTCCAATTGAGGCTCATCATGGTGGTTATGGTATCGATTGTCTCCCGTGTAATACCATCTGAATGCCCCTTCAACATTATCTGGCACATCGCTAATTTTAAGTTCTCTATTGTTGCCAAATGCAGCAACTATTGAATCATAAATATGTGTCCTTAATGCATACAGGTACTCATATTTGGCAAGCTTATCAAAAACATCATCATTCTCTTCAGGCATGGTTAGACACTTGTGGGTAGTATCTTCTGATCCTCTAAATACTTTTTGACATATAAAGCTATAGCCAGCAGGATGACCAACTTGACATAGTTCATGATATTGGTCGATGGGTCGCCAAGGAGCGACTCCCGAAGAGCCTTTTTACCCAGCCAGCCCATACCAGTTATCAGTGTAACTAGCACTGCAGAGTCAGTAACTGTCTTTACGAGCTTATTCTCAGCCATTTATGATCACATCCATCTACTTTTTAAGTTGGTTTTCTCTTCTTTTTTGGCAGGCTGACTTACATTATCCTCTACGGCTGTGGGCTGGGGTGGTGGTGGTGGATTGAATGTAATGGTTGGCACATGTAGATTAGCTATCCTATCTCGATAGTTTCTCCATAGGCTATAGGCGAAGCCAGTTGCACCTATGGCCAGAATAATAATAGTTTGGAACGACATATATTTTGGTGTCCAATCACCCCCTCCACCAACAGAACTACCCTTATCCTCTTCCTTTTCACTCTCTTCCCTTTCCTTATTCTCTCTTTCCTCTTCACGTTTCAAAGCCTCTCTAGCCCTCTTGTTCTTTTCTGACAACGTTTTACCAGCCTGAACTCGCTTGGGGTCTTTGACTTTTGTTTTGACAGAAGGCTCTCTAGTGATTTGCTCAACTTGACTTGTTTCTTCAGACATGTTGTGAGTTAATCTAGTGTAACCTTTAAGTCTCCTAGTAAGTTGTTTACTAGGAAACTGTCAGATCCCATCCCACCCAAATCTTATTTGATTACTTAATTACCCCAAGTAGCACTTCAGGGAATACATCGGATTCGGCAGGCCACTTAAAAGGTTCTTCTTCAAAGGTGGCATCCTTGAAATCGTTACCATCATTCTTATCCTCATCGTCGTCTTCAAATTCAACATCCTTGAAATCATTCTCATCATCATGTTTGTCTTCTTGTGGTTCAAATTCCTCAAATGGTTTTGTGAACCTAATTGATTTGACAATAATACCGTCACCAAGAAGAGCAAGGTATTCACTCCTTGTTGAAAAGAATACACTCTCAAACTTTACCGAAATTTGCAAGCCTATCTTATTTTTGGGATCAAAAATAAAATCAGGCTCAATTATAAAGTCGCGAAAAGTCTGGTTTCTTTTCCTTCCTATAAATGATGAGTGTAATTTGAAGTTTTCACCAGTTCCACTGCTGTTTAGTTTAATGTACATTCGATATGGTTTTGAATAAGTGGGTTTGGATTTGGATTTGGATTTGGATTTGGATTCATCTTCTTCTTCTTGTGGTTTTGAGTATAGAGGCTTCACCAAATCTATTGCTCCTCCTTTCTGCTGCATCAATTTAAGCTTCGGTTTGCTTTTTGACAAATCAGGCATATCTTTTCCTCCATTATAGAATTTAACCATGTAATTAGCCGTAACCATCTGTACCATATCAATCCTTTTGAACGTCTCTAACTCTTCTTCAGTTCGACAATCTTGAGTGTAAAATGACGTCATAGGGTAATTGATCTGTAGCTTTTTGAGTTTGTCACCCAGCTTGTAACCATATTCATGATTAATTCCAAACACATTTTGGTCTGCCAATTGGAATGATAGAGTCTTCTTTACACCATCTTCCATCACAAATACCTTTGATTTGTACCCAGACCTTGATCTGACAGGATCCTCTCTAATAATAGAGTTCCAATCAAAATCAGTCTCATCAATTGGTACAAATCGATTTGGTAGAGGCGGGCCTGAGTCCGAAAAAGAAGAAGCATTTGATGAAGTCGAGTTTGTTCTTTGTGACATGTTTGCGTATGCATTTAGGACTAAAGGCGCCAAACCAAATTTCAATTTTTTCTTCACCGAACAGTGTCAACTCCAACTTCATCTGTATTGGCTAGATCATAAAATGTGGTGGAAGGGGGAGTGGGCTCTCTTAATTTGAAATGCTTGAGAGCGGTAATGGCTATTATCAGTAACGTAGCAATCACACCACCATGTACTACTATTGAGCCAGAGGCTTCTGACAGCCACTGCTTGATCAACTGATTGTTCTTCCAATCCTTTACCAAAGCATCTGGTTCATCTATTCCGCCGTAACCACTAAGACACCAGTTGACTAGTCTGACCAATAGATGTAAAGGAGGATCAATTAGTCCGTCAGCCACATTCTTACCCGACACCATCTTGTACCTCTTGTAGTACTTCTCGACGTCCTTATCCGATAATTTATGGACATCGCCTAGTGTCATTTGCATACCAAGATACTCCTTGGTAGAGCCTAGACAAGCTAGTATGGAAAGCTCTTCTCATGGATTTCAAATCATCATCGCTAATGGTTGGTGTTGATTGATGACTATCCACCACAGTTTCACCATTCATGATTTCTTCGGGAGTTGTCATGGTTGTACCGCGAGAGTCGGTATCTCTAAATACTTTTTGAATGGATGTCTAAGGGAGAAGCATAGCCTGGCATACTTTTCATTCATAAGATGCTTCTTGAGTGTCTTCCACGTTTCAGCATCCAGGTCCCCGCCATATTCCTCAAAAAGCATCTTCATCGCCGTTTGTGATGGACTGTGGAATGAGACCACACAAGCTACATTTTCACGGAATGGTTTGGCTATAGATGTCAATTGTTGAGTGAGAACCCACACTGATATCCCTATATGTCTCCCAGAGAAGGCCAAACCGATGAATTTGTTGGACCTATTCTTAAGGTCCTTGGAAACGGCACAATCATCCAATATTAGGAGCGTATTCGTACCTGAGAAAAACGATTCACAATCCATCAACAAATTGTTGATTTCGTCATGATCACTGGCATCTGGCGACAGTACAAAGAATCGTTTGTCCCCCTTGGCAAAGCCTCTAAAAGTCTTGTTATGGGCATATGTTGGACAGATCAACACAATATAATCAAACACTTGCCTATAGTGACCTCGAAGCTGCTCCACTATGTATTGGGTCTTTCCACAATTCGTGGGACCAGTGATGATGCAATTGAATGGAACCATGTTTTTGAGTTCATTCATCATTACTCACTACATTAACCCCTTTAGATTGATGTTTCTTCTCATGACAACGTGAGAAGAAAGACATACACAGCAGCCTAAAATTCTATCTGATCTAGATTATTACTTTTAATACCCATAATCGCATCCCCAATTACGAACATGTAACATGTAAGAACTCTGGCCCCTACCTTTTGTCTCTTAATTTCTAAAGTCACACCATCACGAGTAGTATAAATATACAAACCATTTCCATGGATATCATTATCTGGATAAGTCCTCAAATCAATCCACAAAGCGAATTTATCTGTATAGAAATCAGATTCTTTAACTGAATCACTAAGACCAACTCGCTTAATTATGGATTGCCACAAATCAGTCGCCATCATACCTTTCAAATAAACTTTGTTGGGCACCCCATCTCTGTCAATCTTGACTGATGTGATCTTTGGATTTGCAAAAATCTCAGAATCCCTACTGCCTTCTGCATGAGGAGCCGTGAAAAGACATAGTATACCAGTCATGGATATCCTTGGTACGTTAATGTGCTGATTTATCACAGCATCATTAGCCTCAGAGATTGTGAAAGTTTTGTGAAGGAGTGCTTTTTCATAAGTGAATCCTTTGCCAAGTTTGTAGGACGTAACAGCCTTTGTTGCTAAATATTCATTTGATATGCACTGGTATTCCATTTCCATGTTTATTAATTTATAATTAGCGGGTGTTTCATTGTTTGAATAAACTACAACATCAGAAACTTTAGCCAAAGTCAATTCAAATCTAAGTGGATGAAGTAATCCTCTTGGAAAAAATATTCCATGATCTTTGAGGATTGTGTGATCCAATGGAATAGCATATCTAGTGTTATGAATCATAGCTAAAGTATTATGCTTTGGTTTTGATGTGTCTTTGTTACCTGCATTGGTTCTAATTCTCCTTATATTAATATCAGATATACCCTGTCTCAACCTATTCTCACGATCCACCTCCGACAAAAACAAATCATAATAAGTTTTGAACAAATCAAATCTACTAAGATCCTCTATGATTTCACCACCAAATAGAACCCTATATTGTGAAATTAGATTCCTTCCCAAATTGTTAACAAGAGTGTTATCTTTGTGCCCGGTTACAACCACATCAAAAGTTATGTAGACGCTGCCAGGCACAATCACTAAATTCTCACTCAATTTTGGGATTTCAATGTATAATGTCTCACCAGGTTCTGCTGATGATGGATTCAACGTGACCCTATTCAACGAAGTTTCCGCCTTCAACCCTTCCTCAGTCCTTGGAACACGATCTGTATCAAGAATGCTTGGTATAGCAGTCATTTTAAACACTTATAATCTTGTTTGTAAATGACTGATTCTAATTTTTTAAATCGATTATATTATTCCACTGATGGATACTGGAAAGGATACTCAGCCATACCCAAATTGGCCAAAGCAGCCAAAGTTAGTGAAAAGGTCGCCAAAGAGTGGTTGGGGAAGCAAGCCTTGTGGCAAATTTATCTCCCAGCCCCCAAGTATATACCCATACCACATTGGAGTGTGAATAAGCCTAATCAGATTCACCAAGCGGACTTGTTGTTTCTTCCTCATGATACAGTGAGAAGAAAAACATACCGCTATGCATTAGTCGTGATTGATATTGCTTCGAGATACAAGGATGCCGAGCCATTGACCTCAAAGGAGAGTGGTGAAGTTGCCAATGCCTTTCAACGGATTTATTCCCGTAGGTTGAAGTGGCCACAAACATTAATGGTAGACCCAGGAACAGAATTCAAGGGTGATGTAACAACTCTTATGAATAAGCATCAAGTCACAATCCAGCGTAGTGAAGCTGGGAATCATAGAGCTCAAGCTTTTGTTGAGAGGGCCAATAGGACTCTCGGTGAGAAGCTATTCAGCCATCAATACGCTCAAGAGATGGTTAGTGATACCCGATCCACAGTTTGGGTGAATAGATTGCCCGACATCATGAAGACCCTCAATAGTGAACCCACCCGTATTACTGGTAAAGAGCCTGAGGAAGCTTTGAAAATGGAGTCAATTGTTACTAAAACTCCAGACTATAAGCGACCTGTGGGATTGGATGAGAAGAGATTACCTCCAGATGTTCAAGTCAGATATTTATATGCTCCTGGTGAAGATGAAGGTGGGGACAAACGAAGGGCTACTGATCCCATATGGAGTTTTGAGGTCTATGATTTGGCCCGAACCATAATCGAACCGGGTCAACCAGTCTTGTATTATTTGAGTGGGGGTCCAAAACGAGGATTCGTTCGTGAAGAACTTCAATTTGTACCTCAAGACACCAAATCACCACCTTCTAGCGTCCTGAAATGACCATGTGCATAAGTGTTTATCCCATCTTCCATTATCACACGTTTATCGTCCTCGCGTGATAATGCAATCTTATTGATAGTTTCAGTATAGATGTCATGATTATGACTCCTTATGGTATTCATCTTCCGTCTCTGGAACTGGCCACTGAAAAGACAAGTCTTGCAACCCTGGAAACTTATGCTTTTGCTCACCACTGCCTTGTTAACACCCTTACACTTCTTGACTTCTTTCTCCTTATCCGTCTTGAAAGCATACAGTTTAGCCCTCAGACCCACAAATTCCGTGATTTGTTCACCGCCAGCCTCGTCTTTGAACATCCCTCCGACCTTTTTGTTCACTGCGGTCTCAATCCCTGATGGATGGTCTCTGGGATAGTTGCTGGTGTCAAATTTAGCCCTCACATCTGGACTGATATCCCTGTAAAAGTCCTCAGTCTGGATCACATAGGCAAGAGAATCCGTGTCTGTGAACAGCAACTTGGCCTTCTCCCCATACTTAGGCTTTATGTACCTGTAATGGAAATCGTACATAGTCGTCTTGCTCAGATCCAGAATGGATAAGCCTAAGTAAATGGGCTTATCAAAGACCAATCTCGTTCTCTTCATGTGGAAGGCAATCAGATCCTCGCAAAAGATGTTCCTATGATGAAAGTTTGGCTTCACAATCAACTTACGCGCTTTCTTCTCATCAGTAACCAACTGAATATCCACTCTCTTCCTAATGTTCTCCATGGTCTTGCCAAACACTGAGTTGTTCATCAACTTGAAGAAGTCCTTTTCGAAATCATTCTCGGCCCTGGCTCTAAGGCTATTGTTCAAGTCAATGTAGGACTTCAACCACTCCGACTCCTCGAACTTGATCCCTCTGTGTACCTTGGTCAACTTCAAACCCAACGACAAATACTGTTTCAGAGCTTCGTGGTGTAGAATGTACTTCTTCTTATCTCTCAAATTTGGAACCAACTTAACAACCCCATCAACATCCAATCTCTCTGGGGCTAATGGATAATCATTGTGAAGATCGTGTAACTCCAATGGGTACTCCAAGTCCACCTCTAATATGCATGGATGGTTCCTCCAATCTGTCAACTCTTGATCACTCATCCATTCAAACCCATGGGTTGGTAAAGCCTTGGTCATTGCATAACCATAGAGTCCATTAGCATCCAAATATGTGATGTACTTTGTAGGCAACCTGGGATCATAGTTCTTCATATATCGATTATTGGCCTTCCCATGCCTCATCGAGATTATTGATATTCCACCTCTGATACCATTCTCTACCATAATCAGCATATCGGGATCCCTCAACAGCTCCAACTCAACCTTGGTGATCTTCAATGTGGCATCCCAAGCCAATCCAGGTGCAGTATAATGCCATGCTGGATCCAACCCGTAATTCTTCATACAAACCCCTCTGAAGTTCTCAAATACATCAGCCAACAGAATCACATCTGTTTTGAGATACAAGTCATGGTAATCCCTAAAACTTCTCATACCAAAGGTCTCCCACACGTTTCCAGCATGTTGATAATCCTCATCTGATATGTCAGTGTCATATAGCATCGAATAGAATTCATCCTTGGGTGGTAGACTAGACACTTGTAACTTGTCAAAGCCATCAAACCAATCATATGGAAACACCCCATTCCTAGCCAAAAGATCAAAGTTTGCCCCTTCATAGTATCTCGAGAGGTTTTCCAGAGACTCTCTCGGCAAGTTGTCAGCCAATCTAGCCAAACCACTTGCCATGAACCTAAAACTGTCTATAAGCCTAATGGAGCGTTTAATCTGAACCTCCTTCTCCTTACCATCATCCCCTTCTGCCTTCTTCATGAAATTTTCAACCACAATCTCTTTGGTGAATGAGATGTACTTTTCATCGTTGAGTGGAATACAATCAATCTTACCCTCTGATACTCCCATCTTCTTGATAAACAAATGACTATCGTATCCAGACAAGTTGTGAAATATGACTGAAAAGAACTTGGGAGTGCTAAATTCCAGGTTGCATTTCCTGTGGGCTGCTCCTCTGTACCTACCTGTAAAATGACAGTGGTCGATCACCTTATCCTTTCTAAATTTACCTTCACAAATATGGCAATGAGTAGCCTTTATATAGTGCATGTTATCTCTATTCCTCATTACAACCTTCTTTTCAGACTTGAATTGACCATAGATCTTCTTAATGTCATCCTCCAAGCTTTCCTGGAACATTTGTGGTATGTCATCCTCGGGTGAGTTGGCTGTTCGCATCACCAACTTGGGCTCAAAGATCCCATCATCGAAACACTTGATAAGGTAACAGAAACCTGATGGCTTGTGCTTCTGATACTGATTTGTGAAGCTATACCTGTCATCCGGGAAACAAGTGTCCAACTTCTCCGTGAAACACTCAAAATCAGCATAGATCACAAATGGCACTTGCATCTTTCGTCTGTGGTTATTGAAAGTAATGTACTTTGGGCTGCCATCCTCTTCCATCGGCATCTGGACTTTGACTGCTTCGTTGTTTAGGCAGTACTCCATATGTTCATCCAACGACTTTTGAGAATTGAACGAGTTTAGGCAGTTATCACAATAGAAACGGGCATGCTCGTTCTTATTATACTCGATAAGTCTTGACATGTTCTTGATCCAGCAGTAGTGATTTGTATCATCGTTTGATATCAAGAGTAGGTTTATCTTTTCCACCCCTGACTTGTTACTACGTCTGATTAGAGTTGGCCCGCCATTCTCATAACCAAGGATGTTGATCCCATATGGGTTCTGCCTTTCAAATCTATCTACATGGGTTGTACTAAGTGCTGCCACTGGAAACTCTATTCTTGACCAATCGAATTTCTCTGAGTTTTCTCTCATCTCTTTGTTTAGTCTATAGGGATGATCTTTGTTTGGAAACACAGCAGATGTCACTGCCCATTTGAAGCACTCCTGGTCTTCATTCTTGACATTAATGATTGCCTTCTTAGCAGCTAATTTAGGTGGTAATTTAATATATGAACTTCCAGAAAACGGTTGAAATGGGTTTATGTGGATACGAAAGTCTATCACGTGTTCAAACACCCATCCAGAGCGCTCGTTCTCATATTTCTGCACCAATTCAACCAGTCTAGCTTTGATATTATCAAACATAACAAATGTGTCTGTTGAAGCTGTCACTGTCTCCATCAGTGAATGGAAATGACCTTGACTCCGCTCAGTAACACGATTATCCTGGTTATTCCTCCTCGTGAATCCACATGAAAGAATACACTTCAACTTGAATGGCTTCCTATGTTTATACATCAAACTACGAAATGGTGTTCTAACCTTGCTAAGGAATGAAGTTGGATCATATCCAGCTCTACCCTTTACTATATAAGTCCTCAAAAAGCCTCTCAGAGCCGTTTCATGTCTTTCAGGGATGAAGTAATCGGGTTCCCTTCTAACTGCATTGGCTGCCCTTCTTAATCTCCTGGTGATGGCCCTCCTATTTGGTTCTCTAACATTAGATCTTATCCAATTTGTGGTCTGGATAATTTCACGCCTGGCAGCAGCAACAGCTCTGCCATATGAAGCTCGGGCGGGCCTTGTTCTTGTGGGCCTAACTGGACCAGGGATTGGAACATTAGCTTCAACCACTCGTGGAGATCCGACGGCGTTAATGAGAGCCGCTTTACGCATGTTGCCAAAACCTTGTATACCAGACCTCTTGGCCATGGTTCGTAATATCTTCACTGTCAAGTTCTCAGGTTGTATATCAGATAACGCTGTAAGCATTTCAGCCTTTCTGAATCCTCGAACACTCACACCAGCTCTTTTGGCTATTGACCTCAAATCTTTCACTGTCAAATTCTCCATGACATCAACTGTATTTTGAAATTGCAATCTCTAAACCAACCACTATGGTATTGAAAAGCTTATTTAACTTTTGTAACACGATCTGTGTTACAAATGTACTTCCCTTAAATTATTCAACAAATTCATTCAAAAGACTCATACAAAGACTTTTTCTGGTCTTCATCAAAACACCAATCAATAAACCTGTCTGGATGCCATGTATATCTGATCAACTCTTGATAGAAATCGTTATGGTTGAAAGAATCTTTATGATTGATCTTATAATCATTAATTAAACAAATTTCAATGTATCTTGGTACTCCACCTTCCAAATCAAATGTTCCACAAAATCTTTGTAAGCTTGAACAAAATACAAAACTATCCTGTCCAGTCTTTTTACAATTTTCACATAATATATTTCCTTGATCCAAATACACAGTAAGTACATTAATATCCCAACCTTTTTTTGAAGATGATAAAGTAATAATCAACTTGTTTGCTCTAGTAACATCACACCAATATTTGATCTTTAACCTTAACATTGCCAAGGATATCAAGAATTTACAATCTTCATAACAATATGATAATAAGATTTCAAAACCATCTCCTTTTCTTGGATACTCAACTTCCAAATCAATTCCATGATTCAACTTACTAAGAAAATCAACCTGTGGATAAGCTGGTCCTGTAACCATCCATTGTATAAGGTCTTTTTCCATCTCAACCAATTGACTCATTTGCATATTGTCACTCATATCGTTTGCCATTTCTCAAAGCTGTACCCTAGACTTTGAACCTCAAACCAAAATTTCACTTTGATGCCAAACTCGACCCAGACCCCACCCATCTCAACTCGACGGTCCCAAAGAAAAAATTGACACCCTTGAAGAAAATCATCGATCAAAAATCGAACAAGTCGAAACCCAACTAATTAATTATGCACAAACATTTTTTGGCCACGCCCAACTTGCCCCGACCACGCCCAACTTGGCCCAGAATCGGCTGTTTGCAACTACTACAGTCAAAAATATTAACCGTTAGCCGTAAAACAGTCAAAAATATTAACTGTTAGCCGTAAACAGTAAAAAATATTAACCGTTAGCAGTAAAACAGCAAAAAATATTAACTGTTAGCCGTAAAACAGCCAAAAATATTAACCGTTAGCCGTTAAACAGCCAAAAATATTAACCGTTAGCCGTAAAAGTCACCATCCCATTGAGACCCTCGAGATAAGCCCATCTTGCCCGCTGGCGAAGCCAATCAGAACTCAGGATTCGCCTCATCTTTCCTGCTCGGATAGCCAATCAGAACTCAGGATTCGCCTCCTCTTTCAGGCTCGGATAGCCAATCAGAACTCAGGATTCGCCTCCTCTTTCAGGCTCGGATAGCCAATCAGAACTCAGGATTCACGTAATCTTGCCTGCTCGGATACCCAATCAGAACTCAGGATTCGCCACTTTTTGCCCGATCCCGAAAAATCAGCCACATTATAACTTTGGTTCGTTGCGAGAATAGAAACTACTGGGCAACATCCTCAGTTCTTTTGCTTGTTGATGAATATGGATCTTTGTCACAGGGCTATTCACATTTAGCAAAAACTAATATACAAATGTTTCGCGAGCTTAAACGAGTGGAGCGAATCACTGGAACGTGATGTACAAAGGTCAATGCTACGACATTTTAAATTTAAACTTGGATGTGTAAATGGTAATAATAATACTTACTCAATAATAATAATAATAATAATAATACTTATATAGCACCGATATCATATTGCTATTTTCATCAGCGTTTAAAAGTAAATATTGAAACATAAAATATACATGCAAAAAGTGCATAAGCCTACCAACAAAAGTTAAAACAATTATGTCAACACTAAAACTATAAAAATTTCCTATTAAACTACTTGAATCATAAAAAATTGCATAATACTTACTAAAAACAGGATTCACAAGCACATAAAATCACAGAAAAACTTTCTGAAATAAAAATATCTTGAGTGTCTTTTTAAAAGATGCTACTGAGGGGCTACTCCTAATTGCGTAGGGCAATGATTTCCATAGTTGAGGAGCAGCAGCAGCAGAAGGTCGATCTCCTAACGTTGTTAAAGTCTTGAATTTCACAGTCCATCGCAATCGGAGCGTAAGTCGTATTTACATGCTTCTTTAAGACTAATACGTTCCTAAAGATAAAAAGGCGCCAAGCCATTGATAGTCTAAATTATACGTTAACAATAATATCTTAAAGTCAATTCGGAATGTAACCGGTAGCCAGTGCAGATTATACAGAAACTGTCTTACATGGCAGTATTTAGATTCCTGGAAAATTAACCTAGCGGCAGCGTTTTAGACCCTCTGTATCTTATTAAGCTGGTAGCGGGCAGGCCATAGAGAAGGCTGCTACAATAGTCGATACGACCTGCTGAAATTGATTGTTTAGCTGTTGTTCCTCTATTTTTTGTTGTTTACACTTATTCATCGAATAAGATCTGGAATATTTCTTAACATTGTATTTAACCCAGTCCCATACAGATCGCGGATCAGTAAGATCCTTTTTCCCTTCTTGAAGCCAGGCGGGCAGAAGACAATTTAATTCATTAACATATTGCTTATCATTTAGGAGGACGCAGTTCAATTTCCAAAAACCTGGACCTTTAACCCTTTCATCGACATCTTGAAATACTATCACTATTGCTGAGTGATCAGTTTTTATGCTTGAAATCATATCAACCTCATTAACATTATCAGATAACGAGTTTGAAATAAGCCAGTAGTCCAATCTCGAAAATATCAAAGGCTCTGATTGACTCCATGTGTAGCTGCGTCTTGTTGGGTTCTTTATTCGCCAAATATCATGCAAATCTAGCTCGGATTTTAGCTGCTCAATAGCGTTGATTACGGATTGTCTAGGTGTCAGATTTCCACCTCTTTTGTCAATAACAGGATTTAAAGGACAGTTAAAATCTCCTCCCATGATAATGTTTTCAATCTCGTCAAATTTTTTGTCTACAATGGTTTGCAGGATTGATTTGCAGGATTGAAAAAGCAACCAGCTCGTTGTCTCTGTTAGGGCCGTATATGTTAACTAAAAGAGCGGGTTCTCCACTTAGAAGTACTCTTAAAATAATAAAACGACCATTTGTGTCGATAACAGATTCCTCCACTTTACAATCAAAGTTATTTCTAATTAGTATAGTAACCCCTCTTGCATTATTAGGCCCATGAGAACAAAAAAGAGTAGCGCCCCATTCTTTTCTCCAACAAACTTCATTCCCTTGAGTAGAATGTGTTTCCTGAAGGAAAACAACGTCGGGTTTTTGTTTTCTGAGCCAGGTAAATATTGTTCGGCGCTTACGATAGTTGCCAATGCCTCTCGCGTTTAAAGATAGAAATTTACCTTTCACCATTTATGTCGATTACATATATAAAATGATCTAAATTTTAGGATAAGATGGATCGTACTATATCCGGTACTGAGCAGCCACATAATTGAAATTCTTGAGTGATTTGAACAAGTAATACTGATACAATAATTCTTGAAGAAAATGTTGAGGCCAGGTTTTTTAAGGAATGGTAAGCCTTAAGCCTCCTTCCAGGCGACAGGAAATTGACCAGACTTTAAGGACATTTTGATTAATCTTGTAAGTACAGGAAGTAGGACAGTTGAAGGCATAGGGAGAAGAGCACAAGATTCTAGAGACGAATGCTGCATAAGAGACTTCACACCTTGTTCCGTTACAATATCAAATTCAGTGAGGTTGACGAAAGACGACTCAATGCCCTCTGTGTCGGGAATACTGATAGTTTACAGCACCATGACATTCGAGAAGACTCCTAATAGTCACTATTTTCTGTACAAAAAATTTGCCGACGTCCTCGGCAAATTGAGCCCTATATAATGGGAGGAAGACAGTCGGCAGATGCCGCTCTGTTTAGTAAGCGATTATTAGCAGCAAACAGCTTCTTTTGATCCCCGCTGTTCTCCTCAATGAAATTAGTGTAAAATTCCTTTCGAGCCTTGTTCATCAGAACAGTTGCGGCATTCCTCTTTACCTTAAAGGCAACCAGGTCCGAGTCTAACCTAGTTCTTCTCCATCGATATCTCTTTTCAGCCTTTCTTCTTTCACGTTTAGCCATCTTAATCTCCTCATTGAACCAAGGAACACGAGGTCTCCCTTTGATAGACCTGGTAATCAAAGGAGCATGTTTATCCAAAACAACTTTCAGTGTGCTGTTATAACATTTAGCCAGATCCTCCAGGGCTTCAGGAGGACTTCTGCATAAATCAGTGGCAGCCAGTTCGGACTGGAAGGAATTCAAGTGGATAGACTTAAGCTTTCTGTAGGAGATAGTCTTCTCTAATAAAGATGGTTTTATTGACTTGAGACTAAACAAAACCGTACCGTGGTCCGACAGGAGACGGTCGACATGTGGTGGATCTTCGAAAATATTGTCAGACCGCCGAGAAATTACGAGACCTAAAGTATGACGTTGAACGCGGGTATGTTGTTCAAGTTGCTGTTGAAGACCGACTGAGTCCAAGAAATCAGAAAGTTTATTGGCATCACTGTCTCCAGCTACGTCAATGTGGATGTTGAAGTCACCTAGGATTAGTAACTCTTCATTGGACAACAAAATTGACTCGACATAACCTGCAAATTCAGCAAAAAAGGTGCTCATGGGAACTTTGTGCTCTTCTAAGTACGGCGGTCGGTAGATCACAATAATACGGAGATTGTGAGATGCAGATTGCAGAGTCCATTAGGAAAACTCGAACGTCGGTTGCATCATCATTTGGACATAACCATGTCTCCGTTATGGCAACTGATAATCAGTCAGTCAGTTAAGAGTTTTATAAACGCTTAAAGTTATGTTTTGTTGATTGTTTTATTTTCATAGAGGCTTGGACAATGTAAGTCTCTTCACTTTTGTGGTCGTCATCTCATTTTCAGTTCTGTCTTGCTAGTGACTTCGATAATATTTTTAGTCACTGATTATGTAATTATATCATATTTTGATAGCTTCAGATTGCTAAATAAATCCTGAAAATCCAGGCTTGCTGAGATTTTCCTTGGCTCAGCGATCCAACTAATGCAAATGCCACATTCTGATTGGCTGTGCTACTGCACACTATAAGCCATTACAATGCAGCACTTGGTTGAAGATCGTTTTCAAAATGGCGACGTCATTGCGCTTTGATAAAGTTCGCAGGAAGATTTAGTATTTTGGTGTTTTTTTTCACCGACACATGATTCGTGAATTCTGAATTTTTAATAATTCAATTAGATTATTCGCTCTCGATTTCTATGAAGGTAAAGTTGATTCGGCCTTCGGCCTCATTAACTATCAACCCATAGAAATCTCGAGCTCATAATCTAATTGTTTACTTGTAAATTTGCTTTAAATAAAGGTTTTATTCATTCATTCTTACCAACCAAGAGAACGTGTACGGTAGCCATTATAAATAACTGAATAAATAAATCGTTTACTTTTCAATAACAAGCTGAGGTCATAAAAAAGTAAATGCAAAGGGATGAACTTCCTTTTCATTGGTCTGTACATAAGCTACTAATATAAGTATACAAACTTACCTTTCCCTGGGTGGGGTGGGGCGTACTGACAACGGCGCTTTCTGATATTGCAGGATGCTTGTTTAGGCACGCTTCCACCAAGTGCGGGTGAACCATCGCCCTATAAAAAATAAGTAAGTTAATGTTAAATCATTTCTGAACAATGCGTACCAAACTTGAAATAACCACTATTTATTGCATTGCCAACCTTGGATATATCGTTTCTAACGTTTTGATTGTCTCATTGGATCTCGTTTACCAATTTTGGTATCGCACTTTGAAAACTGAGTGCGTCACGTGGTACAAGGCCACCAAGTTTGCATCAGAAGCTACAATTCCCGAGAATAAAATGGCGGAAAAAAGTAGAATTTGCGAGCTTTCCACAGACAAAATACAAGAACTTTCAGAAAACGCCTTAATCAGCGGCAAAGACAAATAAAGCTGCCAACCCAGTTTGGCATAACTTTATTCTTACAGAAAAGAGTAATTTGTAGGAATCCGGGCATTTAAAATGTAATATATGAAATAAGTACTCCATTCACACTAGTTTGATAAGAGATACGTTACAGCAAGTGAGAGCCAACGCTACTTTCCGCGCATCGTTGCGTTCAGTATTTGCTATATCACATCCAAAGCGAGCAAATGGAATAACTATTTTAATATTCAACGCCTGCCATGCTACGTTTCTTCGACCGAAACGTACTTACACAGAGGCCCCTGCACGATTCACCCGATAGGAGGTGCATAGCATTAGGATATACTAAAACAGTGAATAGCGTTAAAAGTGTGCTCTGAAAGGTTAGTCAAACTCGGAATATCTTTTGCTATTTACCTCAGAGCAACTCGCGAGGTTCACGATCACTCGCGCAAATTTCGAAAAATGTATAATTATAATTCGTGAAAGTTTGGGAGAACTCGAAAAAGCTGTGGAAACACTCGCCTGCGGCTCGTGTTCCCACAGCATTTCTCGTTCTCCCAAACTTTCACTCGTGTTTCTATAACTCGATAGAAACACGCTACATGTTTTCTATTTCTTAAATGGTGTATGTCTTTAACCGGGAGTTTATCGATAAAAACCAAAGAGAAAGGTTTTGTTTACAAACGCAAATTAATCTTGCATAACCAAACTTGATGTCACTCGTTCACTTGAGAACCAAAGTTGAATTTTATTTTTTACAGAATGGTTTGAAATAGAGAAAGAGTTTGCGAATCCATTTGAAGAAATGTAGCCACCAGAAATAAACAAATTTTAACTGTTAGTGAAATTTTATCTGTCAAACGAGACGCTAGTCATTACAACAAATGACTTGCTACAATCTGAGTCGCGTTGGATCGTCATTTGAAAAGTCCTCCATTTTCAAAGTGATTTTCTTTTTACTTTGTACATTATCTCACTGTTTTGGTATATACTAAAACAATTATTCACCTGTGTCGGTGGCTTGGGGAGGATATTTACCTCGCCGCTTCGCGGGTCGGTTAATATCCATCGGTTAAATATTAAATTAAATATTTAATTTAATTTAATTTCTGTTAAATATCCCGAGTTATTAATGAACTTATGGTAGCACTTTCCAAATATGGTCATAACACTTGACATATATCCAAGATTTCAAAATCTAAACAACTCGGAAGAAAACAAATATTGTCACGCTGTTCCCACAAACACTAAGAAAGGGACCAAGTTTGCAGCCAAGGTTTTTTGATGGTTACGTCATGAATGGGTTTTATAATTATGATGTTCAATACATTGTTAGAAATCAGAAAATTACAGTTTGCTTTCAAGAATATTGCCGGCAGGCCAGCACAGCGACAAACACAAGTCTTACTTTATGGATGCATTTACGGTATTACAAGTACAATTTCTATGAACCGTGGCATATAAACAGTCATTTGTTTTTCTTGATGACGAGCTTCGCCGACGCTCTCTATTTCATTCAAACTGCAACAAAGTTGTCGCTTTTATTCATGCGTGGCCGACATGTAAATGTAACAAAAGTATTTTAATATTTTCCTTAAGAGAAAATGCACAAAAACAGCTTTAGTTTCTTGCAATAAACAAAGCTTTTTTGTTTAGTGATAAAACAATCATCCTGCTTAATCTAGAGGATAATATCTCCTGGTTTTAGCCAACTCGGCCTACGAACTCGTCGGCCAAGGATCAGGCCATATTTAGCGCGATTTCGCACGATATCAGATTGCTTAAAATGCCAGGGTTGCTGAATTGGTATAAACTAATTGTTGAATAATCTCTGCCTACGCTAAACTGAATATGGCGTCATCACAGCGTTCAGAGAACCAAAGGTACCCATCATTGTCCTTCTTACCACGATCACCTGAAACACGACATTATTATTAATAAGTAATTCTCAGGCCATGCAGCATAGAGAGCACAAACAAAGCCAATGGCATTATTGACCTGAAAATTCTATCGTCGTCATCATCATCATCACCATCCTGGAGAAGGCTATTGTACCGCTATGAGCATTTCAACTTAATATCCCGGTTTATTATATAGATACTGATAAAATACCAGGATGTTTCCTTTTACTAAAAAATGATATCTTCATCGCGCGCAATGAACATATCATTTTTATCTTTCACGTGTGAGGATATTGGTGTCGCCATGATTACCAACATGATTAGCCAATTACAAGAGAGCTTCCCGCTCAAACGCGCGGCCGGTTCTTTTTAAATTTCATTCGAAACATGGCTTCGAGGTGCGAAGGCGGTACGGTTACCGGTGACTCTCTCGATGAGCTGCCAAATTTTGACATCGATATTTTTTCCGAGCTGGTACAACATCCAGGAAGATTTGCCGAAGTTTTTTTATGAGGAAATTTCACCAGTATCTATAAAATAAACAGAACACTATATGGCCGCTTGGAGATACGAAATTTCTCTTCTCGTGTTGAAAAAATATTTCAATACTCGAAGAGAAATTTCGTATCTCCGCGCGGCCATGTAATATCCTCTATTTATTTTATAATATTTAGTGGTATATCGAGTGGTAGTAAATTGCTAAAAATGATATCACAGGTGAGGATATAACGGAAAACACACATGTGGATATAAATGATATCACACATCGTAAGGGGAAATTAGTTCTCTACTAAGCAAAGAAAAATGTTTACCCTACTTCACTATCTAATTTTCCTAAAATTCGCTCCCAGACAGGCCCCCAATTTTCTGTCACGATATGACATTCAAATATATAAACAAATGAGCCTGTTTTCTCTGTCAGTACAGAAATGAATGACAAACGTACTTCCGCTACGAACTCGACTATTCATTTTAAACTGACAACTAAAATAATTCGAGTACTCTACAAAGGAAGCGATCGCTAACTAGCTATCCTTTAACTTAAAAACTAGATAACTTCAGTCGCCACTTGACAGTTTAACTCCCGAACTCCTTTGAGACATCCACTTGAGGGCAAACAACTTCAATTCCCCTTCGGATAGCTTTTCCAGTCACGGGAAATGCGACCTCCGATCAACTTTTAACTAGCTTAGACTACCTTGGAGCGTCCGTACGTAAGTGTAGAGTTATGCGATAACGTTTTTTACATATATTTAGAGATAGTTCTAGAACATTCGAAAGATTAAGACAATAGTTATATTTATAGAAGGTTACTTCACTTGTTCACATCATGTTAGCGTGTTCTAGAATTCTCTAGAAGGAAGATTGCGTGACTACGCAAACATCCGCATACTTAATAGTTCCAGAAACGTCTCCTCATAACACCCTTCCAGAGGGTGCGATCATTATCTGCTATTTTAGCAAGACATATTATGATATTAAAGAACTCTACGTTATTCAACGTTAGTGCGATATACGGCTCTAAAAGCGGTTATTTATCAATCTTTTCTATATTTACCTGTGAAATAAAAATCTCCGCGAAATGCAGCTTGTGTTTTCTCTGGGTTATCCTGAAAAAGGACGGACAAAAAGTGTTACTTGAGAAAAAGAAAATCCTTTCTCTCAATAATATACGCATTGTATATTATATGCCAACTCATGGCAATAGGAAACCTGGAAGTCAGCGAACTTTTTTCCTGAAGCACACCCAAGGTCTTCTGGGGGACATGGATAGCATGCTCAGTAAGAGCCAAATAACAGCAATGGCCCAAGACCTGATAGAAACTGGAGGGATCTTGTAGTCGCCGCAGCCGAAGGATGATGATGATGAATATACGAGCGAAAAAAGGAGAAGCAAGAAACAAATTATGGAAAAATGGAAATTACCATACCTTATAACGGGAAAACAGCCCCAATGGTGGATTAGGTACAGTACTAACGGCGATGTTGCCAATAACACCAGGCTCGACTTGCTTCCCACCGTCATCGACTATCTTTAATTTCCAAAAAAAAATGTAGAAAAAGAAAAAAGTGAAATTAAGCCAACAAAAAAATGAAAACATATAACCTCGTTCCCAGCACTTCTCTTCTTTCCAACTCTCTGAGCTATGCTATTTACGGTACGATACAAAACGATATTTTAGTTTACAGCACGATACGATATGGCACCGTAAGATACGACGCGATACGACACTCCAAGGAGCCGTAAGGTACGATACGATACGATACGGTGTGGCACAGTATAATACGGTACGAGACAATACGATATATAGAGAATATTACACGTTGGCTCGAAGATATGAATTTTATGTTCTCGTGGCAAGAACAATATCTCACGAGTGAGCGAATTATTATATGGAGAAACCAATTCAACAAAAGCAAAAGGCGGGAATCGTGACGTCATTGAACGATACGACGCTCACAAAGGTGACATACGGAAAATACGCCACTCGGGTCTCGGATGAAGTGGCGTATGGAATCTACGAGTGGTTTAGTTCCCAGTAAAACAATCTTCTCCATATAATAAGGTGCGATACAGCAAGTTAAATTACGATACGATACAACAAAGTACGGCATAATAATAATATAAATTCATATAGACCATTTATTATATGGCCGTGTCTCAGAAGGACTGGGAACTCCCGAATTTACGAATTTGATTGGCTGAAACCGATATTGACCGCGATCTAGATTTTCCCATCTAGACCGGCATCTGTAGACCGGTTTTATTTTGCGTTGAAAAAGTAGCCAACTAAAACACAAAAATGTTGACCATTTTCTTTTATTTTCGTGTCAATCACTTATGGAAGTGCCAAAAAGCCTGAAGACAAAAAAAAGTAAAGAAGACGAGCAAATTTCGGCAGGTTTAAGTTAAGCTCATCGCCGTTCGCAAGCACAATGTTAGCAATCCAGTTACATTTAACGAATTAAAGTTTCCTTCTTCACCAGATAATAAACATCTCTTAACCGAGCTAAGTCGGTGTGTATGGGAGAATCACGACCTCGGTCAAGATTCTCCCATACAGACCTCCAGCTCGGTTAATAAGAGCTAATAATATTACCAATATAAATTACCAGAGCTTTAAAAATATTCATACATCAACCAAGAACAAAAATTAAGTCTAACTATCAAAAAAATATCAGGAGGTACCATACGATAAGGTACAGTTCGGTAACACATAATACGCTATGATACGATATGATACAGTACGGTACTGGTAAGGTACGATACGATAGGATACGTGACCTTCACGTCCAAAGAGAGTACAGGTTTACCCAAGGAACCAGGCCTGGTTTCATCTCCTCGATACGTGCTGGTAATGATACTCTACAAACAGACAGTAATATCTTAACTGTTTTGAAGATCAGGATGCACGGCAGTGACATTGCTGTGAAAACCACAGACAAGAGTTTTTTCTCCTTTAGCGTTCTACCATCGACAACAGCTGCTATGTTTTCACCTTAAAACCTCATTGATTCATTGGCAGGCACTCATAAACTAGCCATCGAAAGACTGACTAATTATATAGACTGATTATAATAGTGGTGGTAGATTTGATCAAACTCAGCTCCAAGAGGATAAAAAATTGTTTATGATGATATTGTTCTAAAGTTGGTTCAACACCAAAATCCGTGTTTATTTCACTTTCATTTTTGGATAATTAAAGAACTTTTTTTCTCCACAGAGTCTGGAGGGTTTTCCAGGTTACGTTTTGTTATAACTATTTTCAACCTGTTATAAGTAAACGTTTTTGTGTTTTTAAGTTTCATTATATTTTTCGCGCAGATAAGAATAATGTAATTTGTTTCTGCAAAAGTATAAATTATATTAAATACAATATTATTGACAGTATTATTATTTGTATTATCATTAATAATCACGAGCCCATGACCAGGAGCGTTCCTCTCCCATATCAGCCCTTTGCCCCAGCACAGTAGTAGATAGTGCTATTTTTAACTTCTATTTCGCGGCAAAGAAAACAAATATATTATTACAGCGACCAATCAAATTGAGCAATGTACATGTTAATTTCTGATAAGAATTCTATTGTTGCTTTTATCATGGCGGACGAGTTCTAAAAATAAACACATCTGCTACTGTGCTGGAGACGCCACCCAACAAATAAGGGACGGACCATTAGAAAAGTGATGGAGGGGGGGGGGGGGTGGGGGAAAAACCCTAAGAAAATTTATGCAAGGGAAAATGCCAAGAAAAAAAATTCATGCAAAGAAGAAGGTAAAAAAAAATTTAGTGCACAAGGAAGGTCCAATTGTGATTTTTTCACACGTAGTAAAAAAAGTTCGTGCAGAGGGGTTCACCTGAAAAAAAAATTCCTGCACAAGCAGTGAGCAAAAAAAAAAAAAATTCGTGCAAGCTGAAAATTCCCCACCCCTCCCATCACTTTTCTAATGGTCCGTCCCTAAGAACGCTCCTAGTGATGGGGCTCCTTTAATAATATTATAATTAATTATACTATTATTAATATTAATATTTTATTATTATTATTATTATTATTATTAGTAGTAGTAGTATGGTTATCATTAATACTATTGTTGAAATATTGTTGTTAATAAAATTGATATTCTTATTATTTTTATAATTGTATCAATAACAAAATTCTGGAAACTGATTGGTTCTCGGCAATAGTTATTTATTTCTTAATCGGACTGCCATAATACTCAAATTGCCTGATTTTTCCTGTCCGATTACAAGCATGTCAAATCGGACAGTTGGGTAGCCAATAAAAAATGTGTAAAAATAACCACTCTCCAATGAAATGTTTGTTCGCGCAAGACTTCCGGTGTAAGACATTTCCGCTTCATGATCAAATTTTCGCCTTCAGGATCGTACAATTAATTTTTTTATATTGTAAACAAAAAAATATTGACTTGGGTTCATTAAAACATCTTTTTAAGCAAGTTTCTCGTATTTTGTCATCGATACGATTTAATTGGTAATTTTAACTATAACAAAATTCTCAAACCTGATTGGTTATCAACTGCCCTGATTTCAGCCTCAATAGGATAGTTAAATAAGACAGTACGCGTCATGCTTGAGTAATTGGACAGTACGCGCTATCACACGCGCTTCAATAGCTTTTTTTTCACCGCTAGCAAAATAAATCTTGGAATTTCATGTGTTTTGATTTTAGAAAAGAAGTTTGTATATCACAAACTTTGTTAAAGTTATGATTAATTGGTAATAAGACTTCGTGTCGTCCAAATAATACTTCGGTGGTCCGCTTTGTTAATCACTCGTATGATTACAGACCAAATTGGACTCCACTCAGTCCTATTCCCATTACTAATAGGATTTCGTGTCGTACAATTCAGGGAATGATAGGGCAAGTAATTTCAAATTGAAAGATTTGAAATTACTCGCCCGATGACTAACAGAATTGTACTCGACTCAGTCCTATTACCATTACTTAACAATTATTCGCCGAAGGCGAAGTGATTATCGGTGAATCTTAATTAACCTCGACTTCGTCTCGGTGAATATTCACCGATAATCACTTCGCCTTCGGCGAATAATTGTTTTAATATAAATACACAGGTGATTATTTCAACAAAAAAAAAAGAAACAACATTGTACAAGATGAAAAAAATTTTATTTCATCAAAAGCGCGAGAACAACTGGAAGCTGTTTTGTTCGTCGAGGTATTTTTCGGCTGATAATCCGAGATAGCGAACCAATCAGAGAACGCGATTTTGTATAATCACCAGCGTATTTATACTAATTATTGTTATTCAAGGGTGGCAAAGACCATTTCTAATAGGATTTCGTGTCGTACAATTCTGGGAGTAATCGGGCGAGTAATTTCAAATCAGATCAAATTACTCGCCCGATTACTCCCTGAATTGTACGACACTCAGTCTTATTACCATTACTTATTGTTATTCAAGGGTGGCAGAGAATGGCTCATTTACCGTCTCTGATTGGCCATAAATCACTGTCATGTCCAATCCAGTTTTGTGTTTCCAGTTGATCAAGGTTTCGGGTGCCACAAGCTCCCCACCAGTGGTACATTGACGCAGCTTAGGAAAGTGAAAGCTCTTCAGACTTAGCTTCAAAGTGTCAAAAAGTGTGAATGGAAGCATCAAGACACTTGAGATTGGATACTTCTGAAGCATGAGTAAAGTTGCCTCAGTTGATAATGACTCGCAGTGTACAAAGGTTCCCGCTCCAACAGACCAAGGCATGATAATGCCGTACATAAACATTAGAATCCAGCCCGTGGTGCTTAGGCTCCAAAACAGGTCCTCTTGAGTGAATCCAAACTCTTTACTGAACGAAGATAATGACAATAATAATAATACTGATGATGATGATGATGATGATAATGATGATAACGATGATGATGATGATAATAATAGTAATAACTACACGAATAACTGTGTAAACTAGGTCCTCACTATTTTGAAACAACTGTAGAAAACATAGGGCTTCCTTAACATACCTTTGTGATTCTTGAAACGCTCCAGGCTCTAGTTTACATACTCGTCAAGGCTCGAGCAGAAAAAAAAAACTTGTTCCTTAACCCATAGTACAGACTTCGAACACGGTTAGTGAGAGGTATGTATTGACTAGTGGTAAAAAGTTGTAATTGCAGCTACAGTCCCAATGAAAAATCCTTGGGACCCGAGTAAAAATATGTAAACCCTGACACCTTCAAAGATATCACGTGAAAATTCCTCTTACTGCCTGCACCTCCCCATGTGCAACGTTGTTTGATACACCAAGAATGTTGCTTCAAGGTTTTGAGCTTGATCTCGGCATTACAGAGGAAGAGGCGAAGAGGTGCAGCTTAATTAGACAAGATTAAAAAACATGTCCCTTGTCTCAACGATTTTCGCCAAGATTGTAAAAAGGTTAGTCAGCCATTTCCACATGTAAAACAATCCTAACTTGAATCTGGTAAGCCCACAGCACTATAATTGAAAGTTTTACCTCCCCGCTAAACAAGATGGAACTAATTTCTCGGGCCATGTAGTGAAATAAATATCACTTCATGCAAGACAGTCTATGAGTTCTTTTCAAAAATTAGGCAAAAATAGCTCATTGCTGTTATTATCTTCAGTACCTGCAAATGAGATTAAACAAGCACAGACTGGCCTGAGTATGTTCCACCATCTTTGAATTTCCAGTGGTTCCACTTGTGAAAAATATAACAATCGGTTCAGCAGCGAGTGATTTGACCAACTGCGACGTAAAAAGTAAGAGAAAAATGCCGCATTATTGAGCTGTTGAAGGTGGATAAGACAATAACCAGAAGAATGTAACTAAAGTAACCAAAGGTCACTCACCAGGGGCGTTCCATTACTCGATTAGGAAATAGTACCATATTTAACTCCTGCTCGGCGGCAGTAATAACAAAAGAATTATTACACCGACTAAATAAACTGCCTCAAAAAACACTCTAATTATGGGTGCGAATTTTCAGGAGTGATTTATAGCGAGAGTTTCAGGTAGTTTCCTTTGCGGTTTCTGCGTCTGGAATAGAGCGGTAGCTTTCGCCTTGGGAGTCAGAGACTTAGTGGTAGTAGCTAAGGCAGTAGTAATGGCAGTGGTAATAGTAGTGGCAGTGGTAATGGTAGTGGCAGTAGTAGTGGCAGTGGTAATGGTAGTGGCAGTGGTAATGGTAGTGGCAGTAGTAATGGTAGTGGCAGTAGTAGTGGTAGTGGTAATGGTAGTGGCAGTGGTAATGGTAGTGGCAGTGGTAATGGTAGTGGCAGTAGTAGTGGCAGTGGTAATGGTAGTGGCAGTGGTAATGGTAGTGGCAGTGGTAATGGTAGTGACAGTAGTAGTGCCAGTGGTAATGGTAGTGGCAGTGGTAATGGTAGTGGCAGTGGTAATGGTGGTGGCAGTGGAAATGATAGTGGCAGTGGTAATGGTAGTGGCAGTGGTAATAGCAGTGGCAGTGGTAATGGTAGTGACAGAAGTAGTGCCACTGGTAATGGTAGTGAGAATGGTAATGGTAGTGGCAATGGTAATGGTAGTGGCAGTAGTAGTGGCAGTGGTAATGGTAGTGGCAGTGGTAATGGTAGTGACAGTAGTAGTGCCAGTGGTAATGGTAGTGGCAGTGGTAATGGTAGTGGCAGTGGTAATAGCAGTGTCAGTGGTAATGGTAATGACAGAAGTAGTGGCAGTGGTAATGGTAGTGGGAATGGTAATGGTAGTGGCAGTGGTAATGGTAGTGACAGTAGTAGTGCCAGTGGTAATGGTAGTGGCAGTGGTAATGGTAGTGGCAGTGGTAATGGTAGTGGCAGTGGAAATGGTAGTGGCAGTGGTAATGGTAGTGGCAGTGGTAATAGCAGTGGCAGTGGTAATGGTAGTGACAGTAGTAGTGCCAGTGGTAATGGTAGTGGCAGTGGTAATGGTAGTGGCAGTGGTAATGGTAGGGGCAGTAGTAGTGGCAGTGGTAATGGTAGTGGCAGTGGTAATGGTAGTGGCAGTAGTAGTGCCAGTGGTAATGGTAGTGGCAGTGTTAATGGTAGTGGTAGAGGTGGCAGTGGAGGTGTCTAGTAGCAGAGGTAGTGGCAGCAGTAGAGGTGGTAGTGGCATTGATAGTGGCATCGATAGTGGCATTGGTAATGGTAGTAGCAGTGGCAGTGGTGGTGGTAGTGGCAGTGATAGAAGCAATGGGATTGTTAGTGGTAGTTGCAATAAAAGTGGCAGAAGTCGTGGTAGTAGTGGCAGTAGTGGCAATGACAATCGTAGCAGCAGAGGTAGTGGTAGCAATTTACTACTGGCAGTAACCAGGAATACCTAGCTTACCAAAACTAAATTAATGCTCACTTTATGACTACTGCTCTGTTTATTAAACAGTTCTTCAAATTGTAGCCATCCGTCCCTGCAAAAGGAATAAGGGAATGAACCTTTCTGTTTAATTATCATCGAAGTGACCTAAGCAGAACTTGCCACAGTATTTAGTCAAGAAGCAAATAGCGTCATTTCGTGTAAACGATACAATCGTGTGATATGTGCTCACATTTCCACCCGTATTATGTTTTGATAAAAGTGGGCTGGGGCTTTGAAGGCCACTTTAAACACCTTTTCGGTCCTGGTTTTTGGCCTGGCTGGTTAGGGAAGAGAGTGAAGGGCTTTGAGGGTGTTCAACACTCCGTGCCCCTATGTGCCCGTCTCCAGCCCAAATAAGGCTAAGCATTTAAACACCACCCTTGAGTGATCACTACTTGGCCGAACGTTTCTCAAATGTGTCAATACCAACAGTGATGTATTTTGTCAGTGGACAAAGCATAGCATTTAGAAGGGAGAATGACGATATCGGCACTGGCTCCGGTATTGGCTTTTATACCTCGCACTCATGTCTGCTGATGCAGTTCTGTGAATTAGCAATCTGGTTTGCACACTACACTCGGGTTCCATGGCGACAACCTAAAGAAAACAAGAAAGAAATATAGTTCAATACATAAATAAGTAAATAATAGATAAATGAATCAATAACAGAACATTGTAATGCAGCATTATAATAATTATTATTGATTATTTTTACACTGTTTACGAATCGAATTGTCGTTAGAACAAAGCCCAAGAAATAACGTGTGAGGTCGTCACGGGACCCGTGAGTTCCCGGCGACTGGTTCAGTACATGGTGCCACACATACGACAGTCAACGCAAAACCACTCAAACCTCAGCAAAATTTCCATTCCTTGTGCCTCTAGAAACGTTAACGCTCTCTTGGCAGGCAAGTCTGACACTTTAAAATCAATACCTCAGTGTTTTACTGGAGAGTACACCATTTGTGATATTCATACGAAAGTGCATCTGGGAACTGAGTAATGTATTTTCTATAACCTCAATCGTGAAGACAACGATGAAGTCATGGCCCAGGGATTTAGCTCTCAATTCTAGTAGTCACGTGATTTTCGTCCGTGTTTGTACTTTGTCAAAAAGAAAATGACTCATCGGCTTGAAATTATTGACATTATTTTCTGGTAGTGTAAATACGCTGCGCTGGATCGTGAAATGCTGTTCACACCACTCGAAAATAATATCCATATCTTTGCGCCGCCTTGTAATATTATTGATTTACTATATGGTTAGCTATTCCCGTGAACGAACAATTAAGATGAGTCGAATGCTGAGCTCTGATTGGCCTCCTGAGCTGGCAAGATGGGAATGTCTTGCCCACTAGAATTATGCCCCCCCCCCCCCCCCCCGGCCCTAGTCCTGCGAAACGCGGCAAAGAAAATGACAGTATGATACATGTTTCTTTGATCAATCTGGTTCTTTTTTGCGTTTTTTATTGACTTTGACTACGTCCCGGTCAACAAAAAACTCAAAAAGGAGAACATGGCCCACACGAAGTCATCTTGAGCGAATAATCGTTGTCAATAACGCAGGTCCACATAGCCCCTCAGTGGTTGTCACCAGGGTTCATGCCTACCTCATCAATAGTGCTCAGAATGTCACTGTTAACACCAATGTCGCATGCGATGCATTTGGGTTTTGAGGCCATAATCCTCAGCTTAAGTTCCACGGGTCCAATGTTGATTGCCACGGGAATCATGACACTACCTGTCACAATAAGAAAAAAAAAATAAAGGCAGAGCAGTATCATAACATGTTTGATTACCCTTTGTAACTTGCTGTATGCTAAGAAACGACTAAATCATGCTTTAACAAATAAATAAATCAATATGCTTATTGGTATTTGTTGCTTTAATGATTATGAGGAGTTACCGCTTACATTGTTATTTTGCAGGCGCAGTTTTTTTGTTGTCGTTGTTGTTGTTATTTTGCTTTAGTTTTGTTTTTTGTTGTTGTGGTTTTTTTTTGTTTTCGTTTTTTTTTTATTTTGTTTCTGTTGAAACTCGCGTAATTTTCAAGACCTCGCAGTTTTGTTTTCTAAAACGCTGAACCCACGGTTTCAGTGTTGACGTCCTTGAGATTTGACAGTTCCTACAGTTGGTAGACTCTGTATACCGTAAATGATCTAATAAAATCCGGGGGAGTTAATTAAATTTCAAGGATGAGAGGCGTCTAAAAGAGAGAGGTGTAACCTAAATACAGTCTTATAATAACCTACACGACAAAGCTTTAGCAGACTATCAAGTCCGTCCGCTGATAAGTCAAAGTCGTCTACGAATCCATCCATAACGGTATATGGTGCATACGAAGCGGCGGAGAAGGGTACTGGTGGTTCTTATAGCTCAATGTCAACATCTGAGTCTTCGTTGAGCACCATGGTATTTTCATCGCCGGCTTCTTCAACGTCTGAGTTAGTTATTGCTTGAAATGGGTCTGGAAGAGTTGGCTAATCAAGCACGGGACAGTTGTGCTTTCAGCTGCCCTGCTCCTGCTTGGCATGGTTGGCTTTCTTGAAACATTGGATCTCTGAATCTTGAGAGCCATCAACGGCTAGATTTAATGCGCAGGGCTTAAATGACTATGTAATTACCTCAGTGAGCAGCAGTGCCCAGGCGGTCAACACCCATTCTACAATGGTCTTTCTCGGTGGCGGCGGCATGTTTCCCGCTTCTGTAAATTCTTGGACGCCACTTACGTCTGTTCCCCGCAGGTATTTTGTACAATCGCCGGGAACTATGACTTGATCAACGTTGATTAGGTGAAGCGCGTCCTAGACACTCTGCATCATTTGACACTGATAAGAGTTGAAGTGTTCGTTACTAGAGTTACTATTTTAGTTATGAATACCTTAATCATTAGATAACCGATTATCATTGGATAGCACACCTTAACCGCAAGCATGTGATTATACCACTATATATATCATTGTAAATGGCATTTTAGAGAGATTAATAGAGCAGTTGTGTGAAGCACATCATTTGCCTTCACTGCGTACTCTACAGTAGTACACTGAAGCCCAACACACAACAAGAGTCCCACGCTAGAAAGCGTCTGTTGAAAGAAAGTGCTCTCAAGACGCTTTTCACCCAGTTCAGAGTCAACTCTTCATTCATCCAGGCATTAGACGATGTGGCTACAACGCATTTACGCCTGAAATCTTCATTTACTTTCTTTGATTCGCGCTTGGCTGAACGAAATACAATGAATGGTTTCAGTTTTGTTCAGATAAACAAACAGTAACCATGACTTTTTCATGCCCAGTGGTTTTTAGGTTGACGGATGAGGCTCTTACCCTGTCAAAAGTAGTGTTTGAGACCATATCATCCCACACAGGGGTTCCATCCATAGCTATGATACAAAAAGGCTGATACTCATATCGTTGAGAAAGTCTCCGATCCTGAAGGATATAAGATAGCAATTGGTCAATTGAGCGATTAAGGTCTCGCTGCGCAAGACAATCCCGGAGCATAAACCTTTGAAGCCAGCCTTCATTGGGTTTAAACATATCTTGTTCGCCTTCTGGGCATCTTTCATCATAGAAGTGTTTTGTCTTGACCATAATGAGTTTTCGGGAAACTCTTTGCTTGTTAGCTCTTCTTCCATAAATCCATTCAAGGATTATGCCGTCAAGAACACTATCCACAGCCTTTCGCCCCCCTATAACTAGCTTTTTTTGCTCCCTGGTCTTTGTGTTTTTCTTTCGGTTCTGCGATCGACTGTTTCTTCTTACGCCATTCGCGGTGCACTTCACGTCCACCTTGTATTTCTTCGCGGCTGCGTCGTTAGATACCCTTTCTGAATATTCTGTTGCCTCGAGTTTGAAGGACATGTCGTAGTTTCGCCTTTTCTCACCTTTTAGTGAAATAGTTACATCGTGCGAACTAGACATTGCAAGCAAAGATACCATACGTACTGAAGCTCCAGGAACTTATGTGGGATTTAATTTTATTACATGATAACCAAGACCTTCCAAAGGTCAATCGTTCCAGATTGCACGTTGGTGGCCTGACGTCACGTGTTCTCGTTTCTGTGATTAAAGTCGTTGCTGATACCGAGTGCATTAGAAATAGATACAACTCTATTTCACATAATACTTCTGCACTGAGCTTCCACGGATTATTCAACAATTATCGGTGAATATTACCCGAGACGAAATTGAGGTGAATATTTACCGATAATTACTGAGAATGAGGCGAATAATTGTTTGAGTATAAAAACACAGGTGATTATTTCAAAATAAGAAAAGAAAAAGCATTGTAGAACACGAAATAATTTTATTCCATCAAAAGCGCGCAAACGACTGGCAGCCACTTTGTTCGTCGAGGTGATTATTGGCTGATAATCCGAGATAGCGAACCAATCAGAGCGCGCGCGTTTATATAATCACCTGAGTATTCATATTATGGCCAGAACACATTGGAATTTTAGTTTTTCTATGTCATATGAAATAAACATCAATTACGTGGACATCATGTTTACAAGGCAAACTGGTCCTCAGTGACGAACTAAGTACTACTTTGCAAGAAAGACAACCACCAGGAAGTTCAAGAATATGACTCGAATGCAGTTGGGGTTTACAAGGATATAGCCGAGCGGGACGATTTAGAACTAGACCCTTGAATCAAGGGTTACTCGTGCAGATACAGAGCAGGCAGCCCAAGCTGTGTGATTAGGTGCTACGCCAACGTCTGTTTTTCTGTGGCATTTATGGAATTGTACAATGTTTGACTGTTAGATCCCAAATATGATGTTGTTTCTCAAGAGCATGTTTCAGGTTTGCATAGTTAAATTTGTGTTTTGTGCTATTGATTTGTGTTTTCTTATAATATTTTGTTTAGCTTGTAGTGTTTGTAAGTCAGTTGAACATGATAATAATGGAATATAGTAATCCTCACTACAGAAAGCAGTTTTTGTTGTAAATAGTTGGGGCGCAAGGTTGGCGCAGTGGTGAGAGCGCTCGCGTTCCACCAATGTGGCCCGGGTCCGATTCCCGGCCCCGGCGTCATATGTGGGCTGAGTTTGTTGGTTCTCTACTCTGCTCCGAGAGGTTTTTCTTTAGGTACTCCGGTTTTCCCCTCTCCACATTTGATTTGATTTAATTTAATACGATTTGATTTGATTTCATTTGTGCTTTACAGTGTCCCCAATTAGTATAGCAGTGCTAAATACAGTTGATACTCAAATAAATATGTAGCATTTTCTGTGTTAGTCTGGGCATATTGTTAACTTTTTCAAATACATCAGTTACCATTGACAATGTCCTTTTTTTGCAAATTATTGTAAATTATATTAGAATTCTCCGCTCAAATTTAGATGGCCTGAGCTAGCTTTAAATTCTGACGTGGAACACTTTCAGAATATTCTCCTGCTACCTCACACAATTCTCCTGCTGCTACAATTTTTATTGAAAACCCTGACCAAGTCTGCACAAGAAGTTTTTGGGAGCCTTACAGTGTATAGTTTTAATGCACACAGTGACATGGCTACATATTCACAGCCAGCATTAAACACAAATAATGCAATGTTACCCTGAGAACATGGAGCATAAACTGTTTTCTTCCAATCAAATTCCTATGGAGGGACCAGGATTGGATCAATGTAAGTATCTGGGCAAATGTGCACCTTCCTCTCCCCTAACCCAACAATGATGAGTTAAAACGTTACGATGAAAGTTGGGTTAGGGGGTTGGTTAGGGGAGGGTTAGGTTGCACAGTTCCCCAGATACTACCACTAATCCCCAGGATTTTGTTCTTCATCTCTGCTGAGGTGAACTTACAATGACTGATTCTGTGACTGAGCGTTCTATAAACATGGAATAAATTACCAACAGTATTAATTTCTCTGAAATGAGATTTGTCAACAGTCATTGATAATATTTATGACCAACATCCACTGTCCTTTTATTGGATTTGTTTCCTTTCGAATGGTTTTCCACACCATAATTTCCTAGTTATTCTAGATGAAGAAACAGTGTTTAATATTGCATTTGTTTACAAAGCAATAAATACTAGATGACATTGGTAATTTTTTTTTAATATACTTCCGAACCACTTTCCTCATTTTCCTGCTTTACTACAAAACAGTGGTCAGTACTTTCACAGGGACTCCAATTGGTTCTCAATCACGTGGAATGACACGAGAGATGTGTCTAAAACTCTGATTAGTATGAAATTTAGCATAAATGTGCTACAGATAATTGTACAGCTTTTTTCAAAGATATCACTGTCATTTTCTAGAAAATCTATTCGAGTCTGTTGATATTATGAACTGATATAAGCTTACAAGTGCGCACACTAACACAGTGGTAAATAAGCTCGCTATTAAAAACCTTTCAGTGCACAAAATAATACCTTATCGTGGAAGTCATTAAAAAAATGGCCGAAACTTGCTTGTATAAATGCACTCTTCTATTTGCAATCTTCACAGTTGTTCTCAAGTAGGTCCCTGCTTACGAACGTTCGAGTTACATTTGAGTTGATTTGACTTTTGAGTTCACGAAACGACCCGGTTCGAAACTGACGTTCGACATTTTAAAGTGTGGGTCCAATGCGAACGGCGTGTGCATCTGCATGCATTTTGAGAGACTCACAAGGAAAGGAAGTGTAAAAATATTATTTCGATTTCTGAACGCCTCTTCAACTGAGATTCAACTCGTGTTGTTGACTCTTTCCAGTCCCTATTCGGCTGCACGTTTGCGACGTTCATAGATAGATAGGCAGCCTAAACCTAGACTCGTGCTTGCCCCAGGCGTGCACGAGTAATTAGCAGGGCATGTCCCCGTTGAACTTTCAAGAGTCCTGGCTGGTTTTTGAGCCTCGAAAGAGTCTAACTATCTCACCGTACAAAACACGAAAACCTGTAACTCCAGGATGCTACAATGCTAGGACAAGACGGATGAAAATTTATGATATCCTAAGCACAGAGATCAAGAACATTTAAGAGCGCTATCTTCACTTTGAACTGGAAATTGAGCGGGACGAAACTCGTAAACCGGTGTTAATTAAGCAAGAACCCAAACAAATTGATTGATTGTACTGTACATGTTTCTAGTTTAGGTGTGGTTTTCAGGGAAGGGGGACGTTTATTAGACAGGAGGAGTTTATTAGATCATTTACAGTACTGGCCTATTACTTCATCTGATTGGCTGAGAGCAGAGCAGTTCAAGTGTAACACCAGTGCAAAAAGTGTAACACCAGTGCAAAACGTGTAACACCAGTGCAAATTACACATCGAAATTCAGGCCGATAAACGATTGCCTGAAAGACAATGGGATATTTTCTAAGCTAATGATATCACGAAAATTTCTGCGGAAACTTTGAGAAAAGTTTTCTCGAGTGAGAAAAAATGTTTTTTTCTTAAATCAAGAAAAGTTTACTCTGGGTAATACTTTTTTTCATTTTTTATAGCATAAATAAGCGGCTCGTGCAATTTCATCTTTTTGAAAAACTCATTCGTGCAAATGAATTCCAAATTGAATTCGGAAGAGTGTGATTATCATTACAAACAACCACTATTACGAAAGAAAGACCTTAACTTAAACATTTTCCT
The DNA here is from genome assembly GCA_949710005.1 of Ricordea florida. Taxonomy (NCBI): domain Eukaryota; kingdom Metazoa; phylum Cnidaria; class Anthozoa; order Corallimorpharia; family Ricordeidae; genus Ricordea; species Ricordea florida. The sequence goes on from OX453285.1 coordinate 5,898,910, forward strand.
GCCTCATAGAACTCTCGAGTTCTATTTCTAAGGAGACTACCGTTATCAGAGTGTTTGATAAGGTCACCATCAACCCAGTAGAGTAAAGAAACATCACCAACAATTTTGACTACCACTATTTCTTTATTTCTGACAGGAATATTCATAACTGAAATATATAGAGGATATTACACGGTGGCGCGAAGTTATGAATTTTATTTTCGAGTGGCAAAACAATATTTTACGAACGAGCGCAGCGCAGTTTTTTATTATATAGACAAAAAGAATTTCGGAGGGAAATTACCGAAATTACGTCATCGATAAACTCACGTGTGAGATTATGGAAAATAAACCACTCGGGTCCCGGATGTAGTTTTTATGAATTTTACGAGTGGTATATTTTCCAGTAAAACACTCGTGTCTATATAATAAATTCATTTTCACTACACGAGGCTGCTCAGCAAAATATATTGCTCTCTATTTAAGACTAGACCTACTGTAACTACTGTATTTTTAAAGTAACGTTTCAGTCTGTAAAAATTTGAAATAATATCAGCAAAGGTAACAAGATCCTATCCGGCTTATTTCTTCTGGTACCTTGAAGCATCTTCATAAAACAGAGTGTAAATAAAACAAACCTGTCCTCGCGCAGGCCAGAAATAGAAGCCAGTACTCTGGGATCCTTGGCACTATAACCATGACATTGTCACCACGACTCACACTACACACTTCAGACAAAAGGTTTGCAACCCTAACGAACAAAACATAGAATAATTATAATATTTGAGATCCCTTGTTATAAATTGTGAACATATCACCTGTTAAGGTTTTTTGAACATGAGATTTCCTGTCACGTTCCAGTTTTATACAAGCGCCGTCAAGACAAAGCAGAACAATACACGTAATTTCATTGCCTGTTTACTTTATTTATGGAAAGGATAAATGGGATTTAAACGGGAAGCGCGCTTAAACATAAAACTTGCATTCAGGAGGCGCCCTTAAATATGGGACTTTCGTTCGGGACGAGTGCTGAAACATACAGCTTGCGTTCGGGGCGTGCTTAAACATGGGGCTTGCGTTCAGGACACGCGCTTAAACAAAAAGCTTGAGTTAAGGACGAGAGCTTAAACGTAAAACAGGTGTCGCGGAATCTTCTACTGCGTTAAATAAAATCTCCGCTCTCGCTGGTTCACCAACACTTAGGACTGTATCTGTCGTTTCATTCACTTTATTGCTTCTCTAACACGTTCTACATACGTTCTACAGTCTCGCGGTTTCGATCTGAACTAGTGATACAATGTTCTCTACTTTTATTTGTTCCTATCTGAAATCGGCTCCCATGCTACGTGAGTTATAGATTTTCTGAAATCGTGATTAATATAAACTCTAGAAACGCTGTTGTCTCACGATCATAAACTAAAGATTGTTTCTTGATCCCGCTTGTATTTGATACACCCACCCATTGCTATGTCACGTACATACTTTACGTCACAGAATCTTTCGGTAGCGCCTTATGACTAAGTTCTAATTCTGTACCCAAACGTGACTACACTACTGTTGTGGACGTTAAATGGATTAAACAGTCATCCTGCGCTATGGTACAGTGATTATTGCTCCTGACAAAACTCGCTATCAGGATGCACATCTAAACACAGAGTTTGGGTTAAAGAGGACGCGGGCTTAAAACACGAAGCTTGCGTTCAGGGCGCGCGAACAAAATATGCAGCTTGCGTTCACTTACTGCCGTTCCAATGCAAACGTTTCCTCACCTTTTAGAGTTCAAGGAAATATCCTGAAAACTCCATTTTAATTCTCTGCCACTGTTGTCAATCCACCACAGAGCAGGCGGCTCACTCTGTCTTCTGCCGTTCTTATATGAATTGAATAGTAGGCAAAAAAGAAATTTAAACCTTTATCATTTATTTTATGCTTCCTGCAACATCAATAAATATTAATATGGATTTTAATTTTTTTTTTAATTCTTTTGGTTTTGCAATTATGATTTTTTTTGCTCAATACAAGCAAAAACAGAGGCAAACTGTCTATTATAGATGGTGAATTGAAAATTGCTCTAAATTACGTCTTAAATTTCCTACCTTCTCTTCATCCGCCCAGCTATCAATTATGTCGGCGAAGTTGAAATACCTTGGAGCTTTGGAATAGCCGTCTTTTAATGCCTGGAGTTCAGGAAATTTAGATTGAACAGACATGCTGAAAACGACAATATCAATAAAACAGTTAAACCAAGGAATGTTGCTAACCACATAATGCCCAAGGTCTTCTCAGGTATTGACTTGACAACCTCTTAGGCAAATTGCAGGATCTGGATAACTTTTTTAAGTAGATACTAAAACAGTGGATAGCGTTGAAGGTGCGCTCTGATTGGCTAGTCAAACTCCGAATATCCTGTGCTATTTACCTCCGAGCAACTTGCGAATTTTTCGCTCTGCCGCGCGAATATGGCGGCCCGGTTTGTAGGCATGACAAGCGAAGAAATCATCCAAATTAACAATGAAGCAGTCCCTGAAAACTCCAAAAAAGCGACTAAATTTAGCTTGCCCGTGTTCAGAGGTAATGGCTTATGTTTTTAACCCGGAATTAAGCTGTAAAAAGCAACGAGAAAGGTTTTGTTTACAAATGCAAATTATTCTGGGATAATCAAATTTGATGTCGCTTGTTTACTTGAGAACCAAAGTTGAATCATATTTTTTACAGAATGGTTTCAAATTCAGAAAGGGTTTGCAACTCCATTTGATGAAATGTCGCCACTAGAACTAAACAAAATTTTTTCTCTCAGCGAGAAAACGAGACGTACGGCAGTAATTACAACAATAAATTCCTAAAGGCGATCGGCGCTGCGTTGGATTGTCACTCCATTTTCCAAGCCCTTTTCTTTTTTTGTGTACACTTATCTCACTGTTTTATAAATTAGTATATACTAAAACAACTATTCACCTCAGTGTCAGTGGCTAGTGCTGGATATTTACCTCGCCGCTTCGCGGCTCGGTAAATATCCAGCACTAGCCACCTCCACTTCGGTGAATAGTTGTTAACTAGCCCAACTCTGTCTTATGTATTGTAGTACAGCGGAGTAGTTTCTAAAGAAACTGGTTCTGCGTCAGTGGGGAATTGAAACACAAGAAATTGGGATAATCAAACGAAACCCCAAGCCCTCCACCTCATACCCTCCATGTCAGGCCCCCTAATGCTTTACCCTTTATTCTCTCCTCATACCGCTCTTTCCTCGTTCCTCTTCGTATCGAGACGAACAAAGGCAGGCCCAAGATAACAGATAAATTAGAACTTTAAAAGGGAGACATTCAACTCTAATAGGGTTTTTGAGCCGCTACTCTTCTCTTCGAACTGAAAATGTCAGTGTTCTGACCTTGCAGTGGTAGAGATAGAATGTTTATTTATTTATTTAACATTTCTTTATACACGGTTAAAAATCATCAGCTAATACTGATATTTAATATCTAAAAATTAATACTAGTAAACTACTTATAAACAGTCCATGCTAAATACTAATTAATAAAAATTTGAAGTAGTAAATCCAAATCTAAATATTAAACTAATCCTGTTTTCCATGAATGCCGTGTCTAAATTTGCTTTTAAATTGATTAAAGGATCTTATCATCCTGAGATTGCAGGGTAGGCTGTTCCAGAGAGTTGCACCACTGTAACTAAAGCTATTTTTCATATAGTTAGTTCGTGGATGAGGTACAACCAGTTTGTCAATTTAAATGGAAAATTTAAATGTCAGTTAAAAGGGAGAGACCTTAACCCTAAAAATGCTTCCTAACTGTGTCCTCCCCGTCAAGAAAGTTTGGCAGTCCACTTTCTTTTACAATTTCTTTGTCGCTAATGAATCCTGTCCATAATGGTAGAATGAAGGAACCAGCATCAGTTGGTGTTAATATATAGATTTAGCCAAGCCTAAAAGCGGGGCTCCCGTTAGTACTTTCATTTCACTTTAAACTGTAAAAGAATTCTAAAATATTGCGAAGGAATTCACAAACGTTTTTAGCTATAGTTAAGTGTCGAGGTCGGTTAACTTGCCATGATTTTTGTCTAAACTTTCGTCTGCCATTAGTACGGTCTTTCTACCTACAAAGTCATGGAGTATATTCTACAAAAAACACAAATTATCAATGTACTGTATTCTATTCCTGATGAAATTAACCATTCTATTTGCGTAAATGTATTTAAAAGATTTGTACACGCTACTGGGAAATGCAGGACACAACTCTTGTCATTTTCGTGTTAAAACGAACACCTCGGTAAAATAAATGTTTACTCCAAGCAGGGTGCAAAGAAAATTAATTTTACAGATTGCCCTTCGGGCAAGCTGTAACCAACATCTACCAGCCCGAAAAACATTTTTCACGAGAATGAAAAAATAATTATTAATTATTCTTTTCTTAATTACATTGTAAGTTTAAAAAATTACTGCCTTCATTTATTCACTACAATCAGCTGTAGTTACTTAACAAAAGAAATAAATAACCGTAAAAGTGTGAACTATAAGTAGAGACCTGGTCCAACGCAACACGTGAATGACTAACATACATTTGAGACATTTTACAATTTAGAAGAACATTTTTTTACGAAAACAACGGCGTTAAAACGAAAGTTCTCAATCGACACACTAAATGACAACGTCGACAACGCGAAAAGCTGCCAGTGAAAGCGCTACATTCTGCAATTTGCCGCCAAGAGAAAATTCCCAAGGGAGTATTTCTTAGCCGTCGACAGGGGAGATGTTTATATGATTAAAGGACATAAAAATTTGAAATCTTTCATCAGTTTGCTTCTCATTCAAAAGTAGTGCATTAAGAAGATCATTTTTCTGAAGAAGGTTTGTTTAGAAGTCGGTTTTCCAAGTCAAGTGTCAAGTTTAAGGGAAAGTGGAAAGTACGAGTGCTGAGTCACGCATCAGTGAGCAAATATTATGCAGACAAAACTTATGCAAATTTGTGGTCCATAGCACGGAGTCTTTCCACTTCTCGGCTTTCTTCGCTACAATTTTGTGTGTTTTCCACAACACGGAGTCTTTCCGCTTCTCGGCTTTCTTCGCTACAATTTTGTCTGTTTTCCAGAGCACGGAGTCTTTCCGCTTCTCTGCTTTCTTCGCTAAAATTTTGTCTGTTTTCCACAGCACGAAGTCTTTCCGCTTCTCGGCATTCTTCGCTACAATTTTGTCTGTTTTCCACAGCACGGAATCTTTCCGCTTCTCGGCGTTCTTCGTTAACATTTTGTCTATTTTCTCGAGCCCGGACTCTTTCTGCTTGTCGGCGTTCTTCGCTATAATTTCGTCTCCTTTCTCTTTCCCGAGCGCGCCTTCTTTGGCGATCTACTTCGCTCATTCTTTCTCAGTTAATTCTTGCTCTCTTTCCCGTTGCTCTTCACCTGAACCCTGTGTTCTGCAAATTATATTTTCTCTTCTATTGTTTGTTGACATAGCAATAGAAAATATTTCGTTTATCCTTTAGTAAAAGTTTCACAGTGTAGAGTAGTAATATTGTGTCTCAAAAAGACAATGAACTGAAAATTTCTTTTTCAGTCGTCAACGCAATTTCCCGCCAAAAATATGCAGGCTACCAGAACAGCTTCCAAATAATTCACGTCACCTCGATGAGTTGACACATGAGCCCACAATATGGTCATGTGATGCTGGTCAGTGGCTATCCCGTTTTGACAGCTGTCAATTGACCATATTGTGAATGTCCAATACAAAAGATGTGGATTTACCAAGACAAGCCTGAGATACCCCTCCCTTCCTTTTGATAGTCTCCTCTACATTACCCGTACAATCTGTAGACGCGTATGTACGTACGGACGTACTTACGTACGTACGTACGTACGCTCGGTCAGTCACGTGACAACCAAAAGAAAAGAGGTTGACCATATTCCATGAGTATGGGGCTCTGCTCCACGCGCGCTTCGCGCGCGGGAGCCCCGCTATTAAGTAATAGTCCAGCTCAAGGGTAGGCAGGTGCACGGCAAAACTCATTAAAAAGGTTGTGAACAGTTAATTAATAATTCTATTGAAATAGCCTCCTCTCATTGGCTAATACCAAAAAAAAAACGAAAAAAATCAAAACAACGTCATTTTTAGACCTTGTCTTTTCCATACCCCTACTTTCTGTCTCTCAGCCAAATTTGGCTTTTGCTCTATGCGCCAATTAGCACCACAAAATTAACTGACACTATTGCCGAGCGCTATTGCTTTTCTGCCTGCTTCTTAGCCGGTCCATTATTAATATTCTAACCAATAACGTAGCATTGTTCCAGTGTTTGTACTCACTCCAGGTGATATTTTGGCTTGAAGGTACTTTTGGTTTTCGCATGAACAGTTCAAGACAGCCAATTATTGCTCTAACAATCTTATCTCTTTCAAACCCTTTTTGGGCAAGATTTTCTCAATTTATAAGAAATGTTAACTGGATACTTGAGAAAGGTTAATGCAAAACGTATTAGCTTAGAGTTTCACTTCGAAACTTTTTCTTGTTCTCACTAAGGTAAGACTGACAAATTGTTCCCATTTTGTCAAGACACCATCACTATTTGTCTTCTTTTGTGTTTCAGTTGTTCTTTCTTTAAGTGACTTTTTGTTATTCTTACTACCCTTTCAGAGTCATTAATCAGCAGCCTTTGGTTCCAAAAATTCAATGAGCAAATCAAGAATAGGCCCAGTTATACCAAGAGAAAATGAGGTAAGAGAACGTATCTTCCATACTGGGCTCTCTTACTATGATAAGGAGACAGAATCTATTTTTAGATTCGGAAACTATTTTAAATGACCAATGGTTAATGTCCTTCTCATCACGTGGTTGTCATTTCAATGCGCCATGGGGAAACCGCGCAGCCATGGAACGAGATATAAATAGATTCCGCGCTAAAAATAGATTCTGTTCCCTTATCATATCAGACGGGGTTATGTTCTCTTTCCTCATTTTCTCTTGGTTACACCTGTGTGATAATAACAGTTTTTTGGAACAAGTTGCATGGTTAATTAAATATTCTCTCTTCTTTTTCTCTGGACTTAAGTATTCTGTCTGTGTGGCTACTTCAATTTTACAAGCAGCCTCGGTATCTGCTGAGGATAATGCTGATATGACTTGTCTTCCTCAAGAAGCACATTCGTATTTGGAACTTTATTCGCTCAAGCACTTTCAGTTGCTTTCTCCTTCTTGACTTGTTCTCTTTGTTCTCTGCAGATCTTATCTTTCGAGTAGGTCTTTGAGGTCTACTCTCACAATCGTGCCCTTTCACGCACGACTGTTAGTGTAGAACATTCAGAGGGTCTATAACATTGGACGAAATGATTTGAACAGAAACTCGTACTTGATGTAAGCGTAAATTGATCACGATTAATGGCTCTGGCCCATGGCAAAATATCTTTCTTATTCTTGGGCCAGTAAAATCTTATTATTTCTTTCTCCAGAATCTCAGCGGGCCGGAATCCCAAATCCTCGAATCTGATTGGCTAATCGCGCGCTTGTAACCGGTCCAGCTTTTTACGATATACAGACCACGGTCCGGATTTTTATCCGCGCTATTCGCGGCAAATTCGCCCGGTAAATAACATATATATATATATATTCTAACGTGAGGAAGAATATTTTGTTTCTCTGGGTACCTTCGATCGTTGCCACAGCCCCACACAGCACAATCATTGCCACTGAGCATGTTTGACAGTATTAATGAAATCGCCTCAATGAGCTTAGAAATGAGCCAAAAGCAGCCTGTACACACGTAAATACAATTGGAAAGGCCTAGTTGAGTTATTAGCTCACGATTTATACTTCATTTTGTAATATTTTGAGACGACTAAGCGATGTATGTTAACATTTCACACTAAACCTTGCGCAAGCAAGGAAGTTTATTGGTAGACTATATCACGTATTTCACGGTTATTCAAACAAAAATTTACACTTTCCATATATAACCTTTCCGATATATATTTCAGTTCTCCTAGCGACTGGCAATTTCGGCCCCTGGCGGTCCCAGAGTCCCTTGAGGGATCCGATTACTGACAACTCTTTCATTCTATACAAAGTCTTAAGTTGTCAACATTTTACCTTCCTTGTTTATGTAATTTCTAATTTAGGAAATGAGACACGTGAATGGAAAATTTAGGAAATGAGACACGTGAATGGAAAGTTTCAAAAGTAGTTTTCATTGTTTGATTAAGTGAAGTCATGAAAATTATCAGATAATTCGCCGTCTATTCGATGGCTCGAAGTTTTCGAGGTCTAAGTTTCGAGACACCCTCGTTACCAGTGGTGGGTGCGTGACAGTTGCCCTCCGGCAATGTTGTCGTTGCACAGCGTGGCAATTTCTACCATTGTGTTTGTTAAATCAGGCAAAATTGTACTTAAGGTGGAAGATAGATGGTCCTTAAACTGGCATTTACATCGATTTGAAAGGCGTCACATTCGCCCGAGACAGTTATAATTTACAAGCTCCAAACTAAGAAATATGTGTGCGTTTGGAGGTATATTTTATGGACAGACTTAGAATTGTATTCTGACATGTGTACAGCCAAGCGAAGTTCATTACCCTTTCACACATTTCACTAGAGCGTAGGCCGGCCTCGAGTTTTGCGATGAGTTTTATTCTGAATCTTAGGTGAACTCCACGTCAAAAAACAGCAAACAGTCAGTCATATGCCAGTTGTTTCCGTTATAGACTTTTGCACACGATTAGGTACCTTCAATTAGGATTTTCAAGGTATAATAATTCAGCGAAGCCTATTAACTGATAGACTACAATGGGGCATTGTTCCCAAAAACTAGCCCGTAGATCTGACTAAACAATATTTGCCAATATGAACCTAAAATGAAATTAAGACTAAACCGTTACCAAACCGTCTACTAAACCGTTAAGTTCCTCACCTTGTACGTTTCTCGGTTAGGGCGCTCTATGATAGTCTAATACAGCGTGCCGTATGAATTGTTAAAACGAACCCGTTTTACTGTGACTATGGGCAGCGGAATCTTTGAAATATTCTGTCACCCAGGTTGCTTTGCGATCACCTGTTTACTTCAGTTGCTTTTTCTAAAAATGCTGTTATATAATTATCTAGTGGTCAACAGAAATACATTTTCAGTAAATACTGCCCCACTTCGCATTTGAATTTCGCCGCAGTCGAGGCGAAACAGTCTTTGTACACTATTACTTTAATTGATTAATTAATTCCTCGCGAAGCGAGGCCGAAGGCCGAGCGTAGCGAGGTTACTAATCGTGTCGGTTCCGGTCAGACCACGTGGCTCGCAAGCCCGAGTAAATCGAGCCGAGAGTTTTTATATATGTATATATATATATATATATATATATATATATATATATATATATATATAAAAACGTTAGATAAAGCAAGGACGGACAACTTCTGACGATAAAAAAGTTAAAAAGTTAAAAATTTAATAGAAAAAACGTTTCGGTCTTAGACCTTCGTCAGTTACAGGAGAAAAAGGACGGAAACTAAGTTTAAATACGGTTACAGTGTGGGAGATTACATACCGAAATGAAAAATACTATCGTGCTATTAATACATCGTGATTAATACAATACAGGGAAAAAAATGCAAAACGAGAAATACAATGCTGTACTATAAATTACGTCATACAGGGTGATAATTAATAGACCAAACGAAAAAGATACAATGCTGTGCATAAATTACATTATAAAGCGGGATAATTGCAGAACTAGGTTAAATTCAACCTAAAAACTAAAATAGTTAAAATAGATAAAACGGACTCTTGCAATGCGGTAAATATTACGGGAAAACTAGTTTACAAAGATATGCAGAAGAAACCTACGTTTACGCTGGACAGGGTTAATAACAAAATCCCAAATCGAGGCCTTTGGAGCATTAAAGGGTTGACAAACAACAAAATCCCTGGAGGGGCCCTTAAACAATAAGCTGTAATAAGATCCCAGGCAGGGCCTTTGAGCATACCTAACACCCAAAGAGCTGGCAAAATCCAAGGAAGGGCTTTTGGACTGCTTTATGGCGCAAACGCATATTTACACAAGAGAAAGTTAATTATAACAAATTCTGTTTTTGGAGTGAAATTCTTTTCTTTTATTTAAGCCATGGGGAGCCATAGAAAACAGTTGAGCACTCCAATAAGCCTCTTTCGTAATTAAAAACCTATCGATCTCGTCTAAGTCATTAGGGGCCTGCACCTGATCAATGCATTGGAATTCAAAATCATCCAAGGAGTGTGGAATTTTATTGAAATGTACTGCTACCTCACAAGTGGTTTTGTTTGTGAGCATAGCAGACTTGTGGTTACGAAACCTAACCCGAAAATCGGTGGTAGTTGATCCTACGTACTGTAAACGACATTTCTTGCAGGAAACTAAATAGATCACGTTTTTAGAATCACAAGAAAGCCTTGAATGAATGGTGTATTTTCTGCACGTTCTAAAACTTAGAAATGATTTAGATTCAACAAAGAAATTTCGACAGAGATCGCATCTATTTCTTTCACATTTAAAGCAGCCATTGTTTGGCTGAATTGTTTGTCCCTCATCGGCGGTTTTAAAACGAGATGGTGCTAATAATTCTTTCAGGTTTTTTGTTCTACGAAAAGATGGTATGATAGAGCCTTGAGGGAAAAGTTCTTTCAATTTAGGGTTGGATTGCAAAATCAACAAATGCTTTCTAATTATGCTACTCACATTAGGCAAGTTAGGATTAAATGTGAGAACAAATGGAAATAATTTCCTCGATTGTTTTCCGCGTTGCCGTAGTAAATCAATCCTAGAAATGGTGGAGGCTTTGGAGAATTGATCGTCAACTAATTTTGGGGGATAACCCTGATTAACAAGATAACCTTTGTACTCAACTGTTCTCTCGGCAAGGAAAGTTTCTTCAGAGCAATTTCTCTTCAATCTAGTCGCTACTCCAAAAGGAATAGCCTTGAAGACATGCTTGGGATGGCAGCTAGAGGGTGGAAGGTATAAATGGCTATCTGTAGGTTTAGAATAAACATCAGTTCTAATAAACCCTTCCACAAGATGTAAAGTAAGATCAAGTACGTGAAGCTCACGTTCAGAAAAAACTAACTCGAATTTAATAGTAGGGTATAGAGAATTGATATAATCAGTAAATTGATGTAAGGCAGGAAGGCCTTGCTGCCAAAGATCAAAGACATCGTCACGATAACGCCATCACAAGGATGGCTTTATCGGACCGGAAAACTTAGCTTTAAGATCAATTTCACCCATGGCTAGATCGGCATAACTACATGCATTTTTTGGACCCATGGCCGTACCATGAATCTGAAGAAAGAAATTCTCTTTAAAAACAGAATGGTTGCTTTTCAAACAGATTTTTACGGCTTCTAGTATGCAAGATGTGGACGGAATTTTGTTTTTCCGTCCACATCTTGCATACTAGAAGCCGTAAAAATCTGTTTGAAAAGCAACCATTCTGTTTTTAAAGAGAATTTCTTTCTTCAGATTCATGGTACGGCCATGGGTCCAAAAAATGCATGTAGTTATGCCGATCTAGCCATGGGTGAAATTGATCTTAAAGCTAAGTTTTCCGGTCCGATAAAGCCATCCTTGTGGTGGCGTTATCGTGACGATGTCTTTGATCTTTGGCAGCAAGGCCTTCCTGCCTTACATCAATTTACTGATTATATCAATTCTCTATACCCTACTATTAAATTCGAGTTAGTTTTTTCTGAACGTGAGCTTCACGTACTTGATCTTACTTTACATCTTGTGGAAGGGTTTATTAGAACTGATGTTTATTCTAAACCTACAGATAGCCATTTATACCTTCCACCCTCTAGCTGCCATCCCAAGCATGTCTTCAAGGCTATTCCTTTTGGAGTAGCGACTAGATTGAAGAGAAATTGCTCTGAAGAAACTTTCCTTGCCGAGAGAACAGTTGAGTACAAAGGTTATCTTGTTAATCAGGGTTATCCCCCAAAATTAGTTGACGATCAATTCTCCAAAGCCTCCACCATTTCTAGGATTGATTTACTACGGCAACGCGGAAAACAATCGAGGAAATTATTTCCATTTGTTCTCACATTTAATCCTAACTTGCCTAATGTGAGTAGCATAATTAGAAAGCATTTGTTGATTTTGCAATCCAACCCTAAATTGAAAGAACTTTTCCCTCAAGGCTCTATCATACCATCTTTTCGTAGAACAAAAAACCTGAAAGAATTATTAGCACCATCTCGTTTTAAAACCGCCGATGAGGGACAAACAATTCAGCCAAACAATGGCTGCTTTAAATGTGAAAGAAATAGATGCGATCTCTGTCGAAATTTCTTTGTTGAATCTAAATCATTTCTAAGTTTTAGAACGTGCAGAAAATACACCATTCATTCAAGGCTTTCTTGTGATTCTAAAAACGTGATCTATTTAGTTTCCTGCAAGAAATGTCGTTTACAGTACGTAGGATCAACTACCACCGATTTTCGGGTTAGGTTTCGTAACCACAAGTCTGCTATGCTCACAAACAAAACCACTTGTGAGGTAGCAGTACATTTCAATAAAATTCCACACTCCTTGGATGATTTTGAATTCCAATGCATTGATCAGGTGCAGGCCCCTAATGACTTAGACGAGATCGATAGGTTTTTAATTACGAAAGAGGCTTATTGGAGTGCTCAACTGTTTTCTATGGCTCCCCATGGCTTAAATAAAAGAAAAGAATTTCACTCCAAAAACAGAATTTGTTATAATTAACTTTCTCTTGTGTAAATATGCGTTTGCGCCATAAAGCAGTCCAAAAGCCCTTCCTTGGATTTTGCCAGCTCTTTGGGTGTTAGGTATGCTCAAAGGCCCTGCCTGGGATCTTATTACAGCTTATTGTTTAAGGGCCCCTCCAGGGATTTTGTTGTTTGTCAACCCTTTAATGCTCCAAAGGCCTCGATTTGGGATTTTGTTATTAACCCTGTCCAGCGTAAACGTAGGTTTCTTCTGCATATCTTTGTAAACTAGTTTTCCCGTAATATTTACCGCATTGCAAGAGTCCGTTTTATCTATTTTAACTATTTTAGTTTTTAGGTTGAATTTAACCTAGTTCTGCAATTATCCCGCTTTATAATGTAATTTATGCACAGCATTGTATCTTTTTCGTTTGGTCTATTAATTATCACCCTGTATGACGTAATTTATAGTACAGCATTGTATTTCTCGTTTTGCATTTTTTTCCCTGTATTGTATTAATCACGATGTATTAATAGCACGATAGTATTTTTCATTTCGGTATGTAATCTCCCACACTGTAACCGTATTTAAACTTAGTTTCCGTCCTTTTTCTCCTGTAACTGACGAAGGTCTAAGACCGAAACGTTTTTTCTATTAAATTTTTAACTTTTTAACTTTTTTATCGTCAGAAGTTGTCCGTCCTTGCTTTATCTAACGTTTTTAAATTCATTTTTGTGGTGAGGCTTGGACTGTGAATCTTCATTGATCCTCCTGACGCAGTGGCATTCTTTGTTGGCTTGAGGCATTTTATAACCGTTTTTATATATATATATATATATATATATATAAAAAACGGTTATAAAATGACGGTAACTGACGAAGGTCTAAGACCGAAACGTTTTTTCTATTAAATTTTTAACTTTTTAACTTTTTTATCGTCAGAAGTTGTCCGTCCTTGCTTTATCTAACGTTTTTATATATATATATATATATATATATATATATTTATATATAAATATGTGTATATGAAGAAACCACTAACCCTATACACCCCAAATAATCATATTAATTAGAGTAAATGTTTGAAAGAAAATTTGCCCTGAATGGGATTTGAACCCACGTCCCCCCGCATACTAGTCGGGTGTGATAACCACTACACCACCAGGACAACCATGCTGGCAACATAGCAATCGAAGTGGTGTATTGTGTGATTGAAGACTGGGTCTCCCGGCAATTTTCCTTCAAGGTGACAGGGTAGTGGAAGCCTATAACTCCGTTTGAAACCCAACTAAGGATCAAGTTAATGATGCACGACCGAAGTCAACTTAGCAGGAGACAAGGGAGGATCAAGTTCAAGTTCAAGTTCAAATCCCATTCAGGGCAAATTTTCTTTCAAACATTTACTCTAATTTATATATTTATATATATATATATATATATATATATAGGCAATTGTGGAAAACGAGGACGGACAACTTCGAGCGAAAAAAAAAATATATATATATACAGTAAAAAATCTAAAAAAAGTTTAAAAATTTAATAAAAATAGACGTTTCGGTCAATGACCTTCATCATTGACCGAAACGTCTATTTTTATTAAATTTTTAAACTTTTTTTAGATTTTTTACTGCATATATCAGGAGCCCATTACCCGGAGCGTGCAACTCCCATACTATGTCTGTGAAACGGCATTTTCACAAGTAAGGTTATTTTTAGATCGTGTTTCCCGCGAATTGGTTTGGGAGAGCCAATCACAAGCTAGTGTATGATTGATATGTAGCATGATAACCACCTGTAGCGACAACGAACATAGCCGGCATACACGAGTCTTCATCGGAGTGTTCGGACAGCATTTCTGACCATAGTCAAGGTATTACACAGAGAATAGTAGCTCCGATGAGATAACTGAGACGGCGGAAACAACGTATTCTCGGTTTTCATGTAACGTAATAACATTTCAAAATAGGAAATTGCCAATCCTTTTGAATTTTTAGCTTTATCAGATAAAAGCCCGTGTGTAAACTCGTCGATTTACAAATATCTAGCTCGATAGGTTTCTTCGTTTTGTAATAGCGTGCGCATGAATTTCAAGCTTTCGCCTTGCGTGACATAAAATGTCTGTCTGGAAAGGCTGTTTCGTACGTGAAAAGATGACTTTTCTTGAAATTTTTTTTGCTTTTGGAAGAGCTCTTGCATTTAAGCAAGTGTTACCTTGAGTGTATACAGCCACTCGAGTGATAAGGTATCGGTTTTATGGCAAAACTCAACAACAGCTGTTTTTAACACTTTACTGCCGCCATATTTGTGCCCCTTGAAAGGGCACAAACATGGCGTCTCCATACAAAGCTCTATCAATTTGGTTGAAACATTTATCCGAATATTTCATGCATGAAAAACTACACAGATCTAATTCTTTGCAAGGTTTTTTACATGGTAGAAATCTATCACATGCCAGATTCTTGAGTTCGTCTGTTGATTGTTTTCGATTTTATTTTTTATCACGTGCCATGTGAAAACCACCAATTTCGCGGGAGAGGCCGCTCTAAAAATAAACTTACTTGTGAAAACGCCGTTGCATAAACCTATAGCAGTTGCACGCTCCGGGTGATGGGCTCCTGATATATATATATTTTTTTTTTTCGCTCGAAGTTGTCCGTCCTCGTTTTCCACAATTGCCTACAAATTTCATTACTCGAGGTTTGGACTACGAATCCTTTTGGATCCTTCTGGCGTGTGGCATCCCTGTTGGCTCGAAGCATCATAACTTTATATATATATATATATATATATATATATATATATATATATATTTTAAAGGTGTCCGTTCGCAGGCCAGGTTACCTGGCAATAGTAGCGCACTTGAGAACTGCTGAATTTCCGCCATTGAGAATTCGGTGATACCTTTTTGAAGGTAATGTAAATTTTGTGGAAACCGATTTCACTCGTCCTGGAAGTACATCCCAGCACGATGATCTCCGAAATATTCAAGAAAGATTAGCCCGAGATCGTCGCCGAGTAAGTTCGAATACCGTGAAAATCAACACAAGGAAAGCACGACTCAAAGCAGGGATAGAGAAACGACAGCAGGGAGAATAACAACAGAAATCGCAGCAAAGACAACAACCGCTCGCTCTAGAAAAAGGCAAACGAAACAGCAGGGAAAAGGACCAGGAATTCAACCAAGTTAGTTTTGAAGTTTTTAGTGTTATTGATAGAAATACAGGACATGACTGAACGATTACATAACGAAATATATTGGCGTACTAAATTTAGCAAAACGACTTTGAAGGGAAACCGAGTAGGAACGACTTCAACGATTGAAGATGTCTCTGGAAAATAATTCTATTAGTCTAAAAACGGAATCGGAAGACGATCAACAGATTACAAAAGAATGTAAGTTGGTATTTGTCAGAATAAAACGATAGCGTTTCCATTTTGAAGAAATTCCCAAAACAGAGAGTTGCAGTTGTTATAGCAATCATTATTAACGATGTGATCTGATATCATTGCAACAGTGAAAGTATTGTAAATTTTCTTGATCTAGCAGTTGTGTTTAATATATACCTTGTGTCACTATAAAGTACTGGTTCTGCAATTTTATCAGTGATCAATGCCATCATTTGAAAATAAAGCAAATGTTATTACTTACTTCTGAGTAGTATTTTTCTTTGCTATATATATATATGTATGTATTCTCTGATTGAAAGATTTCAATACTATTGCATAGAGACAACAAGTTTCATAGCCTTTTCACAATGGGTAAGTTTTACCTTAGACTTCAATGACCCCCCTGATAATATTGCTATCTAGAACCCTTGCCCTTTTCCCGCAAATGAAATGCTAATTCAAGCCTTAATTTGCAAAGTTAGACATAACATATTAACTTTGTTACTTTCTGCTGTTTACTTTATTTTTATGATGTCAAATATCAATATTTCATAAGAGCCACAACATGCTATTAACCTTTTACATTGGAAAAACTTTATAAAGAAGAAAAGAAATTTTGTAATGCCAAAATGTTTATGATCTTTCTCATATATTCATTGCAAGTGTGTTGTATGTAGTAACAAGTGTTTCAAGTTTCCTAAATACCCTATGCTTTCAATAATGATTCTCCACACAAACTTTATAGACAAATGACTGCACTAGATTCTAGGCCTTTAAGAAGAAATGTTATTGTTTGGAGCTGTTTCGATTACTACCACCTCTGATGGAAAACCTATTAAGAAGATTTTTGTATTGCTTGTAGTAGTAGAGTAACAATACCTTAACCAACATTAGGACATGCATCCCACCCCATAAAAATATATTGTGTTTAACATAAAAAATATAACAATAGTAATAATAATCATATCAATACCAGTAATAATAATAGTAATAATAATAATGATAATAATATAATGATAGTTCTTCTCGGTACTATATGTCATTGGTTGCAGTTCAATACCTCTGGCTGCCATGACTTTTTCGATGAAATACCTTCCTTATATTAAATCTTTCTTCTGCAGTTTTTATAATAGAAATTTTCATCTATTCAAAATAATATAGTCTTCTGTGGGTGGGTATGGATATTTTGCCTGTTTCTGTAACAGCACAATTAAACTTTCATGTGGTATATACTTTTCACTGATTGATGTTGATTTCACATTATGTTTTTACAGGAGTAGCTAGTGCAGCAATCTTTTTGAACATATTAAGATTTTAATAACTCTTTCTTACATGTATTGTTTTTATGATATGACCTAAAAATAGCACAACCACATACTGTACAGTCAGCACTCACTATTACCAAACCTTTATTCAAAGTATTTGGAGAATCCAATTGTTTTACCCCAATTTTTTTTATGTAATGACATTGCATCTCACACGTCTGTTGGTATGGCATCTCTTTTGAGGGAAGAGGAATTTTTCTATCTACCACTGGGGGTGCCATTGCAACTGAAAAGATTACACAAATTAAAACATGCACTATTCATAATGCTCTCAATTGTGGTTACCCGGGAATGAAATAATGACTGCAGTAGACAATAAAATATCTAATCAGAAGATTCTTCTTACAATGAATCTCATGCAATTATAACCAAAAAACATAAACAAAAAATAATTGGAGCATTCAACTCATCCTCAGTGTAAGAACATATTGTGTTTAAAAGTGATGTACAACAAAGAAGACAAAGCAGTAGAGACTAAGAAAATAAAACTAAAGAAAAAACACAGGTTTTTACACCGTGGTAAACACAAGCATTCATATCAACTCTTCAAGATTTCACCTGCAAAAGATTTACAATCATTTTCAATTTGTGTTAAGTGAATATTATTGTGATACTTCATCGACTCTGTATTCCCTGTCAAGATAATAAATAATTTTACTTCTATTCCCTCTGGTGCAATCTCAGTGGCAGTGAAAGAGCTAAATGAAGGTCAATTTTTAAGCATTGTGCTGAGCGGTATACTGATCATGTAATTTGCACCAAGTGTCACTAATTGTGTACCAAACACAGCATAAGAAATAAAGTAATGGGGATTACGCTGATATAAAAATAGAATACAAAATATAAAAAAAATAAAGAAAAAAATATAAAAGCATTGTGACTTCTTCAAAAACTAGCTTCGCGAGGTTTTTGCGGGAGTCGTATTTCTAGTTTATCATAGTAATACTCGTCTAAGGAAAATCAAATCATTTTACAAAAATCTAGAGGAAAAAGCATTAATAGTAAACAAAAACAGGAGCCTGATGGGCTCCTGACAAAAACCAATAGAAAATTACAAACACAAAAGAGCGGGAGAAGAACAAGGAGACAAAATTAAGATAAGGGGCGGACCATTAGAAAAGTGATAGGGTGGGGGGGGGTGGGGGAAAAAAGAAAAACAAAAAAAAATTCATGCGAGAGAAAATGCGCAGAAAAAAAATTCATGCAAAGAAGAAGGTAAAAAAAAAATTGAAGGAAGGTCCAATTGTGACTTTTTCACACGTAGTAAATAAAAAATTCGTGCATAGGGGTTCACCTAAAAAACAATTCCTGTACAAGCAGTGAGCGAAAAAAAAAATTCTTGCAAGCTGAAAATTCCCCACCCTACCCCCCATCACTTTTCTAATGGTCCGTCCCTAAGTATTTTTTCATTAATAAGCTCACCACCTGAATATCGAAATCAGAATCTTCATGACTTGGGATATATAAGAGGATGTTATGAATCTTTTTCTTGAATATTTGTTTTGGTAATTTTCTAGATGGGATTTCTTAATATAAAAATTTCCTTACAAGGAGGATCGTGTATTATAAGAAGGAACGTCTGAAGTGCTTTTAAATAAATTTAAAATATTAACTGGTGCAATTTTATTTTAACGCCATGCATTAGGGTTATCACATTTTTGTAATACAACACATTTATTGGTTAGACATCATTATGGACAAAAAGTGGTATGGCATCAGCTCTTGTTTGTCAGAGAAGTGAATAAAACGAAGAGCTCGCTTTTGCAGAATTAAAATATCATTCCAATTCGTCTTACAAGTTTAACCCCAAGCAATAACCTTTTTAGACAGATAATGACCTACGAACGATTTATAGATATTAAGAAGAATATGTTTAGATACAAAGTGCCTGAGTTTTGGAAATAAGCCAGTCGTTCTACTTACTTTATTTGAAACATACTGAACATAATACTTCCAAGACAAATTCTTATCCACTAGGACACCTAGATATTTTACACAAACTTCATTGCCAAGTTCACTAAACTTATTAGGGTCATTGCAATTGTTATACATATTAATAAAAGGTTTATATGTAAATCGTTTTTGGTAAGAATGAAAAGATAATTTGATTTTTAATATTAAGACTTAGTTTATTTGAGCAAAGCCAATCATATACATTACAAAAAAATTCTTGATTGACAATTATTTCAAGGAATTTTAAGTTTTTATCAGCAGAAAGTATATTTGTGTCATGAGCAAAAATGTAAAATCTAAATTTATCAGAGCAATTTTCAATATCATTAATATAAAGAAGATATAATAACGGTCCTAAAACAAACTCTTGAGGAACACCACAATTTATCTCTGCTTTTTGTGATGTATTTTGACCAATTTTGGTTATCTGTAGTCGACCTTGAATATAAGATTTAAATCACATATTAACTGTTCCTCGAAAGCCCTAAAAAATAATTTCTGCAAAAGAATTTCATGGTTAACTGTGTCGAAAACTTTCTCTAAGTCGATAAATACACCACAGGAAAATACCTTTTTATCTATCTTTGACATTTACAAGATCTAGAATCGCATGCTCAGTTGAAAAGTTTGATCGAAAACCGCATTGGGAAGATGCTAGGATACTGCACTTTTCAATAAAGGATTGCATTCCTCTTACCACCAATTTCTCACGCAGTTTATTAAAAGGTTTAAAATAGGTCAAAATTTCGCATATGCCCTCTAAGCTTCGCTTCTCGACCAACTGTTCATTTCTCGGACAATCTCTCACCCACAGGCATTAATTATCCTCCGATAAAGCAGCCGCCGGAAGGGGTTTCTTACCAAATATCCGACCTGATATTCAGTTGCGCATTTTAATGATGTTTACCGCCTTGCAAAACTAAATTTCAGAGAATACTAAATACAATTGTTTTATTCGTTCAATGTTAAAATCACAAACAAAAGAATCAACTCTTTCTTGACCAAACAAAGTCTTGGATACAAGATAAACGACTCTCTAAGCACCCAGCATTTGTTATACAAACAAGCCAACAAACAAACAAAAATGAAAGCGAAACAAAAAGACGCTAATGTTATGGCTTGTACTTTCCTTGGCTTGCAGGGATTGCTAATTGTAACAAACCACGCTTGCGTCTTCCCAGTGTCCGCATCTATCTGGGCAATGTGGGCAGTCTAAAATCGATTCCTCCGAGCCTTCGCAATACAAGTGATGCCTCAGGATGCTACCAGAACCCGGCCCGTATGCTGCGTTACCTAGAGCGGAAGTTGCGCCAGTAAAACCGAGCTCACGACAAACGACCCCGGCGTCAATTATGTCCCACGTATCATCACAAATGGTGCCCCATCTGCCACGTTCATAAATTTCAACACGGCCGTAATGGTGGGAGCCTCCCGCCAGGCGGACGACGGAAGAGCCATGGGTGCACTTCACACTGGCGTCTTGTTTATGGGTGCAATCGTTGTTTCCCCATCCTCGGTGTCTGCATTCGTGGACGGAAGACTCACTTCCGGAACATGCCAAGTCATCCAGCCATATTGGACCGCTTCCTTGACCGTGACGAGCGCCTCTATAAGCTTGCAGGGCTTGTTTGTAGCCGACTTGTCTGCAGATCACGTGAGCATCAGTGAGATCCCAAGCATCATCGCAAATGGTTCCCCATTTACCATCGTAGAAAACTTCAACTCTTCCTGTCGATTTGCGAGTGCCATTTATACGGACACTCCCATCGGTAATAGCTGAAAAAAAAAAATAATTTTTATACATTGATATGGCAAATTAAACTGATCGAATCGCAGGGCCTCGCATCGGCAATGTTTCATTCTAACGCTTGAAACGTCAGCACCTCCCTTTTAGTTCGTTTGATTATCCCAATTTTTTTTTCTAGTTACTGTTTGCTCGTTTGTTTTCTTTTATTATTTTATATTGTTGTTGTTGCTGTTATCTGTTTATTTCTTCGGGAAGGATGTTTTCTCCTTGCACTGGGAAAGCTTGGTGGAGTGGATTTACGCAAGTGGTATTGACAATTGTATTTCAGAAGATGTCAAACACACATTGTCTAAAGCAATTTTTATAGTTAATTAAGACCTCATTGTGACGGTGGCAATCAATACCAGTGAAAATCATAAAAAGAAATAAAAAAAAAATATAAAACAAAAGCACAAAAACACAACTAACGAAACAGGCAGCATCCAACTACTCCTTCGTTTTGTCTTCATTCTGGGTTTATTTTGTTTTAAATTTTGTTTATATGTACATGTAGCTACTAATGGCCGTTTTTACGCTAAAGACGTTAATGTCGTCTGAGACGTTAAAACTGTTTCCAGACGACTTTACCGTCTTTTTAGAGCGTCTGAACGATGCTCCTAACCGCACGCCTTTAACCTCTTAACGTTAAACGGTTCTGATATGAAAACGGGACGCCCTTAACTGGGGCGCATTTAGCCCTGACTCGCCCAGAGAAGACTCGAACGCGCTAAAAGTAACTGGTTTCCAGTGCCTTCTGAGTAGAGAACCGAGAGTTGTCCAATACTCCGACAAATTTACGCATTGCATTGTATTGTATGAGGGTCTCAATGGGGTTAACCGTTAGCCATAAAACGGGCAAAAAAATTAGTCGTTAGGCTTAAAAATTGAAAACTTTTTGCCGTTAGCCATAAAAAATATTAACCGTTAGCCGCAAAACAGCCAAAAATATTAACCGTTAGCTGTAAAACAGTCAAAAATATAAACCGTTGGATGTAAAAGTCATCACCCCATTGAGACCTTCTTGTATTATATGGCGATAACAATAGTTCAACAATGCATTCATTCAATACATTTTAATACAATGGTGTGCATAATTTTGTCAGTGTTGGACAAGTATGATAGAGTCCCGTCTTTTTTAGAACAAAACAACAACAATTTTTGCTTATGCCGTCCAATTAAACGCGTCCCGTTTGTATACCAGTCGCCTTTAATGTCTTCGACGTTAGAGTTGTCAAGGCGACTGAAGCGTCTCTAGCATAAAAAATGGCCATTCCTAACAACCACAATACCTCGAAAACGTGCGCGAAATCCGTCATACTGCTTATTGCCATCAGAGGTAAACCTCACGAAAAGGTTGGTGGATGAACTTGTTAGAGATTGCCGGGGAAGGGTATTTCCAAACAATGTACCAATCAGTGGAGTGGAGCGTGATACGCCATCGTACACAGTGACGATATCGACTTTATCTTCGGTTTTTAGACGTATGAAGGTAAGTTCAACATGTCCATTTGAAGTTATATTCCATGTGCAGTCCATGTTACTTTTGTAGGTTTTACCAGCATCATTGGACTCAACATATCCCAATTCATCAGATTGGATGACAGTCACATTGGGACAAGTTGCAATTACAGTGGCATTTGGTGCTGTATAAAAAGTAATTACGAAAAATAACAAGTGTCTTACAATCAAGTGGGATCAATGTAAGTATCTGGGCAACTGTGCACCTAACCCTCCCCTGACCCAACAAGTTATAATAAGTTAAAAAGCTAGCGTTAATGTTGGGTTAGGGGTGGGGTAGGTGCACAGTTGCTCAGAGACTTACAGTGATGCATCAAGTGCGCGTCAGTGAAATAACGTTACAAAAGTGGTCAATCAAGCCTGCGTTGAAAGAAAAAAAAAGGTTGCAGAAGCGCGGATATCTCAAAACTTGTCATTAGTCAAGCATGTGTGGATCAATATCAGTTTCTGGGCAACCGTGCACCTACCCCTCCCCTAATCCAACAAGTTATAATGAGTTAAAAAGTTAGCGTTAATGTTGGTTTAGGGGAGGGGTAGGTGCACGGTTGCCCAATAACTGATATTGATCCGCGTGTGTTGGGATATAAAAGTTACTGTCCATATTGTTGTCGACGTTATTGTTCTTGTGTTGCAACAGTAAACAATACAAAGACTTGTCAAGGAAGAGCGCATGGAAAACGAAAAGACCTTATCGATCAGTCAATACGACCAAGACTCGAAAATCAAGCCGCGTTGAACTGAGAAAAAGAAAAAGACTTTGTCGATTGTTTGCACCTAAAAATGTTACAAAAACCGTGCTAAGTAATCAAACGCGCGTAAAAGAAAAAAGAAAACTTTAGATTGTTTTCGACGGAAAATATAAGAAAAACGTGTTAGTCATATCGCGCATTGATGGATCAAAGATCTATTTCTGCAAATAACTAATTTAAGACATTGACTGCAGCACTCATCATGCGATAATAGAATGTTGCAAAAGCTTGTCAATCAAGCACACGTTGAAGAATACAGAAACACTCTAAATGTTGAGGAATAGAAGAACTCTGGCAATTTTTTGTGCAAGTAAAACACAAACCACGACACGTGAACATCAAAAACGGTAATTAACACAATGCATAGTCTGTCTAGTTTGGGGTACAAATAAAAAAAAAAAAGATTATATTACGTTCTATTGCAATTACTTGAAAAACTTACCTCCACAAGTTTTTCCGGTTCCCGCCAAGCCTGGAAAGCATCTACATCTGTAGGAACCAGGAATGTTCTCACAAACAGCTTTAGCAGAGCACGTGTAAGTTCCCAAATGGCACTCGTTCATATCTGTGTTCATAGAGAATTAGAGGATCTACGGTGAATATAATTGCTAGACGCATCTCAACGTTCGTTTTCCGTGAGTTTGCTTTTCTTTGTAGACCGAAAATTATAGATTTTATTCTATATTAAATTCCCATTCTTAGCTAGTTGTTGAATGCATCAAAAACGATATAGAAATTTTGATTGCAATGACACGGGGAAGAAAACTTTGTGGAAAAGAAAAATAAACAAATTACCTAGATAGACTGCAATGAAGTTTTTGTACTGTTTTTGTTGTTGCTGAATTGTTTGTTTCTTGCTTGCTTGTTTTTGTTCTTTTTTTTGTCACTGTTACAGTCACTGTTGAATTATTTATTGACTTCGTTTCAGAGTGGCATGCCTGAGAACTAGCTTAATATTAATATTAATATTAATAATATTAATATTATTAATATTATTATTATTATTATTATTACATACCCTGACAGTCCTTGTTTGCATCCAAACGGAATCCCCTATTGCACTTGCACGAGTAAGAGCCATCATCGTTTATGCAATGGGAATCCGCTGGACAGTGATAGTTATAGTCTGCACATTCGTCGTAATCTGAAAAAGGAAAACCGCTTGTTATCAAATTGTTCATAAGAGATCATGGTCTCTTAAAACAACGAAAATAAGAACTTAATCTTTTTTTGACTGGGAGTATAGGAAATTCATACATGGGCCAATGGAAATATACAAGAAGGCATAATTATGCTTACGTTATAAGTTTTTAAGCTTTGAGAAATTACATATGACAATGAATATTTGTTCTTCGCTGTAGATCACTATTTTGAATAACGTGTTTTCTTGTTTGTTTGTTTGTTTGTTTGTGTGTCTCTGCATGCTTTGCTCTATTTTGCTTCTTTTTATTGTTTTTTGCTCAATTTCATCTGTTTGTTATTTATCTAGTTTTTGTTTGTTTTTGTTAGTCTTGTTTTTTTATATTAATTTCTATTCTTAGTCACTATGCCAGACACTTTTGCGAGCCTTAGCATTCTCTAAATATTGCATAATACTTTTATATACATGTAACATTTATCAATAGCTCAAACTCAAGAGGCTTGGGTTCCTTGAGTCATGCACCACTATGTGCTTTTACTGAGGGACGGACCATTAGAAAAGTGATGAGGGGGGGGGGGGGGGGGGGGGGTGGGGAAAAACACAAAAAAAAATTCATGCAAGGGAAAATGCTAAGAAAAAAAATTAATGCAAAGAAGAAGGTAAAATAAAATTCATGCAGAAGGAAGGTCCAATTGTGACTTTTCACACGTAGCAAAAAAAATTCGTGCAGAGGGGTTCACCTGAAAAAAAAGTCCTGCAGAAGCAGTAAGCGAAAAAAAAAAATTCGTGCAAGCTGAAAATTCCCCCCCCCCCCATCACTTTTCTAATGGTCCGTCCCTAATGTTTGATTCATTATTAGTAAGCTTTCATCATGTAAGTACCGGGGGAGGGGGTTGTTCATAAATCCCCGAATCTCATTATATAACTCGTTTATTGAAAATCACAACTAGCAGCCATAAGCTGAATTACTTGTGTTATATACATGTTGATAATAATAATAGTAATAATAATAATAATAATAATAATAATAAAACAATCATACAATGCTAAAATTACATCAAATCTAGTATAAAAGTTCTATTTACAATTGTTGCTTATCTGCATAGTGCATTATAAAAGAATTTCTAAACCTCTTTGTTTTTACTCATGGGATTGAAAACATACGCCTATTCCTAAAGTGATATCTTTCATTGTCGTTTCGCGTGGGCAGCAGGCCAGCTAGTTTATGCTGGCCATCGCTCTCTACAATTTGTTTAAACAGAGTGCAACATAATTCCTCGCGTCTATGAAAGAGTGTTTTTAAACCCGCATCTTCCAGGGCCTTGCTATACGAGACCTCTGGGAATAGAATCCTTAAGACTCTTTTCTGAACCCTCTCTATTTGGTCGGACAAATAGGCTGGCAAGCTGGAATGGAAACCCTGGCATGCATATTCTAGGACGGAACGAATGCTAGCTAATTAAGGACTTACGGTCTATGCCATATCATTTAGTCTATTCGAAGTGCATTTTAATCATGACGAATGTTCTCGACCCTTGTTGAAGGCCTAATTGTAATAACCTACCTTAAATGTAATAATGTCCTCAATGTTATAATATTTGGCCTTAAAAATGTAAGAAAATATGTCCTTAATGTGCTAGCTTTTAGCCTTAAGTGTTAGAACCCCTTAGTGCGAGAACATTATTAAATGGAGTTGGATTTAGTACCATTATACTAACGTCAATGTCGACGACGTTACATTAAATCTAGTCACGTGATTCATGTCTTTTTTCTTATCGGTCACAACGTCAAGGATGCCTGATGTGACTACGAGCGTGACAAGTGGCGTGACGGATCATGTGTCTATTGGTATAACCAGTGACATGGCTAATTATCTGTTAGTTACGTCATTTGTGATTTATGACATTAGTATGATGTCACTACATTAACGTCTATCAGTGTTATTGCACTAAGGGGTTATTACATTTAGGGCCAATCGTTATTACATTCAGGACTTTGTTACATTCAAGCCAGCTTAGGGACGGACTATTAGAAAAGTGATGAGGGGGGGGGGGGGGGTGGGGAATTTTCAGCTTGCACGAATTTTTTTTTTCGCTCACTGCTTGTGCAGGAATTTTTCTTCAGGTGAACCCCTCTGCACGAATTTTTTTACTACGTGTGAAAAAGTCACAATTGGACCTTCCTTCTGCATGAATTTTTTTTACCTTCTTCCTTGCATGAATTTTTTCTTGGCATTTTCCCTTGCATGAATTTTATTTTGTTTTTTTCTCCACCCCCCCCCCCCCCCCCACCCCCCATCACTTTTCTAATGGTCCGTCCCTTATTACATTTAGGCCTTCAACAGCCACTAACTTTTTTTTTCACTCACCTTTCTTGCACGTGAATCTGTGGCAATCTGTGCAGTTCACATCATTCCATTCGTAATGATGGTTTTTAAGGAAGCCAAGAGTATGGACACAATCCTCATTGCCATAGTTGTTCGGCTGACCACTGGCCCACTTTTTGAATTTGAAGGGACTCCCATCGCTCCAGACAAAGTTTCCCTCAGAGTTTATATCGGTGAGTCCTAGCCAAGAACGTTCCCCACCGTGTAGACTTTGGACATAAACATTTTCCTCTTGGCTCTCGATACTTGGCAGATTAGCTCCAAGTGTGGCGCATTTTCCTTGGGCGCTGCCCCACGAATCACAGGCAGCAACCTGCCTGTAACAGTACCCTCTGAAATAGCGCCAGTCACTGTCACAAATGCTCTCTGCAAAATGGACGTGGTGCGCACATTCATTTCTTCATTCAAGATTCTGTTTACCTTGTCTTAAAGTTGAATAGGAAAAAGCCGCAGCACACAAGAAAGAAAACGTCGACGGAAGTGACATTGTTTTTGTTCATCATTGTTTTCTTTCTTTTTTTCTGCTGCATTAGTTTATTATCTTTCTTTCCATGATTGTTTTCCATATGCTTTTTCATCAGTAAGCGAGTCATCACTTTCCAGGACCCCCAACGGCTACTTTCGGTAAAAATCTGTTCGGAAGCAAGCTGAGCTGGAATTTTCGAATATCGAACACACAGGCCCTCGGATTTTCGAACAGTGTCTCTGAATAGATTTTCAGTCCCTAAAACATCACCTAAAAGATTCGCAACAAGGGAAAAGTAGTCCCTTACGTGTTTGAAAATCATATTTTTGCAATTTTTGACACTTAAAAACGTCACCTAGCAATTTCGGATGGGAAGTTATTTGAAGGTGCCGTCCTGCTAGCAATTTCGGAAATGAAGATATCATTCCCTCCAATTTATCCGAACATATCAAATTCTTCTAGGTGATAAAAACATCTCTTTATACAATCTTTAAACATTACAAGGAGCCTAGAAATGTCTCTCAAAGTCTTTTTGCTCAATCTGCTCGTTGGGTGCCCATGTATTTTGTAATCTTTCGACAATCTTTTGGATAAGTTGTTGTTCTTTTTTTTGATTTCGGGTTTTCTTTAGTTATCAAGCATTTTAAGATGATTTTGTGCACCCTTATGTGGTCACATTTACGCTTGTAATCGTTTCCTTTAGTATCCATTTCCTTAGTGTCCCTAGGATGTTAACCACCGGGGTAAGCTCAATTTGGTTAAGTTTAACTCTCTTGTAATTTCAGTTTATTCTGTCGTTCTGACTACTCAAGTCTTTGTACTTGAGAAACATCTGTCCTTCAAATCTACATTCGGAATCAGTGCAGCCTCCACGTCTCCTGTTTCCAGTCAGTCATTGGCACATGTTCTACAGGCAAAGCTGGTGTGATATTCCTTTGTATTTCTCCCATTTGTTTTATTTTGCTTAGACCTATTCTTGTAATTTTCCTAGGTCTTCCTTGGCATATTAAAACATAAAAAAGTGCTGTCTTTCGCCTGAATTGCGGTCATAATAATGCATAATAATTTTTCTTTTATATAAGTGAAAACGTCTGTGCGGGATAGAATCTTAGTATCCTTTTTGACGCATTTTCAGTTGGCTAAGAGGGTTGATCTACTTTCTTACTAAAGAGTAAAACATTTCACAAGGCTCACCATTTAGAAACGCCTGCGCGTTGGAAGAGAAACGGTAGAAAATAGATTTCTTGCTTACCTCCCATTACTGCATATGAGACGTTCAGTGGGTCAAATCGCTGGACATACAGTTCCTTGACACAAATTCGAAATCCAGACGTTGTGATAGACTTAAAAGAGATGAACATGGGCAAAGAATACTGTAAATGTTACTAATCAGATCATCCAACTCAGAAAGGAGCTGAATCAAAAAAAAAAAAAAAAAAACCAAAGAAGAACGAAATTTTACTACGAAAGGCAATGATGTGTGCATCCAAATCACTTCCTTTATAAAACGACTGAGGTCCTAGTCTATGGCTAAACGTGACTGTCTTGAATTTCAACTTAACATGATTCCAGCAACACTGCATCTGTTTCAAGCTATCTTCTGAAAATGGCATGGTGTGAAAAAAAGAAAAAAAAAAGGGTGTCGATGAAAAAAAATGGTAAAGAGAGATTTTGGCAAAGCGGTGCCTGAATTTTAGAAAGAACTTTTACTCGTTCCTCAATATTAGACAAAAAAGAAAGCGTAGCAATGTTAAGTTATGGGTACAGATTTAGTTAAGTCTAAGAGATTTTGATCAAAGATATTTTTGTGTATACCTCGATCCAGCTTACGATTCCATTGCACTCTGCGGCAGCATTTCCTCCACTGGTGGAATGTCTGGCAGTTACCAATACTGTTGGTGGGTTGGTGTAACCCGCTCGAGTGTAACTCACATCCTGTTAATTTAGATCAATCAGTTAATCAATCAATCAGTTCGTTAGTCGGCAGTCATTCAGTAAATCAGCCAGCCAACCGGCTGACTGTTAGTCAGGGAGTTAGCCAGTTAGTCAGTCAGTCAGTCAGTCAGTCAGTCAGTCAGTTAGTCAGTCAGTCAGACAGTCAGTCAGTCAGTCCGTCAGTCATTTAGTCAGTTAGTCAGTCAGTCAGTCAGTCAGTCCGTCAGTCCGTCAGTCATTTAGTCAGTTAGTCCGTTAGTCAGTTAGTCAGTCAGTCAGACAGTCAGTCAGTCAGTCCGTCAGTCCGTCAGTCATTTAGTCAGTTAGTCAGTCAGTCAGTCAGTCAGTCAGTCCGTCAGTCCGTCAGTCATTTAGTCAGTTAGTCCGTCAGTCAGTCAGTCAGTCAGTTAGTCAGTTAGTCAGTTAGCCAGTCAGTCAGTCAGTCAGTCAGTCAGTCAGTCCGTCAGTCAGTCCGTCAGTCAGTTAGTTAGTCAGTCAGTCAGTCAGTCCGTTAGTCAGTGAGTTAGTCAATCAGTCAGTCAATCAGCCAGTCAGTCAGTCATTCCGTTAGTCAGTGAGTTAGTCAGTTAGTCAGTCAGTTAGTCAATCAGCCAGCCAGTCAGTCAGTCAGTCAGTCCGTTACTCAGTCAGTCAGTCAGTCAGTCAATCAGCCAGCCAGCCAGCCAGCCAGCCAGCCAGTCAGTCAGTCAGTCGCTTAGTCAGTGAGTTAGTCAGTGAGTTAGTCATTCAGTCAGTCAGTCTGTTAGTCAGTGAGTTAGTCCGTGAGTTAGTCATTCAGTCAGTTAGTCAGTCAGTCAGTCCGTACGTTATTGAGTTGGTCAGTGAGTTAGTCAGTCAGTCAGTCAATCAGCAAGTCCGCCAGTCAGTCAGTCCGTTAGTCAGTCAGTCCGTCAATCAGCCAGCCAGCCAGCCAGCCATTCAGTCAGTAAGTCCGTTAGTCAGTGAGTTAGCCAGTCAGTCAGTCCATCAGCCAGCCAGTCAGTCAGTCAGTCAGTCAGCCAGTCAGTCAGTCAGTCAGTCAGTCAGTTAGTCAGTCAGTTAGTCAGTGAGTTAGTCATTCAGTCAGTCAGTCATTCTGTCAGTCAGTCAGTCAGTAACTCAGTCAGACAACCAAACATCAACCGACTGTAACTTTTGCTGAGAGATTCCATTCCAAATAAATTTTATGTCTATCCCTACGCAATTACAGTATCGAGTTGAATCAAATTAAACAGGTAAATGGCAATTTTTTAAAAGACATGCCTTATGGATGTCACTCCGTTTATCTTGATAAAAGTTTATCTTGCTAACTTCTGTCATACAATATATTGTTCCTTCCAAACAGGAAGAAAATCTAACCAGCAAAGCTATCCGGTCGCGTTATGAATGTACACAATACTTACCTTGCAGAATGCGTAGTTATACTTTACTGACGGCAAGCCAGTGTTTGGAAAGATGATTTCCCTGTTCTCCTTAACCAATGGTCTGGGTGTCTTGCCGAATGCCAACCAGTTCTGAGACAAAATTGAACACACAGGAGCCCATTACCCGGAGCGTGCAACTACTATAGGTTTATGCAACGGCGTTTTCACAAGTACGGTTATTTTTAGAGCGGCGTCTCCTGCGAAAGAAAGTTGTTTCCGCTGTCTCAGTTATCTCATTGGAGCTACTATTCTCTGTGTAAATACCTTGACTATCGTTAGAAATGCTGTCCGAACACTCCGATGAAGACTCGTGTATGTCGGCTATGTTCGTTGTCACTACAGATGGTTATCATGCTACATCTCAATCATGCATTAGCTTGTGATTGGCTCTCCCAAACCAATTCGCGGCAAAGACGATCTAAAAATACCCTTACTTGTGAAAACGCCGTTTCACAGACCTAGTATGGCAGTTGCACGCTCCGGGTAATGGGCTCCGGACACACACAATGAAGCATGCGCCACTGACGTGTGACTTTCTGATCTAAAACTCCATTAATTCAGTTTCACTATAATGCCCGTCTCAAACTAATGTGAGTATGTTAGTTAAACAAAACGTACCACTGAAATATCATCATGAACTCCTGCAAAATTTTGAAGCTCTCTGAGGCAGATCTTAAAAGAACTCGTTGACACATCTTCAAGCCACACACTGGTAGCATCATGCATGAGGCTTGACCTGTGATGGACAGCTGTTGCAAATATTGTTGGTGGCTCAGAGTACTTTCCCTGAAGTTCACGAAACAAAAACGTAAAGTCAACAGTTTTATTGATGAAGAGGTGGATTTTGATTGGTAGATGGTGGCACGCTGGTAATACGATCACAGTTGGGTTATAAATGTGGTCATCACAACGGAATGGTTGGATTGACAGGTGGGTTATACAATAATGTTATACCTTGAAAAGAAGAATTTAATTTAGATCAGCAATAAATTTCTGTTCACAATGACAAGTACATTAAAGTAATCACTTGTTGATGAAAAACGTAACGAATCAGAATGATCATTAATATTCCTATGGTGCTATTTCTACCTGTCGTATTGGCGAGATGCGATTTTGAAGAAAATAAAGCCTGGAAATCCAACAACTGGATGTTGACCTTAGTGCATTGGGTTGTCGGATCAACAAGGCTGTAAATGAGGAAACGACTTTCTTTGGAGACGCAAAAATGTGGTCGTAACAAGGAGGTGGCCGATTGAAATATCGAGATAGCTGAACTCTGCATCATCTCAAACTTAAATCAAAGCAGAGCACATACTTTTGGAAAAGTGACAGCTTTGCAGCTAGTCCCAGTCCACCACGTTAGGAACGTTTCTTCCCCTGCTATTCCACCAGGTGGAGCACCTTGATAGGCGACCCAGTCAACTGAAGCGAAGCTGTCCGCCTGGTAGTCATTTCTACCAGCTCGAGTTACACAGGCCGTAAATTGGGTGGTGTTGACGCCTTCGACCCACGGTGTGACTGCCTCGTGTACCAGAGTGTCATCAGAATAGTTGAAGTGGTTCACAGTGAGTTGCACGTATATTTTCTGATGAGGATAAAATATGAATGGTTTAAAATTGATCACATCACACTGATCCTCTGCCCATGAAGGAGTATTTTCAAACTCGTGCCTCCCTTTCTGAAGTGGAAAGCCTGCAATTAAAGAAAAACATGTGTTACCATCTTGAAACCATCTTTTTGAAGCCCGCGCCCTACACCTAGTCAGAGGTTGCTTCCTCGTTACATCCGGGAGCCAAAGAAAAAACGTTTTGGTACGTAGTTGAGGTTTTGACGGTTGTGAGCTTGTTTTAGAAGCATATTTTAGTAATACATATATACACCAAACATTTAACGCATTGTAACTCTTCTGCTTTTCAAGATATCTTGCTGAATAAATCCATGTAAACAAAGCATTAAGTGAGAAACAACGTGTAGAAGTATAAGATTATTGTGTAATTATCGATTGAAAACTCAAACAGGTCTGGAAGAACAGCTCCAAAATGTAGGACATGAATGTATTACCCATATTTTCGCCTAGTTTACGCCCCTTGGACTTTTCACCTTTCGTCGGTACTCAGTAAGCAATGTTTTGAAATTTATCAGGGTGTTTTGTGATTCTCTTTTAGTTGACTGTTGTTTTGCGCCTCCTTCACCGTGCACGAGGTGTCTTGTAGTTTGAGTAATTATATTCTTTTCAGAATAAAACGGAGTTTGTTCGTTACAACGCGCCTTCTCATCGCTACTACGTCTTCGTCACGTTCTTACCGACAAAATAACGGAATAGAACTCGTCTTTGGCGTCCATTGACATCTTTTAAAAAAAATTGTGTCGAGGAAAGACTTCACTAAGTTTCTTTTTCGTCGCCATTGCTAAAATGTGTTTTGATATTATAAGTACGGTTTGAGTTGTATAAATTAAGAAGAAAAAAGATGCTTTAAAACTATGACAGCCTTTTACCCCTTGCTTAAGCAAGGCAGATTAAAAAAAGACGCTAGAGGAAGAAAACAAATCAGAGATGACATTCAGTCAAGTAGTCAAAGTAATAATATGAAAAAAAATTAACGGTTGGGGAAAGACTTCACTAAGTTTCTTTTTCGTCGCCATTGCCAAAATGTGTTTGATATTATGAGTACGGTTCGAGTTGTATAAATTAAGAAGAAAAGATGCTTTGAAACTATGACAGACTTTTAGCCCTTGATCAAGCAAGGCAAATTAAAAAAAGACGCTAGAGAAACAAAAACAAAGGAGAGATGACGTTCAGTCAAGTAGTCAACACTGGAGTAAAATTAAAGAGGCAGACTTGCCGAATGGTCTTGGTCCTCAGAAGCCTTTCTCAGTTGCATTACAAATGAGAAGAATAAGTGAAAATGGTATCCACCTGGATGGAAGTACAATGTATATTTAGTTACCTGCGCAGCTTCCAGGGTGATAGTTAGTGTAGTTTCCTCTAGTTCGACAAATTTCTCGCTTAAGCAAACACATGTTGTTGAACGTGCGACCGTTGGAAGCACAAACTTGTTCCTCATATGATGGGCAATTCTCTCGGCAGATACAATCAAATCTCCAGGGAGAATAGGCAAAGCAGTAACTTTCATAAGTGCAGTTGACATTTCTGCAGGGATCAAGGTCTGAAAATGAAGCACAAAAAAATTAGAAGTTTCGGTATGGACTATTATGCGAAGGGATGGAAATAGCAGAATATTGTGTCGAATTGTCAAAACAAAGCAAAACAATTTAGAATAGAAAGGTCAGAACAGAGGGGAACAGAACAGCCCTAAAAATAATAATTGTCCATGATAGAAGCAGTTTTAATAATCACCTCCAATTACTAGATAGTCTATGGTCACATTGCTTCTCTGGCTATCATATCCTGCACTGTCTTTCATGCAAACTCGAAAGTGAGTCTTTGTCAATTCCTTTGAAAAAGTAATGATAAAAAAAGAAAAAAAATGTCAGTAACCAGTAACACTTGTCGCACTTGAACATAAATTAAAGCAAAAACAATAAGAGTAAAGATGGTGCAGTGGCGGAGCGCTTGGCTTCCATCGCTGTGGCTCAGGTTCGATTCCCGGATCTGGCGTCACACGTGGGTTGAGTTTGTTGCGTGTTCTCGTCCCTACTCCGAGAGTTTTTCTTTGGTTTCTCCGGTTTTCCTCCCTCCACAAATTTTAACACTTCAAATTCCAATTCGATCAGGAAATGAGGACCACAGGTTTGTCATCTTTGCTGTTGAGTGTCACCCTCACTAAATAATGTTAATTATTACTATTATTATTATTATTATTATTGTTATTATTATTATAAACGTTCTGAGTGCTGTTAATTGATTCCTTCATTCTCCTAGAATCGGGCCAACCCTGGCACCTAAAAATATAACTTGGTTGTATCGTAAGTCTTTCGCCATTATTCAGTCTCGTTCACGTCCTACAAAATGGACGAAGTATCCTAAAATTAAAAAGGTGCGAGTGAAACAGAGAATTAAAGATTCTCTGTCGCATAATTATGTTGTCGTTAAAACCTCATATTTGGTGATTTCACATCGTCGTTATGCCGAGGGCCGCTAATATACTTGCTAAAAACCGTGCTCCACGTGCAGCACGATTATTTATACTCTTTTAACCAATGATATTACTGTCATTTGTGGGGTTGCCGTAGTCGAAACCGTCGTCGTTTCTTTAACTATCCTTGCATTAAAATAAACTCTTATGAACATCTCTACTAATAAGTGAACTGATAAGTGAATAAATTCAGTAACTTTACCTCCATCCAGGTAAGTAAAGGTCTTTTGGACTGTGGACAACCTTTGTTAGAACTGTTGCATTTGGCGGCGTTGAAAACAGTTGTGAGAACGACAGGTGGCTTGAAAAATGGCTCATCAAATTTCATAGTCTATGAAAAGAAAATAACATCATCAAATGAACCTAATTTAGTTCAAGTTAATTCCTGTCAAATATTAAAAAAAATACCCAGTTATAACATGTTTCTCACTAGCGAGCATGGCCAGGATGTTAGTCCTCTACTTTAATTTGCTAATTAAAAGACAAAGGAATATAACCAACAAAGAAATAAGATTAGTCAAACAAGCATATTATCAAAAAATAGGCAAGCATTGCGCGCATGTGGCTACTGCATTTATTAAGTTTATTCGGACCTTTTTGCCAGACCTATAGCCTTTCCTCAGTTTCATTACTTTTACATATTCTCTTCTGAATTCAAAAATCATACTTAGTAGAGGGGACTAAACATAAATGGATATAAAAGCGAATTGTATTGTGCATTGTGATTGGCTAAATACTAGGCACGCGCTGATTGGCTCCTTCTCTCACTCAATAACTCGTGTTTCCTTTGAAACATTGGCTCCTGTATTATTTCATATGCAGTAGTCAAAATCCAGAGCACACAGCTGACTCTCGAAGGCTTGGCAGACTATCAATGAGCCACTGAACTTTCTGAAAGTCTCGGAAAACGTCAGTGACGTCGCTTAAAGTGAATGGGTTGACGATAACCAATCCAGGGGAGATGTCAGACGAGGTTTATCACTATTTTATCACCATTGGTCCAAGACTTGCAAGTGAGATTGACTCCGAAAGAATAATGTACGAACAATTACATGCCTATTTAGAACAGCACGATATACTATGCAAATATCAGTCGGGTTTTCGTGCTATTCATTCAACTGTTACAGCTTTGCTTGAGGCAACGGACTCCTGGGCACATAATATGGACATTGGAAAATCGACGCAGTTATTTTTATAGGCCTAAAGAAAGCTTTCTATACCGTTGACCACAATATTCTCCAATCTAAACTCGACTTATGGTATATCTCGTATTCCTATTATACATAAACGACCTTTCAAATTTTTTGTCAACCGAGGATGTACGCCGATGACACGCATCTCACATATGCGGATAATTTATGATGTAGGCCGCATTGAATCGTGTTTCAGTGAGGACCTATTGAATGTACATACTTGTTAAACGCAAATAAACTTACTGACTAAAACCGAATTTATGCTGCTAGGATAAGACAGGGCGGTGGAGCCTGTGCGCATTATTTTAATGGCCTGTTTCGGTATATCAGCTCCTGATATACCCTTTGATTGGCCAATTGTGACAGCTAACATCATCACCTGGTAGCGTGGTCATCAGTTTGTCATCACCAAAATGGCCAACGCGAATCGCGCGTGTGTTTGATGTGTCCACATGGCCTTGCGCTTTGCACGAGTGCCTGCAACATTTTCCCGACATAAGTGTAACGTTTTACTTTGACATACTTCTGGAGCGAAACTGATGCCAAAGGGCATGCGAAGCCGACGGTAGCGTCCGAAGGGAGTGTTAAACGCAGTTTTGTAGCTGGATTCGCGGTCTAGTTTCTTCTGCCAGAATCCGTCTTTTGCGTCAACTACTGTAAAGGGGTTTGCTTTGTCAAGTCAAGTAGCGACCTCTTCTATAGTAGGCATCTGGCAGTGCTCTCGCTTGATCGCCTCGTTCAAATCCCTTGGGTCCAAGCAAATTCGAATTGTGTTCGGTTTTATAACTGCCAGCATACTTGAGACCCATTCCGTTTGCTCTGTTACTGGTGTGATGACGTTTTGCTGTACTAATTCGTCTAACTTTTCTTTGATTTTTGGACGAACTGCAACTGGTACTCTTCTCGGGCGGTGGACTTTCGGTTTCACTCTCTCGTCCGGGATGATTTTGTATTGACCTGGAAGTTCTCCAAGTCCCTCATTCTGCTAGCGTGACGATTCCCAGCATGTACTTGTGTTCAGCGATAGGATAGGCTGATAATCGCCATTGACGACAAAAGGTCAGAGTTTTCTTTCTGTTTTCATGCCAGACTGGGAGACGTATCTTTCCGGCGATCTGTTTTCGTTCACCAGTGGAGGAAACGATTGATTTGTTGCATTTTCTCAGGCATTGGACAGTGTAGTCTCCAGTGATTGATTTGTACACTTTCATCGGTAATAGATCGCATTCGGATCCAGTGTCCACTTGAAAACGAAATTCATTTCCGGGCTGTCGTCCGTTGACGTACAAATTTACAACGGCTTTGTTCACACGACTAGGCTGTTCTCCAACAACGCGAATTTCATATTGGTCGGGTCCATCATCTACTTGCACAATAGCAACAGTCTTGCTTCGGCAAAGTGATTGGTAGTGATTCATCTTGCCGCATCGGTGACACTTCTGACCAAATGCTAGTCTCCCTCGCAGCCGTTTTTTGGATGTCACGCTACGTTCACCGTGACGTTGCGTGACATCCAAAAAAACGGCTACGAGGGAGACTAACCAAATGCCGGACATTTTTGCTTTGCGTGCGTCTATCCACATCTGCCGCAATTACCACACGATGTTTCTTTCTGTTGTTTGTTGTTTGATGCACGCGATTGCATCGACGGTCTGTTGTTTTTCGAGCGACCCTGACCTGATTTAGACCTCACTGACTTAGAGTTTTTTGGCCTCTGACAGGTTACTTTATTAAATAGCAGTCCTTGTTTTTGTAGTTTGACTTTGGTCGGTTTTTAAATAAGTCTTAGGTTTTGAGTCTTAGGTCTTAGGTCTTCCTTTTATAGACACTCCTAAAGTATATGCGTGGAGTAATAAAAGGTGTCAATTGCATTACTATTTTAAGTGTATTAACATAACGCATGTTATTGTCATAACAAATGTCAAATATCGGGTATCGTTACAATTAGAGAGCTCAGCAAGGAGCAGAAAACATGTCTGCTGAACTTGGCCCCGCGGTAAAGATGTTTTCGCTATTTTGCCCACCGGTTTCGGCAAAAGGAGTCGGGAGTCGTGGCTTTCGAAGACGTCGCAAAAGGAGTTACAATGTGGAAAACCTGATTGGAAATTAGTTCTTGACAGGCATACAAAGACTCTCCTTTGTGGTTTTGTGGTTGGGATGCGTATTCAATTAGCCTTCAAATTTTGGCTCTGACGAGCATGTCGAGGAGCGATTTTCCATTTTTATAGGATATTATGGGCGGTGTTTGAAAGATAGTTTGCAGAAAGAAGGTCCAATTGTGACTTTTTCATACGTAGTAAAAAAAATTCGTGCACAGGGGTTCACTTGAAAAAAAGATTCCTGCACAAGCAGTGAGCGAAGAAAATTCGTGCAAGCTGAAAATTCCCCACCCCCCCCCCCCTCCATCACTTTTCTAATGGTTCGTCCCTTATTCAAAGCAAGTTTAGCCTTTCTGCTGAGTAATTTTTTTCTCAAGACTCAAGGGTTTCCTATCTTGTTTTTAGTCCCGAAGCGCGATTTCCAAGAACAACCTGGACTGACGGAGAAAATCGACCATTCTCTCTATTCTCATTCCTTTCTATTCTGCTATGTTAATTTCTGTGTCGGACTCTGAGTCGCTTAAACACATTCTACTTCTTCCTCCGAAACCACAAGGCGCACCATAGTACGAGTCGACTGGAGCAGGGATCAGTTGGATCTCTGTCAGTGTCTGTGTTAAGGCAAAACCAAAAAAAGCTGGAAAAGATCTCGTGTTGCTTTCGCAAAATTAAAAGAAACCAAGGCATGCGTGACAGTAAAACAAAATTTACCGCTTATCATAACAACACTTGACAGGTTGGCATGGAAAGAATTTTTTCCATCTGAACGGCTAAGCGTACTTAGACTGACTTAGCTTGACTTAGTCTGCTTGGTGTCTAGTGTGAACTCAAGTATTATCTCAGAAATAGTTGCAGTTATAATGGCGCCAAACGTTTGAATAGCCTTCCGTGCGAGGCTAAGTGTGCGGAATCCCTGAGGTCGTTCAAACACGCAATTAGCAAAGCTCTCTAAGCATCCACAGAAAACAGCTAGTGTAGTTATAGGTTTAGTTAAGTAGTTCTGGTTTTTATCTTTCTATAAATAGCTGATGAACTGTCCATAACCAAAGTTTCCAAATTTTCCAAGTTTCCAGAAGTTACCGTTAATTATTTTCACTGCTTTTTGCAAAATTTCTGCAGAACGTCGAATCTCATTTAGCAATATAGGCGATAATATTTATCAAAAAAAAAAACTTTTTTCAATAATAGAACTTATTTGAATTAATGCAAGGTTGCCTTTTATCGAGCGCGCTCTATAGAGACCCTATATAAGCACTAAGATTTCTCTTGAATTTAGATACTAACAGATACTAATTGAAACTCTATAGTCAGAGTGAAAAAATATCAGTCCAGCATAATTTTGGTTAAAAACAACAAATAAGGAAGAACAACAAAGAAACAGTTAATACTTACCCTACACAGGGCATACTTATTTTCCGCTGCAGGTTGCTCTTTTTCCGAAACTGTGATCTGCTTTGACTCTTTAGCATTCCACTCCGCCGAATAGTTTTCGTACGCCACCCAGTTCTAGAACGAAAAAGAACAAACTAATTAATAACTCAGAAGCTAAGTAACATCAAGAGAAACCCAGTTACTCTCACAATTAAAGAAAATTACCACAAGAATTCATAGATACACGAGTCAGTGTTGAGCTAAGCCATGAAGCAGACTACATCAGAACCAAGTAACTTGAATTCAGCAATAAAATAAACAACAACAATAACAACAAAAAGAAAAACAAACAAAACTTAGCAACAATAGAATCCAACTAAAAAGGCCAAACCAAAACAACAATGACAAAAGCAAGGCTCAACAAAACAAAGTAATTGGGATAATCAAACGAATAGATAAAGTACATTATACCACCGTAAGGTAAAAGGCTGACGTTTCGAGCGTTAACCCTTCGTCGAACAAAAAAATTATGGTAAACAGAAATTAAAGATAATGAGCAAACATATACAAGATAATGAGCAAATGGCAATATGCATTTAAAAGCATTATAAAATGCTGTTCCTTTCGAGCAATACCAGTAGAGGAAAAGTAAAAAACAGAAACAGAATTTAAACATTAGTCAACAAAATAAAAATAAAAAACAAAAAAGTCCAAATCAAAACAGCAAAATAGCATTACAAAACAATAAAGGACAGAGTTAGAGAAAATCAACTAGGAGAGTAATGCATGACTTACCACTCTAAGTCTTTCGTGAAGTCCATCAAATACCCTGGACTCTTGTATACAAACTTCAAACTCACTTGGAGAAATATTCTCTATCCAGACTAACATGGCATCCTCTTTTCTATTTGTGATCATGTGCTGCACAGTGACGTGAAGTTTAGGAATTGCTTTAAAGCCCTGGAATAAAAAAATCAAGGGCCGGCTATTACACCAGAGCTTAGACGAAGTTTAACTAAACCATGGTCGAAATCGAATTCCATCTGGCATATCTAGATATGTCCACAAAAAATGTCGATCAAGCAGGTATGTGGCACAGATTACTACAATCTTCATTTATCAGATATAACCCTCTAGCACAGAAATGTAGAGCTTTATTTGTTACCTAAACCTCAGTAAGACTTCGTTTTAACACTTCCCCCAAATTTTTTTGAAAAAATATAGAGGTACTATGATGACTTTGGTAAGACAAGGCAAGACAAGACAAATTTTATTGTACGCTCCTGAAAAGGTTTTTCAGTCGGTGAACAATACAATGCATGAAGTGTTAAAAATGTAAGAAATGTATATTCATAGTACACCAGTTATATATTATGTATAAAGTACACTAGTTATATATTAATAAAAGAATAAAAAGAAAAATGAAAGAAATAAGAAAAATTTAATTTAAGAGCTCGCTGAGAAGCTTTGTCTTCAGAGTTTTCTTAAAATTTGCATGACTCTCGCATAGTTTTAAGTCTTTTTCTAAAGAGTTCTATAGTTTTACTACTCTGTAATAAAAAGATCTCTGACCAGCAGTGGTTTTGCACAGGGGAATATTCAGTTGTTGTGAGTTTCTTGTACACGTAGTTCTGCTTGATACTTGTTGTCATTTGACAAATTGTGATGTCAGGTCGGGACGCAGCCCGTCATGCACTTAAAAGCGAAAACAGCGTCTCGGAGATGAAGCTGCTTTTTTTACGGGAAGCCACCTCAAATTCTTGAGTGATGGAGGTTCTTTACCATTTACCACAAATTCCCGGAAATTTCGGTTCGGAATTTTCGTTCGGAAAGAACGGTACTTGTCGTTTACCATTTGCCCCCATTCGGAACTCCTCTGGCGTCCCAACCGGGAAAACGGGACTACCTTTTCAGAATTTCCGTTGGTCCCGAGAATTTTCCAGTGGGACGAACCGAAAAAACGTTTACCATTTACATCCCAACCAAAATTTCCGGGAATTTGTGGTAAATGGTAAACAACCGGAGTTATAAGCTCAAATTTACATGTACCACTAATTATCCGAGCAGCAAATTTCTGAACGAGTTGACGATTTTGCACATTACAAGCAGTAGTACTGGACCATACAGTTATAAGAGCAATAGTACAACTGACTTACTGAAAACGAGCGCGTTGATGATAGTCACTAATTATTTTAATAGGTCGGAGTTAAATGCGTGCTTTGCTCGATTGATCTGGGCTAATTTACTCATACAGGATGAAAATGGTTGTCAAATGACAGAGTGGGGTCGAATGTTACGCCAAGATCTTTAATGGACTCTGACGGCTAGTTCCTTTCCGAGCAGCGAAAGCTCAGTTAAAATCAGATAGCCTACGGATCATTGGGCGGCTGCCAAAGATCATTCGCTAACGATCAAAGATCATGAGGGAACGATAGTTTAATCAGCTTTTTTCCTATTTTTGGAAGAGAATATGGCATTAATTGGCAAAGTCAAAAGAAAAAATCTTACATTTTTAAATGCCACTCGGTTGCATTGTGCTCCTGTAGTAAATGAATCGAACACTGTCACGCCGTCTTCAGCTCCTGACTGTGGACCTTGCAATGCAAACCAGTCGATGGTGAAGTTATCTCCAGCTCCTCGACCTCCTTCCACGACGCATGCCCTGAAACGGGTGTTTGTTACACCCTCCACCCAAAGAAAAATGGAATCGTAGACACTGGACGATCCATTTCCACGGCTGACTGAAGCGAATACACGCACGGGTATCCCCTTGGAGAAACTGCTGCTAAAGGTCGCGTACTGGCAAAGATAGTCGTCGTGTGCCTGGCTGAAGTGAATTTTTCCTTTCTTGACCCCTTGAAATAAATGGTTGAAAACATGATCAATCGATACCTCTGCGTGATGAGACCTTCTTTAGGAAACGACATTTTGTTAACTGGTTGTAATTCCGGCCGACTAAGTGACAAGAAGTCAGTCTCCTTGAGATCAACTTCACGTTACGAAGATGTCGTGAAACTCTTTCATCGTTGAAGACAAATAAGGCATTTTTAACATGCGCTAGGGCGCTTGCATTGCTACCAGCACGATAATTATAAAAAAAAATTAAAAAAATTTAAATGGAGCCAAAAATAACTCAGAGCCTCCAAGGGAAGGTCTTTAATGTCTGTCAAAAACAAAATATTTTACCTGATTAAAGGATTACATTCCGATTACTGAAATAACAAAAGTGGGGCTCCTTCTCCGTGTACCGACACAGATGACGTAAAACAAAGACAGACAATAAAAA
Organism: Ricordea florida; assembly: GCA_949710005.1. Taxonomy (NCBI): domain Eukaryota; kingdom Metazoa; phylum Cnidaria; class Anthozoa; order Corallimorpharia; family Ricordeidae; genus Ricordea; species Ricordea florida. The sequence goes on from OX453285.1 coordinate 5,941,695, forward strand.
AGTTGTTACTGAATAATTTGCACACAATGGTGAAACAACGCATATGTCGCCTGTTCCGGTACACGGAGTAGGAGCCCAAAGTGGTCTTTTCATCGTTATATTTATCAAGCATTTTTAAACGCTGACGAGTGTCAAACATTTGTTTGGCTGATTTCGAGAGACACTATCTTCTCAGTACGCGTATACTAGCAGAGTTAGTTTCGAGCAAATTTTGATTTAATTTTTCTCCATGCATGATGCTATTAAATCATGGCGGAATTGTTGAAAAGGTCAACTACGCATACAAAAACCAATTAATTGCCTACATTGTACCTCTGCTCTCACGAAACTGATTGCTCACCGCTTTATTGGCGTGTCATCTGCATGGACAAATTTCAGAGCTAGCCAACAGGATCTTTACTGATTTTTACTGTTGGTAAGCTGACCAATAGGCTTGTACAAAATGCTTTGTATTTTTTTTATCGATTTGCCTCCTCTGAAAAAGTATATCTTTTGCCCTTCCAAATGAGGTATTGTAGTCTTCAATGCTGTTAACACTTGTGGAGATATTGATAAAATTCAGTCATAATGTGGTAATTTTGTCATCTTAGATTCGCGAGTCTCCAAATTGATTAAACATTTTACTACATTAACATAGCCTATAGAGTTATTAGATTATTGCCTTCTTGCATTTCGTGTGTGCGTGTAATTTATTATATTGTTAGTTTATCTTTTCCCTAATTAATTAATTAGTTATCATGAATCAACTGTGAATATCTCTTTTTCTCTTTGTATCAAGTGTGTAACCTTTTTTTTTCTTTTTTATTTTAACCCTTGCCCTCGCCTCGATTAGTCGATTTTACTACTAGCGGGGACAAGCAATCTTGTAAAATTTTATGTATATATAAATAATAAAGTTCAGATCAGTTCAAGTTCAAGTTCAGTTCAAGTTCAAGTTTACTCCTCGTTGAGCAAGTTGATCGAATGGAAGGTGATTAATATTCTTTTTCAAGTTATTAATATACAGTTAATGTATGGTCCTGAGGGAAACAGTTAGTTTTGTTTTCCCGAGAGCCCTGATGTTTCCCAAGTCTCGGGAAACATCAGGGGCACGTGACCCAGATCCAGAATTGATCTGGGGCACGTGACCCAGCATGAACCAATCACAGTGCTCGTTTTGTTGAGTGAAAGTCTAGGTACATAAAGACATATAAAACCCTTCCTATGTACGTTTCTATATCCATAGCCCGTAGATGTACCTTAAAGCCAGACAGTGCACTTAACACGCCTCGTATTTGCCTCATTTTTACAACTCTTTGATATTCTGATAGAGCCTCATGCCTGTATTGACTAATGCATCCCACGAAAGCGGCCTTAAAACGTCTTGTTTAGATAGCTGAAGGTTTGCTGGCAAAAAATTTCAGTTTGACTCAATAGCACTTGTATCAAGTTGAGTCCCGAGGTCTACTCTTGGCTGATAGTTTTCAGAACTCTCATATGTATGAAAAAAATTAATCGCCTATTGCAAGCATTTAAAACTTTTACATCCTCACTCAAAATAAAAAGGCAGTATTAAAAGGCCATTTCTCATTTTGGTATGTCAAAATAATTAGACGCTATTAATGTAACAATTTGCTGCTTCGACAAGTTTTTGTTTTTATATCATTTTGTGGTGAAACTTCCTCCTAACTGGAGAATTTAGATCGATCTAGGTCTACAACCATTTGAAAACTAACAATCAAATGCTTATCCTCCAAAAGGACTATTGACGGTGGAGTAATGTTAATCATCGTTCTCTGTTACGATACAACCTTTAGTAGCTTCGTGTCTTTCTTACTACTTGTGGACTTGTTGAAGTTTTTCTAAAACTAAAGAACAAGTATGGAAACTCACCTTTACCTGCGACACCACTGAGCATGAGGTAACAAACAAGCAGCAAAGGTACCTGCCTTGCAGAGAGCATCATGTCTTGCCTGTTTAATTTGATGTGATCTCCCTTCTTACAAGGATCTGCTCAGGAGGTAGTTTATATTACGAGGTAACCTGATAGCAGGAATCAAAACTCTTGTGCGCGAGGAAGCCCAAGCATCACGTATTTCAGCACAGTGTAGCCAATTTTAGCTATGACGAGGTCATCAGAACAATAGTGATTAAAATATAATATTTATTTACTTGATAGCAGGAATCCAAACTCTTGTGCGCGCACATTAAAGGCCCAAGGATGGCGTGTTTCAGCATAGTCTGGCCAACCTTTGCTTTGACGAGGTCATCGGAACAATAGTGATTAAAATATACTAATATTTATTTACTCGATAACAGGAATCCAAACTCTTGTTTACACGCATTGGAGGAAGTCCAAGGATGGCGTGTTTCAGCACAGTCCGGCTAACGTTTGCTTTGACGAGGTCATCGGAACAATAGTGATTAAAATATACTAATATTTATCAACTTGATAGCAGGAATCCAAACTCTTGTGCGCGCGCATTAGAGGAAGACCAATGATCACGTGTTTCAGCACAGCCTGGCCCGACTTTCGCTTTGACGAGGTCATCGGAACACTAACAGGAATCCAAACTCTTGTTGCACGCATTGGAGGAAGTCCAAGGATGGCGTGTTTCAGCACAGTCGGGCTAACGTTTGCTTTGACGAGGTCATTGGAACAATAAACAGTAAGGCCTGGTTCAAGCGTCGAGCTTTTCATGTACCGAGCCTAATGCAATGAGAAAAAGTTGGGGGTCTCGCTGAAAAAAGAAATGCTGCCAGAACATGAAAATCGGACAGTTATTTAGTCGTTTGGAGTAGCCGTTTAGAATTTTTCTGCCTATCACAAGGTTTCATTTTATTTTAAAAGAAGTGCAGTAAAAATCCTTTTCAGTTCGTGAATTCTCTTTTCTACGTAATCAATAGGTTTTCAGAAATTGACGTAAGTGCAGAGATGAAAAACACGGAAGTAATTGAGCCACGTACTTAACAGGCAATTATCCAAACCAAAAGGCCTCTCAAGCACAAAAAACTACGTTATGTCTCTTTTGGTATTTAAAAAATATCACGTTTAGTAAAATTTCCTTACATCCGCTACAAATGACATAAAATAAAATAAGAGGAATAGTGGCAGAATATGGTAACTGTAGTATTAATCGTTCTAAGGAATTTGACTTTCTTATATTTACTTGGGCTACTACCACAGGTAGCCGAGTCTAGGTTTACCTTTTCGCTCTATCAGTCTATCAGTCTGTCTATCGACAACAGGGACCTTAAGACTGAGGTTTCTCCTCGTTTCCTTCAAACCGCGAACGGCAAAAAGTCACGTGACTCCAATCTTGCCGTCGCGTTTGACGTTTGAGGTTCAGGTTTCAACTTCGCGGAGGGTGTCTAGAGGTAACTGAATTACGGCAGGGGTTTTCGCTAGTTTAACGAACATAAAGCCACGATCGGGCTTCAAATTCGCTTTCTTTGAAGATCCATCCCGATGACTAGGAGGTTCATCTGTGTCAGTCGCGAGATCACAAGAATTACCAACCGCGTAACTTGGTTGCATCGTCATAAACAAACATGGCCGTCGTCCAGTAATCCATACTACGAAGACATTTGATGGTCACAAATGGTTTTAAAGTTATATCACAGCTAACAATGAAACATCATTATCCTGTTTATTAAAAATCAGAACTCTAGTAATGTATTTTGACAAGAAGTGCTGATTTCCAAATCATACTACTACCGTCACATCGGATGCCTTGATAAAACTAGCCCTCAAATCTTAAAGCTAGATTTTGCAAATACAGCGAACGTCGAACGGTAAACTGCTAGCTGGCGTTTGCCGTTTGCGGTTTAAGAGGGAAACCTCAATCTTGACTAACCGCAGACGCCTTTGGGTATTGTTATTATGAAAACAGGGCTGCGCACGAGGTCATCAAGTTATTGCACCATCGATGTTGGATGCGAAAGATGTGTACTCTGCTTATGTTCGGGTTTCTCCTTGGAATGCTCAAAAAGCTGAAGTTAATACACAAATTTTGTACAGCGACAAGACACGTGTCGTTGGATGCCTCGAGTCAACAATTTGTCTAAGACAACATTACGCGAATAAAGGAGGTTATAAGGATGTTTTTCATCTAATTTAAATTTTTGGTAGCATTTTTGGATGAAGTTCTCTCAATTACGGTCTGTCTCATGCGTGGTCGGGTGGAAAATAGTTGCAAGACAAAGACTTGGCAACAAAAGCGTGACAACACTCAAAGTTATTTAAGACTGTTTCTAAAATCTGTTGAATTTGTTGATTGTTTATAATAACGATCTTGGTAATTACGACCGCGAAACGGCTAACAAACCTATCAAATCGGAGAATATGTTTGTCAGCCCGAATTCCCTCGGGCCTCTTAACAAAATCATGTCTGGATTCTTTTCTTATTCAAACTCAAGTTTTTTTTTTCCTGCGTGGTCGTGCGGAATAGTATATTCGATTGAGGAGTAATATTGTTGTTTCTCCCACTTTTTTTTGCGGTCGTGGAACCAGCCATATAGTATACAACATATACAAACCTAAGGCGTAAACTGACATTCACGTTTGTTCGAAGCAGTATTATAAAGTGTAGCTCGATTGAACGCTCCCGAGAGCGTCTAGTTATTCTAACGGTACTGGGATTTTGGTGTTGCAGGGATGCCCTTCTTGTCTTGCAATTATGTTGCTCAGACACCAAGGCCAGCGTGAAGCTAGATGGTCTTTTTTCTACAAAGTGATAAGATATCAATTGGCAAGTATTTAGCTTAACAATGTCAGGAAGCTTAATTAGGCCAAGATTTACAGAATGAGGCGTAATGTGATCACGAAGTGGAACGTTATTAATAACTCTTACAACTTTGTTGTAGCTTTACCAATTGCGATAATGGATCTTCGTAATTATTACCCCACAAAATGAAACCATAGTTTAAATAAGGGTAGACAAGTGCATAATAAATACTTATCAAGGCCTGGGTTGTTACATGTCGCTTCAGTTTTGCGATGATATTTACACTTCTACAGACTTTACTACTAATATGGTCAATATGATCATGCCAAGACAAAAAGCGATCAATGACCAATCCTAGGTGTTTAATGCTCTTCGACTGCTCAAGATATTGTTTGGCAACTTTTAGAGGAGGGCATAAATTAGAAGTAACTTTTTGTCTCGGTTGGAAAACCAGGTATTTTGTTTTACTTAAATTCAGAGTTAATCTATTTGAACAAAGTCATTTATAAATTGCTGGTAATTGAGAATTTATTTGTTGTAGCAATAAATCTAAATCCTTACAAGCCGCAGTCAGCGTCGTATCATCGGCAAATAGTCTTATGGAAAAGTAGTTTGTTGCATTAACAATATCATTTATACAAACTAGGAAAAGAACCTGACCTAAGATCGATCCTTGGGGTACTCCTGAATTTACTTCTAGGAAGTCAGATTCAACGCCATTGACAAACACTTTTTGCTTCTTTTTGTTTAGCTAAGACCTAAACCTCTGATTTTCAATGTCTCGTATGCCATATACGTCAAGTTTTGATAAGATAGAACTGATGATTGACTGTATCTGAAAATGCTTTACTTAGAACTAGAAATATGGAAATGGCATAACTTTCTTCGTCAAGGACTGTCCAGCGTTATCTCTTCTATAAGGTCTACCAAAGAGTTATCCGTGGTCATGCCAGATCTAAGGCCATGTTGATTTGGTACGAAAATGTCTTCGTAGGTGAGATAAGATGATAATTTGTTGAGAATGCACCTCTCAAAAATTTTACTTTGTGCCAGCAGAACTTTCATACGGCTTTAATCCTTCGTGCAAATACGAGACATAACTAACAGCAACAGTTTACTACAGAAATTTGTATACACGCATAACTTGATCCAAACGTAAATTAACGAACGATGTGATGATATAATGACGCGATGATAAAACGATGAAACCATACAAAGATGCGATACAACGATGCGGTAACGAAAACTAAAGGAAATGAACAAAATATCCGTGCATTACATACGAATCAGAACGTGATTACGAAATACAATAATGGTCAACGAATCTCAATAAACGGAAACTTACATCTGTGTCCTTGTTACACCTTTCTGTCTTTAAAAACCGCATCGAGTCCATAAAACCGTAAACCGTAAAACCGTAGAAAACCTTAAACTTGGCTAAACGTTCTGTTACAAAGAACTCACTATTATGAACACAAGCGTGGTCATCCGGGACCTACGACTAGGCCCAGACCACCGCAATGTCACGCAAATGCATACAATTAACACAAGAAATTGGATAAGTCAAACGAGTTGATTAAGTAAGTTATACCACCGTAAGGTGAACGGGAGGTGCTGACGTTTTCGAGCGTTAGCATTTCGTCGGAGCGAATGAGAGGATTGTGGGTTACGTACAATTTATATAGAGAAGTTTGGAGCCATGCTATTGGTGGAACCATAGCAGTGTGTGAATGGAAGTGAATAAATTAGATGAATGATTAAATGAATGAGAAACGTTCGTTGATACCGTGGGGATTAAGAGAACCGAGTTGGAAGATAAACTTCTGTTCTAGGTTTTTACGGCTTTCCGTGTTGCCCTGATGCACGGAGAGGCCACATACCGCCATGTTGTGAGTTGAGTGGTTAGGTAGATTAAAGTGTCGCGCTACAGGTTTAGATTCATCTTTGTCATTTCGTTCGACGTCACGCAGATGTTCGCGGAAACGGTCACCTAATCTCCTTCCGGTCTCGCCGATGTATATCTTCTTGCATAAGGTGCATTTTATGCAATAGATGACATTGGCGGAAATGCATGTGAAACGGTCGGTGATTTTAAACGATCGTTTAGGTCCTGCTATTTTGTCTGTGTTATTGATGAAAGGGCAAGTTTTGCATCTTTTGCGTGTGCAGTTGAATGTGCCAGGTGATTCGTCTGATTTTAGTGTAATTCTAACTAAAAAATCGCTTACGTTTTTGTTACGTTTAAATGAGATGAGTGGTGGTAGTGATAAGATGCTGCCTGTTTCGTTGTCATTCTGAAGTAACTTGAAGTTCTTCAGAATGATGTTCTTAACAGGTAGGTTGAGTGGGTGAAAAGTGAGTGTGAACGGTATTCTCTGGTTCTCTTCCTTTTGTGACGTTTGTGGTGCTGAGTGCTGGTCAGTTGTTAGGGCGCGTTGTTGAGCTGTCTTCACACAGCCACGGTTCTTGAAGAACTGGAGCATTTCTTCTGATTTGCTGGAAAAGTCCAACTCATCACTACATAAACGTCGAAGTCTGAGGAATTGAGAATATGGAATAGAATTTTTAACATGGCTGGGGTGAGAAGACGAGTGCAACAAATAACTATGAGAGTCTGTAGGTTTGTAGTACACACTAGTTGATAGGCCGTTGTTGTGAATTGAAACGTTGATATCGAGAAAAGCTATTGAGGTTTCTGAAATTTACCAAGTATATTTTAATGCTGGGTGGAACGAATTGACAGAGTTAATAAAATGCTCAAGTTCTTCCCTGGTGGATGAAGTTGCGCCAACGCAGTCGTCAATGTAGCGGCGATATAGGTTAGGTTTAGGTCCGTTGTATTGGCTGAAAAATTGGTTTTCAACGTAGCCTACGAAGAGATTGGCATAGCTAGGTCCCATTTTAGTGCCCATAGCGACACCATTAATTTGTTGGTAGTAGTTGTTGGAGAATGAGAAACAGTTGAGAGTAAAAACTAGTTCGGCAAGGCGAAGTAATGTTTCTGAACTGGGCTCTTTAGTAGAGCGCTGGTTGAAATAAAATTTGAGTGCTAGAAGTCCTTCGTTGTTCGGTATGACAGTGTATAGAGAAGTGATCTAAACCTGTAGCGCGACACTTTAATCTACCTAACCACTCAACTCACAACATGGCGGTATGTGCCTTTCCGTGCATCAGGGCAACACGGAAAGCCGTAAAAACCTAGAACAGAAGTTTATCTTCCAACTCGGTTCTCTTAATCCCCACGGTATCAACGAACGTTTCTCATTCATTTAATCATTCATCTAATTTATTCACTTCCATTCACACACTGCTATATGGTTCCACCAATAGCATGGCTCCAAACTTCTCTATATAAATTGTACGTAACCCACAATCCTCTCATTCGCTCCGACGAAGGGCTAACGCTCGAAACGTCAGCACCTCCCGTTCACCTTACAGTGGTATAACTTACTTAATCAACTCGTTTGACTTATCCAATTTCTTGTGTTTCAATTTCCCACCACGCTGGGTCAGACCACCCCCTTCAAGTGATCATCGGGGGCGCGAAGGGAATTATGGGTATGATTAAAGATGGCGTCTAGTTTATTTAAAAGTGAATCACCATCAGCGAGTTTTAGAAGCTTTATTCTAAAAAGAAAGATGTATTATCTTTCTAAAACAGATAATACTACCGCTATGGGATCAATATTGTCTTTTTCCCGAGAAGTGGAGGGAAGTGTGGAGACACTCGAGGAAAATTATTCGTCATCTGCTCGCTACAATGATATTCAAATGCTTGTTGGTACACGCGGCATGGTAGTACGATGCTTGAAGAAAATGCACGATAAAATAATACGCAGATTGCATCAAAAGCCAAGTCTTGCCTCACCTTGGATGGGGAGCTTTACTATAGATGTGCCCATGGAAGTTTTTGCTATAATTGGTAAAACATTGTTCAGCACAATAATTTTGGCCACAAGTACCACGAAACGAAATGCTGCATTACTATAGAATTTACCGATCGAAGGAAGGCTGTCTTCGTCTTTGATAAACTCAATCTTGAAGGCATTCTTATAGCGAAGAAGAAACTGCTGGTGAAACATTTTCATCCAGAGAAAGATGAATCTCTGGAAAGGTGTGAAGTAGTAGTTTCAAGTACAAGGCCTATGAAAATGAAATTTTACAAAAATACAGAGACATTGTCTGTTTATTTTCACTTTGGATACTGGAATGAATGTGGGGTAGCACAACACTAATTTCAAATGTTGAGTTGAATGACAAGGATGATCAGTTGTGTTTCATTTACATTGACAACTCATAAATTGATTTATTTCCTAACAACCACAACAAAGCAATATGATCAACCTACTCTGATATATTCTGATATAGATCTATTAATTTGAGGGCTTAGATTTCTAGAAGTACAGCTCTTGTCTATTTGAATCATTAAATTCCTAGAGCAAATATTGCACTTTGCCTCAGATGCTTCTTTTGAAAGACCACAGTAACAGTATTTGGGGTCATTCAAGCACCTCATTGGAATGTATTGTACTTTGCCTGTGCCATCTTTGGTGGATGCTTGCTTTGAAGCCTTAGATTGCTGCTCCCTCAACCATACATTCGAAATGAAGTCATGCTTCATGACCTGTTGCCACCGTTGAGACTTGATTAAATAAAAGAAAAATTCCTTTACTCTCATGAACAGTACACATTTATATTATTAAATAAATCACTCCTCGGACTATTTAACAAAAATTAATAAAAACATGAAATTTGAAATTTATTCATGCCTGTTGTTGTATCATTAAAACCTAACAATGTTATAGACTAGCTAAACATCTGCCTTATATTCATAAATTTATTATATGTGCAGCAGCTTTTTGTAAATTGTGTAATAAAAAAAGTTCTAATTAAGTTTAAAACATGGTTTAAAAAAGATATGTAAACAAGGAACAAGCCTAACAAATGATGAAATGTTTAATTCTCTTTTAATGAAACATATTTCTTACCGCATTAAGTGGGGAGAAAATATACCTTGATCATATTGAAGACAAATCGTGCAAAAATTGCATAAATATATATACAGTAAACAATGAATTAAGCTCAGTTATCTCGATTATAATGAAAAATTATCGAACAACAACATTTGACAATTTACTTTTTGCTTTCTGTAGCTGAACTTTTTCCTTAAATTATCTGCATCTGCGACCTCCTTTGCTGCTTCCAAGCGTGCAATCTTTCTCTGTCTTGCGATTTCTCCGATTGGAAATCTAAGTTTTCTTTTCGCTGTTGGGTGTGTAGACTCATTTTCTGGTGTTCTGAAGTAAGACAGTGCATTTAGGTATTACTTTTAACTTTTGCTTTCCCCAGTTTGCTTTCTCTCTGCTTTGTTTTGTTTTTGTTTTTTTCTCCCCATAGGACAAAAACCGTAGTCGTCGTTTGAACGTCGCTAGCAGCCAACTAACCCGAACTGCCTCCAATGAAGCGTGCTACTACATTGGTTGAAAATATTCACTTTGCATCACAAAGACAAAAAAAAATCATATTCATGAAGTACTACGATTGATCCAACATCCTATCGTTTCAGAATTGTTGATTTCCAAACCAAATGTGAAAAAAAAATAATTCAAACATAGCATAAAATACATACTGACTCTACATACACGCGAAACAAACCTTCAAGTCTAAAAAGGCATAACTTCATTGATAATGGTCCAATTTTCAAAGTTTTACTACCATTTAAAAGCTTACACTTACCTCTGTTCTGAAATTGCCGCCATTTTGTAATGCGTACAAAAGTATTCCCCATATGACCCTTGAAAATCGGAGGAAAAATGGGGTTTTTTCACTTCCGGTTGCAATATACCCGTACCCAGTCTCTTTATCTTGGCCGCGCGAATATTACTCCGGAAAAATACATGATCAATGGAGGGGGGTGGTCTGACCCAGCGTGCACCGACGCAGCACCAGTTTCTTTAGAAACTATCCCTACAATACCTGCATACAATTAACGTTACGCACAATGCTGCGGTAACATACTTAATGCTGAAAGTACTGATATGGGGCGATAGTTATTGTATGAGAAACGAGAGCCTTGTTTAAACTTTGGCAATTTTCAAATTATCAGGAAATATGCCATGTTCAAGTGATAAATTTATGATATGTCAGCGGTCGAAATATTTCAAGTGCAGCAGAGGATGGTAACAGCGGGTGTACCTTATCATAGCCAAATGATTTCTTAATGTCAATACTTTCTAAAAGTAGATAAACCTCGACTTCGTTTACCTGAGCGAAGCGATAGGTTGATTTTTCCTTCACACATAGACTGAGAAGTGGCGATCTGCTTTAGGTAATTTAGATGCAAGTTCTGTTGAAATATTACAGAAATACCTGTTAATAGCATTCGATATTGAAGCTGGTTGCTGGAAACTTTTATCCTTGACTTTTAGATTGTCAATGCTCGAGGATATTATAAGGTTCACATTGTCCCACAATTTTTGTGGAGTCCTTAAGTACATTATCGTAGTATAAGGTTTGAAGGGCTTTATCAATTCAGACAATCCTGTTCCGATAAATTTTATATTGCTTGTAATAATAAATATTACGAATTGTCAACATTTTTTATAGAGCTCGCTACGAACTTTGATTGATTTCCTAAATCCATTCGTCACCCAAGGCTTGTCGGACTTATTTTTTATACTAATCGATTTAAGCAGTGCATGTAAATTGCTAATGCCATTAAAAATATAAAGGAATCTAGTTAGGCTTTCATTTACATCATAGCTCTTTTATACTGGTGTCCAATTAGCATTTCTCACTGCTTTTTGAAGAGCATTCTTGCCAAACCTTTCAAAATCTCTAATTCAATTTTATTGGAAAAGAGACTTAGCGTAGGGTCATACGAAAGAGTAAAGACTGGCAGATGATCAACTATTTCTAGAGCAATGCTACCACTGGTACTTGAAGACACAAAGTTAGAAAAAATATGGTCTATGCAACATGTTGATTCAATTACATGAGTTGCTTCGAGAATCAAAGGATTAAAACCTTCTGAATGAATCAAATTAAGGTCTTCTTTTGCTATTGTGCTCTTGACGAGTGTATTGATGTTGAAATCACTAAAGATCAGACACTTTCGTTTAGACAAAAGACGGAATGTACAACATTTTCAAATACATCAATGAAATCGCGCTGCGTCCTACTGAGAAAATTATAAATAACGCCAATAAGCAAATCTTGTGTGTCAACCCAAATATTTTCAATACCAGCGATTTTTAAATCATTTCGTAAATGATAATCAAAACTTGACTTTAAATACAAAGCAACTCCGCCACCTGTAAAAAACGTACGGTTGTCAGTTATGATATTGTAACCTGGGACTTGCAAGCTGCTTTTGTCAACTTGAGGGTTGATCCAAGTTTCAGAACAAGCAAACAAATCTAGCTGGAAGGAAAATGAATTCAAAAAATGACATAGCTCGTCAAAATGCTTGCTTAGACTTCTTATATTTAAGTGAAGCGCCGAGAGTTGGGGCTTAACAACATGGGAAAGTTGATTAAGTTCTTCTAATGTCAATATGCCATGGTCATTAAACGATAAAAAAAGATTGAAGTCGATTTAAGAAGATTTAAGTTATTCTGTAATAGAAAGTTAGTTACCGGTTACCGATCTCAGGATTTCAGTTACCGGTTACCCGTCACCACTGAGGATCCATTTAACATTTTTCCACCCTGAAACACAGAAATATCGTTAGTATAGATTAAAAGCAACACTTCTTTCACGAATTCGGGGACACTGTAAAGCACAAATGAAATAAAAATTAAATCATATTAAATTAAATCAAATCAAATGTTGGTTTTTGTAGAGAGGGGAAAACCAGAGTACCCAGAGAAAAACCTGTCGGAGCAGAGTAGAGAACCAACAGACTCAGCCCACATATGACGCCGGGGCCGGGAATCGAACCCGGGCCACATTGGTGGAAGGCGAGCGCTCGTACAACTGTGCCAACCCTACCCCCAACTTCAACAGCAGTTATTGAAATTTCCTGAAATTGTACCTCAAGGAACAGTATACCGTGCACTATCCATCGCAACTTACTGTATGCCCATCGCAAAAACATCGCGTGACCTATTAAGGTTAGTAAACGACTCATCGTTCACGTCCGGTTGTACCGGTTTCTAAACTTAATAACTGTAACAGCACTCAATACAATTCACCTTTTCGGCGTTAGATTTCACGTGTAGGGTCACGTGGTTTCTGATGTGAACAAACCGCGAATTTCGGACATCCGTTGTCAACCACGTACTACACGTCTACGAAGAAAATGGTCACAACGAAAAGATGTGCTTTTGGTACTTGCAAAAATGATTGGAATGATTTCCGCACAGGTCCCTACTTCATTATGCATGCTGCAGCTGTATTTTCTTGGGCATTGTACGAGCAAACTTTACATATTTTGTAGTATACAAATAGTATATCTACAGCATGCATAATGAAGTAGGGACCTGTGCGGAAATCATTCCGAATTCTGCCGCACCTTCCTTCAAAGTACCTTGTGAACTTCGAAAGCTTGCACCATGCGCACTACCCGCACTAGTGGGCCTGGATTCCCGGAATTGATTCGTAACCACGAGTGATGAAGAGGACCCGTCCACAGTTACAACCCCTCATGTCCGTATCCCAACTATGCTCATGATGGTTTGCAGTCAGTTATCTCTTCCTCCTCCAATGAACTTAAAGGTCAATTTAGCAGAGAACTGGAGCTCCTTTGAAGAGCTTTAAAGGAACCTGGAAAAGCTATTTGATAACCACTGAACTTGAAAAGAGTCTGAAACCAGTCATTCTAGAAAGCTTCAAGATTGTAGTGGTCAGAGAAACCATTCAAATAGCAAAGAACCTTCCAGTGGCTGATTGCACAGACCCAGATAACCTGTTAACTGCTTTGACACAGCATTTTGAACCACAAAGAAACATCATCTTTGAGCGTTATCTTTTCAATAGTGCCAACCAAGGTGATGATACCATTGACCAGTACCTAAACAGACTACGAAAATTGGTATCCACTTGTGCTTATGGAACGCTTACTGATGAGCTAATTCGTGACAGTCTTGTCATTGGAATCAAAAGTCATAAGGTCAGGAAAAGACTGCTTCGTGAAAAAGGACTAACTCTAAATAAAGCCTTAGATGTCATTAGAGCAGCAGAAACTACAAATGATCAACTGAAGAAGATTGATGGCGTGGAATGTGAAAATACCAAAGCTTCGCCTCCCCACCATTGATGACGTGACATCAAGACTAGGCAAAGTTCAAGTATTGTCAGTCTTGGATGCGAAAGATGGGTTCTTACAGGTCAACCTAGATGAAGACTCAAGCATGCTCACGTGCACGACATTTCACACCCCATTTGGGAGATACAAATGGCTCAGAACACAGTCATTGCAGATGGTATCCTGGTAACTGGTGTTGGAGAAACGCATGAAGAAGCCTAAGCGGAACACGACAGAAATCTGACTGCCTTGTTGGAGAAGTGCAGTGCCCGAAATTTGAAGCTGAATAAAGAGAAATTCGTGTTTAAGCAGAATAAAGAACTACTGAGGACATATTTTGACTTCGGAAGGTATTCTCCCAGATCCGGCCAAAGTTGAAACAATTACACAGATGCCAACACAACAAAACGGATGTACGAAGGCTACTTGGCATGATAAATTACCTCGGTAAATTCTGCCAACTGTCTGATATATCAGAACCCTTCAGGAACCGTACGAAAGGTGAGACCCAGTTCATGTGGTCTCTAGTTCACGAAGATGCCTTCAGCAAACTAATGAAGATGATCTCAGAACCACCACTACTATGACTTAGAGAAAGAGGTCACAGTGGAGACAAACGCTAGTGAGTACGGACTCGGAGCAGTGTTGTTTCAAACCGGTTGATGTGTATTTATGGGGACGCTGGCACACTTTTTTATTTCAATTTTATTTCGATTTTATTTCAGCTTTATTTAAATTATAATAAGGATTTTATATACTGAGCGAGACGGGGCTCTTGCCAAAATTTAATCAATCCCTCATCAATCCCTCACCAAGCCCCAACCAAACCCTCACCAAGCCAATGTAAAGATATGCAAAGTCGATGTGAAGCTGGGTCCTGACGCATTTTCGTTATTATTTTATAAGTTCTGCTGGGGCATTTCACATCTGTTAAGCACTAACCAAACCTTCATTAAACTTTCCAGGTGTGTTGCGCGCCAAGCCTATACCAAACCCTTGTCAAACCATGGCTAATATGTTACAAAACTGATGTGAATATGATACGCGGTCCTGGCACATTTTATAATTTTTTAAAAATAAAAATGATTTAAAAGAAATAAAATAATAGAATAAAGATGGAAAAATTAGAAACTTTGAGTAAAACAAATTTGAAAAGAATTGCGAGTTATTTAAAAATTAAAGGAAGATCAAAACTATATTTAAGAGAAGATTTTATTAATGAGTTTAAAAAGTTTGAAGAAGAAAAAATTATAAATTTAATTGAAAAAGTCTCCACTACTTGCCCCTATATTTGCATACATGAAAAACATAAATATTTTTGCAAAGAATGTAGAGGATCTCAAATATGCATTCATGATAAAGTTAAATATTTTTGCAAAAGTTGTAAAGGAGCACAAATATGTATACATGGAAGAGTTAAGTATCGTTGTAAAGAATGCGGAGGATCACAAATATGCGAACATAATAAACAAAAACAACAATGTAAGGATTGCGGAGGATCCCAAATATGTGAACATGGTAAACAAAAAGCTTCTTGTAAGGAATGTAGAATAAAATTAAAAATGAATTATGATTTAAAGATATAAAATAAATTATTAAAAAGATGGAAGAAATGGTAAAAGAAATAGATTTTGTTTATCAAAGACTTAGGTTAAAATATTTTAATAGTAAAAATCGTGATTTTTGTGATTTTATAGAGTCAATTAAAGAAGATTTATTAAAAAATTTATCTAAAAATCGCGTTTTTATTAAAGAAAGATATGATTTTGGGATTGGTAAAATTTGTGTTGAAGTTGATTATACCGCAGATGGCAAATATCTTTTTGATATTAATTATAGAAAAAGTTTAAAATTTGGTTTGAAGGGAATAGACACAAAAAAGCTTGTGAAAGAATTATTAGATTGCGCTAATGAAATGTATTTAGATAAAAAAGAAATGATTGAAAATTATTCGGGTTATTATAATTCAAAATGTAGTATTAAAAAATTTAATAAAAAATATACTGTTTATTGTTTAAATGTAATTATACCAATAGATGGGGAACAAATAAAACATAAAGATAAATTTTACAAAGATTTACATAATGATTTAATGGTTGTAGCATGGCATCCCAAAAGAGTTGTGGATTGGTGTTATGATATTGAGGAGCAAGAAATTTTTAATTCTTTACCGGATGAATAATCTTATATTTCTGTTACTACTAATTATGTTATATAACCCAAAAATGGTTACATAACAAAAATAAGTAATTTACCTAAATCTTAAACTAAAAGTTATGGGAGAACCCTTAAGATCAAGTTTTTTCCATTCATTGTCTAATATGCTTAAATCAAAGTGGTTTATGACGCTCTCATATTTTCGAACTAGAATTGTTGGATAATCCTTTGAGGGAATGTTTGCAAGTAGGTTTGATGGCGATAGTTTCACAAGTTCACCATATTTGGTTTTATTCATATATGAAGACTTATTATCCACTATACTACACATAAGTCTCAGCGGTTCCTTAATCTGTATATTTATGGGGTATAATTTACCTGGATTTATAACTTTGGGTATACCTAAACCAACCGCTAACCCTCTCGTAAGTTTAATGTCAAAGTTCTTATTTGAATATAGATAGTCAACAGTATCAGTCTCAATTATTGTTATCTTTGCCTTATCAGTATCATTAAGAAAGATCGATTGAATATCACGCAACGAATATGTACTGGGTTGTATTATTATTAGAGGCTGATTCTTATCATTGAATAATATCTGTTGATCCTTGAAATTAATCAATCTTTTGGTTTGTATATTACAATCCAGGAGCTGTATCTCCCGAAGATTTTTCAGCGGCGGATCTAAATAAATCCTTGTTTCAGACTCATACATGGTAATGCTTAACATTTTGTTTTGATTACATCATATTCATCTTTAAATTTCCATTGACGTAATCACATTCCTGAGCGACGTTAGAAACCGACCTTTTTGAAGTAAACAT
The DNA here is from genome assembly GCA_949710005.1 of Ricordea florida. Lineage (NCBI taxonomy): Eukaryota > Metazoa > Cnidaria > Anthozoa > Corallimorpharia > Ricordeidae > Ricordea > Ricordea florida. The sequence goes on from OX453285.1 coordinate 5,958,629, forward strand.
AAAATCTACTTTTCGATTTCAAATCCACTTTACATTTTGCTTGTTGCTATGTCGTAAAAGTATGCAATCTATTGTTCTACACGTGAAAGCTAATTCATAAACAATGATAATCACGTGAAATGGCCATGAACTACCGAAATAGATACCACGCAAATACACTAGAGACAATTATAAATGCTAATATATTATCTTCATGTTGCGTGGTCACGTCCGGCTTTACGCGTGGCGAGTCTGAGCCTTTGGCAGGCACTACTATGTAAGCGTGTTTATAAGTACGTTTTTAGGTTATTTTCAAATTTGACTGAAAATCTCTGTCCTTTTTAGCTTAAAGCTCATAAGTACGTTTTAGGTTTGGGAGGGGGTTACCAAGTCTATACAAAGTTCATAAGTACGTTTTAGGTTTGGGAGGGGATCAAGTCTCTGTAAAGTTTATGAGTACGTTTTAGGTTTGGGAGGTTCTGCAAAGTCTCTCTGCGAAAAATTTGAAAATAATTACGGTTTAAAAGAAAAATTAGTGAAATACAATACTAAATGGATCAAAAATTAAGAAGTTTGAATATTCCACAACTAAAATTTATTGCAAGGCAGTTGAAAATTAAGGGTCGGCATAAAATGATTAAAGTTGATTTAATTAATGAGTTGAAAAAATTTCCAGATGAGGATATTGATAAGTTATTTTTAAAAGCTATTTTAATGTATAATTATTATTATTATTGTGAACATGGAATTAAAAAATATTCTTGTAAAGAATGCGGTGGATCACAAATATGTGTTCATAGGAAAAGAAAATCTTACTGTATATTATGTGATGGTTCAGAAATATGTTTTCATAACAAGCAAAAAAGTTTTTGTAAAGAATGCGGTGGATCACAAATATGCGAACATAATAAACAAAAGTATCATTGTAAGGAATGTTGAATATTATGTTATATAACCCAATGAATGGTTACATAACAAAAATTGATATTTAAAAAGAAAAAATATAAAAGAAAAAATATAAAAGATGGAAAAATTAAATATTAAATATCAAAATGATGAAAAGGTTGGTATTTGTGATTTTACAGAACAAATAAAAGATTCTTTATTAAAAAATTTATCACAGAATAGAGAATATTTTTCTGAGTATATATATTGTAAACATGTAATGCTGCCTAATAATATAAGCGTGTGTATTGAATATTGTGCTAATGATGATGATTACTATTTTCAAGGAGATATTAGTTTTTCAAAAAATAAAGATTTTGGTGTTGGAGGTATATCAGTTAATGATTTTGTAAAAGAACTTTTAGAAATTGCTAATGAGGATTTTTTTGAGGAAGAATATAATTATTATATTCATCCAGTATATGGTAGAATTATTGAAAATCATGAAGCACTAGATCATTATTATAAAAATGGAGTTTTCCTTGCTTATTATGATAAAGAATGTAATATTAATGCCTTCGATAAAAGATTTTATGTTACATCATTAGAGGTAAGCATATTTTTAGATAAAAATAAGATATTACATAAAGAGTTATTTTACAAACCATTATATGATGAATTAATGCTCGTAGCATGGCACCCATCTAGATATTTAAATTGGTGTGTCGATTTTGAGGAATTAAGAGATTTGAAAGAACGTTGGGGTGAAGAAGATTAATATTATCTAATTATGTTATATAACTAAAATAATAGTTACATAACAAAAGTTCTCGGCAATTTATCTAAATCTTAAACTAAAAGTTATGGGTGAACCCTTCAGATCAAGTTTTCCCCATTCAGTGTCTAAGATAGTTAAATCAAAGTGGTTTATGGGACTTTCATATTTTTGAACTGGAATTGCCGGATAATCTTGTGAAGGAATGTTTGCTAGTAAATTAGATGGCGCGAGTTTTACAAGTTCTCCATATTTGGTGTTATTCATATATGACGACCTATTATCCACTATGCTACACATAAGTCTCAACGGCTCCTTAAACTGAATATTTATGGGGTATAATTTACCAGGATTTATAACTTCAGGCACTCCTAAACCAACCGCTAACCCTCTAGTAAGTTTAACTTTGGTGTTTTTATTTGAATAAAGATAGTCAACAGTATCAGTCTCAATTATTGTTATCTTTTCCACTTCAGGATCATTAATAAAGATCGATTGAATGCCACGAAGAGAATATGTGCCGGGTAGAATTATGAAACCCTTATTTTTTTCATCTAATATTGTCTGTCGTTCCTTGAAATTAATCAATCTTTTGGTTTTTATATTACAATCCAGGAGTTGTATCTCACGAAGATTTTTCAGAGGAGGATCTAAATAAATCCTGGTTTTTGAATCATACATTGTAATACTCAACATTTTTGTTTTGATTACATCATGTTCATCTTTAGATTTATATAATCAAAACATTAACGGAATAAAAACCAGGATAATAATCCTCCTCCAATTATTGAAATAACAAGATTATTTTGGTGGGAAGATGTTTCTTCTATATTACTAACTTCTTTTTCATTTTTTGATTCAACGACTTTGTTTTGTTTAGGTTTTTCCGGTTGAGGATTGGTATTTAATAAAACCTTTGAGGTTCCTAAACTATGCCTTATTCCGACATTTTTTGTCTGCGCATTTATTGTATTATTTATCCCAAAAGTCATATCTTCTGTTACCCTTTTCAAATCATTATTATACCCAATAACGCTTTCTGTATTTATAATTAAATTGCTCGGCATTAACCAAACGCCAGGAGCCACAGCCAAATCAAGGCGAGATTTTGATTCTTGAACTGCCGTTTGATATCTTTGAATTGATTGGGATACATCATTTTCAATCACCGAACTTTCAAATAAAGTTATAAAGTTTTGTTGGGTTTCAAAACCACCACCTCCCTTACTAACAATTGAAGTTCTGGTATTAACTTGTGCCCCCAAAACACAATAAACAAAAGCTTCAATCGATCTATTTATTCTTCCCAAGCCCGCTTTTGTTAATCCATGCCCGGATTCTGGTATAAACCAAGCATATTGAAAATCAACAAAATGATCATTTCGAAGCATTGAAACTAAATTCCCCATATTTTTTCTTCCTCCGTCATCGTAAAATTTATGATCGCGGCTCGGCCAAATATTAGCTTCTGTATCATAATTTCTTATGACCCTCACATTTTGAAATCCGCCGCCCTTTGCTTGCGCGGCTTCACTTCCAGGAATGGCATCATGGTCTGTATAGCCTCCCCCATAATCAATGAATATATCACCAGCCCCATGGTTTGCGCCTCCTTTGAATCTAAAATCCGCTAAAGTTTTGTTCCATCCCTTGTAATCTTGATCATTGCTTAACCCAAATTCTGCGCATAATCTATTATAAGCATTTTTGTTGTACGGATTATTTTTCAAAGAAAAAGTTTCTCCCCCAGGTAATGGAACATTTAATTCCTGTATTATTCTTCTTATGGTAAAGTAAATGTGAAATACGAAAAAACTTCTAATAACTTTGGGATAGCCAAAAATATCACTTAAACTTACTCCGCATCCGGACGATGCACACCAAACCGCCATGTTTAATTGTTGAGGCCATTGATTAATATTTGGTTTACTCAACCAAGCTCTAGTTTCTTTTCCACTGATAAATCCAACAGTTTGATTTTTAAAAATATTCTTCATTGTCGCAGTGAAACTATCTTTTTCTGAAACATATATATTCAGATTGGTTAATAATTTTGTAACATCAAGAGCAAACTCATTAAATTTAACTCCAGGTATTGGATATGTTTGTTTTGTAAATGTTAAACTTTTAGGAAAAGAACTTACCTTTACTTTATTTTCCAAGCCTAAATCTTCCCGTAACAACTTTTTCAAATTAACGGGAAGATCATCAGTCCATGTTTTTTCCAGTAGGATCATCATCGGACATAATTGTTGTTTCATTAACTTTCCATTTAACATATCCGCCATATAAATCATGCACATAACTGAATTTGGAAATATTTGCTTTTGGGTAGCGGGTACTGAAATCGCTAAATATCATCTTATTCTTTGTTTTCCAATTTACCTGATCTTTAGATCTTTTAAGAATAAGATGTAAAATTAATTAATGCCAGCGAAACAATTACAACCAACATCCGTTTTCTCATAAACAAATTTTAATGTCCTTTCCCTCCGGTAAGTTCTTTTAATAGATCTTCTCGAACTTTCTTCCTTATTATACTCATGTCGAAGTTTTTTTCCGAATCTTTTCTAAATTTTTGACGAACCTCCTGTTTCAGTTTTTGAAACTTTTCCAATTCCGCCAAAATTATGGAAAATTCTTGATCGGATATAACATTATCTTTCAAAGCTTTTGAGACTAAATCGCTAATTGTGTTTAATTTTGATTTTGCAATTGCAACGGTTTGTTCGTGTTTACTAACTTTACCAGAAAGACTTTTAGAGGCAAAACCAAATCCAATCGATAAACCTCCAAAAACACCCCCAACCACACCCAAAGGCACACCAACAACAGCGCCAAAACCCGTGAGAGAAGTTCCTAATCCGCTTGCTGATAAAAGAACTGAAATAAATCCACCAGAAACACTAATTTTTGTGCATATTCCTCTTGCTCTATTATATTTTTTCCTCACTTCTTCGTAATGTTTAATTTCCTTCTCGAGATTTTGTAATACCTCGCTTGATTTTTGTAGCCTGAAATTAATCAAATTATCTCCGCTTTGTGTTTGTAAATTATTATTAGGTAGTTGAGGATAAATTCCATTGTATTCGCCCATATTGTATTTTACTGAACGGTATGTTATCTTTAAATTTGTTACTTTCTCTTCTTTTTTATACTTTCCACAAAATATAAAACTACAGCCATTATCAAAAGCCAAGCATTCTCACCTAAAAATCCAATAACCTGGCCTGCGGTTTTGAAAAGAAAGCTAACTATTGCTCCAACCATTCCTGGTAATATTTCACCCAGTTTTTTCCCAAGAGTTTTCAAACCATTTCCAACTCCCCTACCCAAAGCGGATAAACCCTTTGAAAGATTGGAAACTATTACCCCAATGATTACACCCACCGCACTTAAAATACCAAAAACTGTAAAACCATACTTTTTGAAGATATACTTTAGTTTCTCCCGTAACGGTAAATTTTTAATTATTTCATCTTTTCGCCCCTCAATATCTGATAATTGTTCTTCACTCGAAATTGTTTTATTGCTAAGCCGTTCTTTTAATTTATCTACCTCAGATTTTAATCGATCATTACTTTGTTTTAATTTTGATTCATTTGATTTACCCTTCTTATATTTATCTATTTCTTCTTTGTATAATTTTACTTCGTCCAAAAGTTTTTCCGCTTGTATTTTTAATTCCACATTCTGTTTTACGGTTTGATCGAAAAGACTTTTATTTTCTGCTTTTTTCACCTGCTGTCTCTCAATGAATTCCCTAAGTTCTTTTTCTCTTTCCGCATATCGTTCAATCTCCAGAGGATATACTTCTGCTGTTGCCTTCAATCCCTGCAAAGCATTATCTAATTCATTATTTGTTTCAATAGATTTCCTCAATTCTAACTGGGTATTATTATATTTTTCCAACATGCTTTCATAATCAGCACCTAGGGCTTTTCTAAATGTTTTTGGTAAATTTTCTGTGTTACGAACGCCATTTTCATCAACTATTGTATGCCAAACATTATTACTTGCAGTACTTAATTGTCCTTCTATGCTACTATTTTCTCCAAACCGAACATTAAATGCGCCATCATTGGGTTCGTAATCTGGGAAATATCTTTTGAGTTCTTGCCTAGCTTCTCTCATTCTATCATAATCCTCATCTCTTTCTCCCAGGTTCATTCGTTCAGGAGGATTATCCCATTGAGCTCTGTCTCTTTGATTCTGGTTATAATCATCATAACCAGAATAATCTTTTTCAAGGGATGAAGATGTGTTTGTGGTTTGGAAAGTTGTATCATCCCAATCATAATTATCATCATCGCCCGCATCATCATTATCTCTTGAAAAATCTTCCATTGGTATTTCTTCCGCCATGATTTTTTTACTCATCAGTAAGAAATCTTTAGATTACCTATAGTCGGAAAATAAAAGAAAAAATGATTTAAAAGAAAAAAGGAATAAATAAAAAGAAATAAAATGATGAACGAAAATACTAAACTAATAGAAGATATTAATAATTACAATCCAAAAGAAAGTATGATTTTTTCTAAACCAATTTTAGGAGAAGTTCCAGGTAGCAAGCCAAAGGTTGAATTTAGACGAATTAAAATTTATTCAAAAAATGAAGATGGAACTAAAGGAGAATTAGTTATTAAAACCGGTCGCTTGTATTCATTTGGAGTTTCTGAAAGTTTTTCAACTTATTCTTTTCCCTTATGTTTATGGAGAGGAAATATTCCCACCGATGAAGAGGAAGAATGGTTAGAAAAATTTAATGAAATAGTAGATTGTTGCATTGATCATATTATAGAAAATAAAGAAAAAATTGATAGGTTTGAGTTGAAAAGATCTGATCTCACTAAAACAAAGAGAGGTTTAAATCCTCTCTATTGGAAAATGGAAAAAATTGAAGATGGTAAAAACAAACCTTATTTGCAAAGAGTTCCCGATAGCGGGCCAAGATTATATCCAAAATTAATTAATAAAAAAGGAGAATTTCTTACAAAATTTTATGATATTAGAAGTGAGGATTGCAATGAAGAAATAAATTACCAAGATTTAATCAATAAAAGGTGCTACGCAGAGTGTTCAATCAAAATTGAATCAATATTTATTAATCCTACACTTATTTCATTACAAGTAAAACTTTATGACGCCCTTGTCGAAACGAAAAAAGAACTTAAAAGATTGGCTCCTCGCAGAAAATATAATCCCGAAGTAATTATTTCCGACGGTGAATCTGCTTCTTCCCATATTGGTTATGAAGATGAAAGCGAAAGTGAAAGTGAAATTTCCTCCAATGAAGAATATAGACATTTTCCCCGAACCCGCGGGAGGAGTTTTGATTTGGTGGAGAACTAATCATAATAACTTATGTTATATAACTAAAATTATTAGTTACATAACAAAATAATAATTTATAATATTTTACTTACCGCGTAACCCAATCCCATCATTCCTGCTCCAACATATATCATTTCTCCGGTCTTTTGTTCTTCGCTTGGTTTATAATAATTAGAGAATTTTGGTTCAGTCATTTGTCCGTACAATTCAAAGGCTTGATTTGTAGCCGAAATATTTTTTGATGCTTGATATTTTTCATCTTTTTTCTTCATTTTCCAATCAAGCATTTTTTGCCTTTTTTCCTGGTATTCTGCGTAATCCCTTTGATATTTTTCCATTGCTTTATCGTGTCGTATTTTTTCTGTATCAACGCTGCGCCCAGATAAATATTTCGCAAGATAATTTCCTCCGGTAAATGCTGTCGCATTCAATACTGCCCCTATCGCCATCATTGCTAATGTTGCCATAATTTTATTTTGGTAAAATCTTCTGATCCTCTAAATAGGTTTTTAGGTACATGCTTCCGGATAATACGACTACCCACTTTGCGTAATTTGTAATACTCATGGATGGGTCACTCAAAAATGATTCTTTCATCATCTTTTTTGCGACATACCCAACTCCCGCGCTTAAACCGATAAGCACGGCTGAATCAGTTACAGTTTTCACAAGTTTGTTTTCAATTGACATAATTTTTACTCATCAGCAAGAAACTTTTAAATAACTTTAATCCATTCCTAAAGATTTTGGAGTTGCAGAAAATGGTATCTTTTTTGGTTGCGGTAATTGAGGAACTTGCGATAAATCAGCTATCCTATTTGAATATTCATCTCTGGCTTTTTCCTTATATCTCATAAAAAGATCAAATGCTGTAAAAACTAATCCGACAACAGATAAAACAGTAGTAAAAGATAACTCCGGAAGCCATGATTTTGATTCACTGTTCTCTGTAGTTTTTGGGGCTTCTTCGTTTTTCATCTCTCTGGCTAATGCTTCTTTTGCTTTTTTATTATATTCCGCTAATTTCTTTCCAGCAGCGACCTTTTTGGGATCCTTCTCCCTCTTTTTAGTATCTTTATTTTCGGGTTTGGGATCTGTAGTAATCTGCTCAACACCCTCTGCTCTTTCTTCTGACATTGTTATTTAGATGCTACAAATAAGTTTTTAGATCTTTTTAATATACTGTATCAACACCTTCAGCAGATTGCTTAGTTTCCTGGGCAGTTGTGTTATAATTTATTGGTTCTTCTCTTGATTTTTGTTGATTTTTGTTGAATTTAACGTGTTTAGCAACCTGAAATACCCCGCTAGCAAGTGCTGTCAGTCTTCCTCCTTTTAATGCCAAGAGACCTACAAAGTTTGTTAATTCTCGATTAACCAAATTATCTTTCTTCAAATCATCGCAAAGAGCATCTATGTCATCTACCGGAACTAAATAAGAAATAAGTTTGGAAACTAATTCTAGGGAAGAATCTACCAATCCTCCGTTAATTTTCTTACCCATTACCGATTGATAACGATTAAAATATTTTTCTACATCTTTTGCAGATAATTTCTTTACATCTCCCAGGCTCATTTCAATTCCTAAATATTCTTTTGTTGTCCCGAGAACCGCTAGAATGGCAAGTGATTCTTGTTTAACTTCAAAATCCTCAGTTTGTTTTTCATCCATTTTTTCTTCAATATAATCTTCTAAGTTCGCCATGTTTTTGTTAAATCACTTCGGGTATCTCTAAATAGCAATTAAATGGGTAACGCAAAGATAAACATAACCTAGAATATTTTTCGGTTTTCAGGAGTTGCACAAATTTTTTACCTAATTCATAATCCAAATCGCCGCCATAATCTTCGAAAAACATCTTCATGCCTTTCTGAGAGGGATTATGAAAAGTAACGACGCAGGCAACATTTTCCCGGAATGGTTTTGCTATTGAAGTTAATTGCTGAGTGAGAACCCAAACTGATAATCCATGATGTCTTCCGGAGAATGCTAAATCTATAAACTTATTTGATCGCTTTTTCAGATCATTAGAAACAGCGCAATCATCTAAAATTATTAAAGTATTTGTTCCGGAGAATAAAGTTTGGCAATCAGTTAGTAACTCATTAATCTCATCAATGTTACTAGCATCTGGAGATAATACATAGAAATGTTTATCCTTATTAGCAAAATTATGATAAGTTTTATTTTTAGAATAAGTAGGACAAATTAAAACAATATATTCAAAAACTTTTCGGAATGGCCCGCGGAGCTGTTCAATTAGGTACTTTGTTTTTCCGCAATTCGTTGGTCCTGTTATAATACAATGGAAAGGGATTTTATCTCGTAAATCTTCCATATTTTTTTTGTATCATAACATTATGTTTTTAGACGGTCAGATTCTTCCCTTTGGTCAGTACTTAATTGATCTCAAACTTGAATTCATAATTTCCATCATTGCGTCAGCTACGACAAACATATGACAAGTTATTGTTCCAGTTCCGCCTTGTTTCCTTTTAATTTCTATTTTTACCCCATCATGCGTATTATTTAGAGCAAGTCCTCCTCCATGAATTCCATTATCTGGATGAGTTCTAGTATCAACCCAAAGAGCAAACTTATCCGCGTAAAATTCTTTTTCTTTCAAAGAAATTTGCAAACCATCATCCCGACGGAATCGTTTCTTCACGGATTCCCAAAGATCGGACGGAATCATTCCCCTAGAGTATATTCTATTCGGAACGCCATCAACATCAATTTCAACGGAAGATATGCCCGGATTATAAAAATTTTCAGAATCCCTTGCTCCTGCAGCTTGGGGCGCAAAAAACAAAAACAATATTCCCGTCATTGATCTTCTCGGTAAATTAATATGCTGATTAATAACACCATCGCCGCCAATGGAAAATGTAAAAGTTTTGTGCAAAGTAACATTTTCATAAAAAAATCCTTTGCCGACTTGATAAGTTGCTTGCGCCTCGCGCGCCAAGTATTCACTAGAAATTGATGAATATTCTAACTCTAAGTTTTTGATTGAATATGATGGTGCTTTAGTTGTTTCAGAATAAATAAGAATATTGGCGATCGGGGCAAGAGTAATCTCAAATATAAGATGATTTTCCAACGCTTTCGGATAAAAAACGCCATGGTCATTTAGAATAGGATGATTTATTGGTATTCTATACTTTGAACCGTGAACATTAGCGAGAGCAACTTCTTTTGCATCTTGTGTTTTTGCATCTCCAGCTTTTGTTCTAATTTTTCTAATATTTAACGAAGAAATACCTTGTTTTAATCTGTCTTCGCGCTCTTCTTCGGTTAAGAATAAATCATGATATGTTTGAAATAAATCATATCCTTGAGTATCTTGCAATGTTTCTCCTCCAAAAAGAACTTTCAGTCTGGTTACAAGATTACGACCTAGATTATTAACGACTGTATTATTAGCATGCCCCTCAACATCTAAATCAAATAGAAGAGATACACTTCCAGGCACAATCACTAAATTCTCGGAAAGTTTTGGAATATTTATATATAATGTTTCTCCCGGGCTGGCTGAGGATGGATTTAGAGTAATTCGATTTAGGGTTGCTTCTGCTTTCAAACCAAAGGGTTCTTTTGGAATTCTGTTTGGGTTAATTTTTTCAGACGTCATTGTAAATTTATAAGATACTTTGGTTAACCTTTAAACCTTTTCCAACTTGGAAATATGTTTTAATAAACCTTCTCTCGCTTCGGGAATTAAAATCATAATATTAAAAATTTGATCGCCGTCTTCCATATATAGAATTTTTTTCCTAATAATTTTTTTCATAATGTTGATTTGGTATTCGGTAAATTTTATTTCTTCTTCCTCCTCAACCATTTCAATTTATAAGATACTTGTTTATTTTTAAATGATGACAAAAATATATTATTCGGCCGAAGGATATTGGAAAGGATATTCTGCAATTCCTAAATTAGCTGAGAAAGCAAAAGTAAGTGAAAATGAGGCAAAACAATGGTTGGAGAAACAGGCAATATGGCAAATCTATCTACCTGCTCCTAAATATATACCTAGGCCACACTGGACTGTGGATAAACCCAATCAGATTCACCAAGCAGATTTATTATTTTTACCGCATGATAAAGTTAGAAGAAAAACATATAAATATGCATTAGTTGTGGTTGATATCGCCTCGAGATATAAAGATGCTGAAGCATTAACCTCAAAAGAAAGTCGAGAAATATCAGAAGCTTTTAAGAAAATATATTCTAGAAGATTGAAATACCCAAAAACATTAATGGTTGATCCTGGGAAAGAATTTATGGGAGAAGTTAGTAAACTCATGAATTACCATAATGTGAGAATGCAAAGAAGTGAAGCTGGTAATCATAGAGCTCAAGCATTTGTGGAAAATGCAAATAAAATATTAGGAGAAAGATTATTTAGTCATCAATATGCGCAGGAAATGATCAGTGATGATCGATCAAGGGTATGGGTGAAAAGATTACCAGCTATTCTAAAAACTTTGAATAAAACGAAAAAGAGAATAACCGGTAAAGAGCCCGAAGAGGCCATAAAAATGAAAGAGGTGAATATTGAAACTAAAAATTACAAACGCGCGGTGGGGCTTGATGAGGTTAGACTACCAACTGAAGTTAGGGTTAGATATTTATTAGCTCCGGGTGAACTTGAGGGTGGAGAAAGAAGAAGAGCCACAGATCCCATTTGGAGTATAAAAGTTTATTATATTTCTGGAAGTAGAATTTCTCCTAATCAACCGGTTTTGTATTTTTTGGAAGACGGCCCAAGGCGCGGTTTTGTACTTGAAGAATTACAGGTTATTCCGGATGATACAGAGTTACCCCCTAATTCTGTTCTAATATAATGGTTTTGTGTGAATTCCATCCTCATAAACCCATCTTTTATCATAATATGCGTTCAATCCCTTTTTAATTTGTGTATATGTCACAATTTGGTTATCATTGATTCTAAATCCTGTATTTTGTGACATATCAATTGACCCTTTCAAAGCTAACATGTATCTATCCCAGTTCATTTCGTTTTGTCTATGAATTGTACCTTTGCAACTATACTTTGCCTTTCCTTTCTCATCCTCCGCGTAATAACATTTTGAGGAAAGAGCAATCATTCTAATGCCGTCAAACTCTTTTTTGAACAAACCCGGAGTCTTGTCATGATATTTAGAAGTTGATAGGAATTTTTCTTTTCCGCCGGTAAAATATTCTTCTCTCATTTCGGGTTTTATAATATCATCCAAATTTTCAGACGAGATTGCCATGTACATTGAATCTGTATCCATTTGAATCAACTCAAAATCCTTTCTATCTAGATATTTATCTAGAAAATCGTAATAGAATTCCAGCATTCTTAATTTTGCTAGCTGATACACAGCGATGCCGCATTGATAGGGTCTGTCTATTTTTATTAATCTTTTCCGTTTTATTATTTCATATGTGTCATTTATTTCATTAAGATCCTCAAAGAACGCAGATCTTAGGGCTTTTTCAACCTCTTCCTCATCCTGAGTATACCTTGTGATATTATGTTTTTCTTTATCTTCTATCATTTTCCCGTAGAAAGAATTTCCCCTAAGTTTATTCGTGTCGGCTAATTCTTTACACCCTTTATACTTTGGTTTTAGTTTTTCAATCAGTACTTTGATATCTTTATTTTCTTCAATAACTTTAAATATATCAGGGAATTGGTTTAATTCATTGGTAATTTTCACCACATCGTCAATCTTGTTTTCATCAAAGGCTTTACTTAGTTTTTCCAATAAAACCTCAATATCTCCATCTCTTCTTGCATCTGCCACCTCTTTTGGAAAAAACCCAAAGGGCCTTCCCGATTCATACTTTAAAATATTATGGATGGCGGTAATCTCCAAACCATGATTAAGATACCATTTTATCATAGGAGTATATAAAAATATCTTTTTTGCCTTGGTTACACCAAGTAATTTTTTATTGTCTTTTAAATGTTTTCTTCCTGTAGCTGTTTGATATTCTTTCATATTCCCTGGTACTAAATATTCAGGAACGGAGTCTACAATAAATAAGGGTGAGAACTCTTCAAACTTTTCTTTTAGGTGGTCGGGTACATGGATATCAACTTGACAAAACCCGAAAAGATTTCCGTCAAGAATATCTTCACAAATCTTCTTTATAAATTTAGGCTCCGATGGATTTTCAACCTCAAAGCATTTTTCTTTTCCGCATGGCATTTCTTGTCCAGAACAGGATAGATATAAACCATTTGCGTCATACCCAACAATTCGCACACATTTTTTCGGAATTTTATATTTATGGGGGCGAATCTTTGTTTCTTCCTTTTCTGCATATCGTGTAAATATAATACTAGGGCCTCCAACCATCCCCGTTTTCAATAACTTATAAATCTTGTTTTTGTCACATATTTTACAATCTTTCTTTATTTTGTAGCATTTTTTGCAAAACTTGTCTTTACAAAATTCACCGCAACTATGGGCACAATATTGCCCTGGGGCGTACAATTCAGGATCGCCTTTCTTCTTCATTTTTTGGTATTTATTTAGAACAGCCCTCATTGATACACCCGGAATGGAAACGGCATCTTTTAATATATCAATTTCATCCGGATAATATAATCGCCTTGTTTTTTCAAGAGCTTCCAGAAAGGGAATAACATCATTCAAATTATACTCTTTCAACCAGTCCAGCATTGTAACGCAACCCCTCTTTTCGAATTCGAGCAAATATTCTTCATATTCTTCTTTGGAAATGTTTTTCTTTTTCAAGGAAGAGTAAAAATCTTCATGTTTCACGGGCCCAACTAAGGAAAGCTTATCATAATCATCCAATTTTTCATAAGGTAGAACAAGTTTTTTGGCTTCACAGTTATTGGCTTTGCACCACTTATCAAAAGAAACCCCAGGCGCAAGGTAGGACATTATATCCAAGAATTTGAAATTCGGTGTTGTTAAAAACATATACCTATTCTGTTTCTTTGCAATAAAAATCTCCTTAGTTTTTTCGGTCATGTGTTTTATAAAATGTCTTTTAATCAAATTGATATCGTATTTTCCACTATTAAACCCCAAAACAGGTACTTGATTGCACCATTCTTCATATTTTTGCAAGACATTTTTTTGCAAGGAATCTTGATCAGGAAGCGGGTATTCTTCTTTAACCTTTTCGACAATAATTTTTCTTATTTCCTCCAATTTTTCTACGAATTCTTTTATGAGGAGATCAGGATTTTGGTTGCAAATAAAAACAGGTTTTTTTGTTAAATTATCGATTAGTGCAACACTAACTGGAATGTGCGTATGGGTAAAAATTAAATCATCAGTAATCTGTTTATCTTCTTTTTGTAATAACCCCTCAAAATCATAATCAATAAAATAGGGGTATGGGTAAAATTTCTTTTTGAACCAGATATTGGGTAATTCAGGATTTTCACACTCCCAAACCGATACTACATTATAACCCAAGCTTTTTATCATATTCTCTCTTTCAATAGTTTCATTATATTTAATTTTGTCGGTTTCTGAACACGGGCACCCATGCCATTTACAACCATAAAACTCAAAAACAGTTTTTGTCTCTGGTTCGTATCCATCAAACAAAATCTCATTCCCCTCTTCATCCCTATAACACCTTTCGCCACCATGTCCACAAAGCGCATGATGAATATGTTTACCTATAGTTTTAGATTGGTGTTCAATCCACCTACACGCTTTATAACTAAAATTTATTTTACCCCCGTAAAAAACTTTGTCAGATTCATTCATGATGTGTTTTATCTTTTCTCCTGTGCAAAATATTTTTGTCTTTCCTCCCGTACATGTTTCATTGGTAAAATGCCTTTTTAAATCTTCGTGCCTGGTAAATTTTTGATTACATCCTTGGCATACCCAGTTTTGAGCAAGAAGATCAAGATCCTTAATGAAAAACCCATGATTATTATAAAGACCTAAATTTAAAGTTGGTAAATTATCCTTGAAATTATTTTTCCCAAACACCAGTTTCCAAACTGAAAAATTTGATATATCTTTCTGCTCATAAACCCGGATGTTTATGGAAAAAACCTTTGAAATTTTCTCAAAATCAACCAATTTTGTCGATCTAACTTCTTCTCCTTTTAATTTTTTGTTTCCATAAAAAGTTCTAGCTAGATATAATGCTCTTTTCTCTATTCTTTTTTCAGGATTTTTCTTAATTTTTTGAGGATTTTGTTTACCATCAAAAATATTCATTAGAATAGCCAAACACCTCCAGACACAGAGATTATCATCTTTATCATCTACGGAATAAATACATCTTTTCTTTCGTAATTCATCGGGTAATCTTCCGCACCCAACTAAGGGTTGTCTGGTATTAATAACTTTTATTTGTACTTCTCTAAACTCAACTCCACCCTCATTAACACCTGGTTTATTAATTTTCTTTTCTGGGGGTAAATATGCTCTCATCCAAGCATCTCCTTCTAAGCTCAATCTCTCACCCTCACACCTTTCTATATATTTTTTTATTTCTGAAAGGGAATTAAAAGTTCCTCCACTTCTAAAGGTATGAAAATGATAAGCTATTTCTCCATTTCCCCTTTGAATCAAAGCAGAAAAACTGAAAACAATTCTTGCTCCCATTTCTATTTGGGGTTCCAACTCATTATAAATTGTTTCTGACAAATCATTATTTAGATCCCTCCTAATTCTAATAATATTTTCCCGATTATTTTGAATTGGAGGATCATCTTCATGCGGATTTATTGAAAATATTTTGAGGGTTGTTGTTCTTTTCTTTTTAGTTTTTTCCTTCAATTCATCTCTCACACTATCAGATATAGTTACCCCCTTTTTTGGTTTAGTTTTCTTATTAGTAAATTTTATGATATTTTCATTTGCTAATTCTTCAAGCTTTTTGGCAAACTTATCTTTATCTAACACCTTAAAAATATTCTTTGGTTTGAGAATTGGAACGTTAATTTTAGGTACCGGCTCATCAAGAATTGGTATTTGTGATGCTAATTTTCTTGACGGAGTAGAACCGGGTAGAGTTTTTGATTTTTGTGGTTTTATAAAAATTGGTGCTAGTTTCCTTTTTCTTAGCGGAGGAGAACCAGGTGGTGTAACAGGTGAAGTTCTTGGCGGAGGTGATCCGGGTGGAGTTCCCGGCCTAATTATATCTGGTGATCCAGGTGGGGTACCTGGTATTGGTTGGGGGGTAGTTAAAGGTGGTGCAATATTCGGAATTGGGAGAGGTAAATTTGGTTGATTTACTGGTCTCATTGGCATATTACGCAGCTCATTAACAATCCCCACAATATTATTAGTTATTTGTTGAATATTATTAGTTATTTCAGGTATATTAACCAATGCATTAATAAATTCTGGTTTATTAAACGCAGATCGTCCACGAATATTATACCATCTAACTAAAGATTTTAGTTGCGGTACTTTTAATCCTCGTAATTGTTGTTCCATTTAGTATTGTATTTCACTAATTTTTCTTTTAAACCGTAATTATTTTCAAATTTTTCGCAGAGAGACTTTGCAGAACCTCCCAAACCTAAAACGTACTCATAAACTTTACAGAGACTTGATCCCCTCCCAAACCTAAAACGTACTTATGAACTTTGTATAGACTTGGTAACCCCCTCCCAAACCTAAAACGTACTTATGAGCTTTAAGCTAAAAAGGACAGAGATTTTCAGTCAAATTTGAAAATAACCTAAAAACGTACTTATAAACACGCTTACATAGTAGTCAGGCTTTTCATTTTGCGTTGGAGAGATTTTTGGTTTTGGATTTGTCTCAACTATTGAATGAGGTAACTTTAACTTTGAAGATCCCATGTTATGACTTATTCCAACCGGTTTTGATTCCACGTTTAGCGAATTATTTACTCCAAATTTCATATCATTACTCGCTTTCATAAGTTTGTTATTATATCCAACAACGCTTTCAGTGTTGATTATCATATTACTTGGCATCAACCACAAACCTGGAGCAATAGCTAAATCAAGCCGTAATTTTGCTTCTTGTACAGCTAATTGATATCTTTGGATAGAACTAGAAATGTCATTCTCAATAACACTACTCTCAAATAAAGCTAAGAATTCTTGTTGCGTCTCGATTGCTCCGCCGCCATTACCATAAATAGAGTTTCTAGTGTTAACTTGTGCCCCTAATATACAATAAACAAAAGCCTCCGCGGATCTATTCAATCTACCGAGTCCAGCTTTAGTGAGTCCATGCCCACTTGTAGGAATAAACCAAGCATATTTGAAATCAGAAAAGTCATCATTACGAATGAATGAGATAAGATTACCATTTTCTTTCTTACCACCGTCATCAGCAAATTTATTAACTTCACCAGGCCATTGATCTGCTTCATGATCATAATTTCTTACAACATGAACATTTTGATATCCTCCACCTTTTCCATGGTATCCAGAACCATAATCAAGGAATATATCTCCTAAACCCCCGTTTCTACCACCTTTCCATCTAAAATCAGAATTATTACTAACCCCAAATTCAGCGCACAATCGTTGATATGCTACTTTACTATAGGGATTATTGTTTATTACAAAGGTTTGCTCATCAGGTAAAGGAAGGCTTAATTCATACAGTATTCGTCTTATTGTAAAATATATATGAAACTTAATGAAGCTATTCACTACTTTAGGATAATTTAGACTTTCAAAAGGACTAATCCCACAACCAGATGTTGCACACCAAACTGCAAAGTTAAGTTGCTGAGGCCAATAGTTCATATCAGGTCCGTTCAACCATTTTCTACTTTGTTTTCCAAACTTGAAAGTCACAACTTGATTGGTAAAAACATCACGCATCTTTGCTGTGAATTTCTTTGTATTTGAAACATATATATCTAGTGAGGTTAGCATTTTTGTTATATCGGTTGTAAAATCATCAAAGTTAATAGCTGGTATAGGATAGCTTTGGTTAGTCATGGTTAAACTCTTTGGGAATGAACTCAAGTTCTTCGCTTCACTCAGCCCTAAATCTTGCCATAATAATGTTTTCAAATTATTTGAAAGATTTTCAGTCCATGTTTTCCCAGTAGGATCATCATTAGACATGACAGTCATCTCATTATATTTCCACCTAATATAGCCACCATATGAATCATTCACAAATGTAAATTTATCAAGACTAGCTTTTGGGTATCTATTTTTGAAATTCTCGAATAACATCTTATTCTTTGTGTTTCTGATAATCTGGTCTTTAGATTAAGAATAAGATGTAAAGTATTAATCTTCAATAGTATTTCTAATGCCTGCAAAACAATTACAACCCACATCAGTTCTCTCATATGAAATTTTTAATGAGCGGGACCGGTTAACTCTTTTAATAGATCTGCACGAACTTCTCTTCTTATCTGCGACATGTTTAAGTTTTTTTCTGTATCTCTCCTAAATTTTTGGCGAACTTCTAGTTTTAGTTTTTGAAACTTTTCCAACTCCGCTAAAATTATGGAAAATTCTTGATCGGATATAACATTATCTTTCAATGCTTTTGAAACCAAGTCGTTAATGGTGTTTAATTTTGATTTTGCTATGGAAACAGTCTGTTCATGTTTACTAACTTTATTTGAAAGTCTTTTTGAGAACGCACCAAATCCAACAGATACTCCACCACAAATTCCACCTACAACACCTAACGGAACACCAATAATAGCTCCAAAACCTGTAAGAGAAGTTCCAAGCCCGCTTGCAGAAAGAATAACTGAAAGCACACCACTACAAACACTAATTTTTGTAAATATTCCTCTTGCTCTATTGTATTTTTTCCTTACATCTTCGTAATGTTTAATTTCTCTCTCAAGATTTTGTAATACTTCACTTGATTTTTGTAGTCTGAAATTAACTGGATCTGAATTATTAGGTAATCCAGGATAAATTCTGTTGTAGTCACCCATATTGTATTTTACTGATCAACTTGATGTCTTTAAATTTGTTACTTTCTCTTCTTTTTTATACTTTCCACAAAATATAGAACCACAGCCATTATCAAGAGCCAAGCATTCTTACCTAAAAACCCAATAACCTCACCAGCTGTTTTAAATAGAAAGCTCACAATAGCACCAACAATTCCTGGTAATATTTCACCTAGTTTCTTACCAAGAGCTTTCAACCCATTACCAACACCTTTTCCTAATTTGGATAGGCCTTTAGAAAGATTAGAAACTATAACACCAATTATAACACCTACTGCAGCAATAACAGAAAAAACTGTAAAACCATACTTTTTGAAGATATACTTTAGTCGCTCCCGTAATGGTAAATTTTTAAGTATTTCATCTTTTCTAGCTTGAATTTCTGATATTTGTTCATCGCTTGAAATTATTTCATTTCTAATTTTCTCTCTTAATTTATCAACCTCTGATTTTAATCTTTCATTGCTTCGCTTTAGATTTTCTGCATTTAATTTATCCTTCTTATATTTATCTATTTCCTCTTTGTATAATTTTATTTCTTTCAAAATTTTCTCTTTTTGTATTTTTAACTCTATATTCTGTTTAGCGGTTTGATCAAAAAGTCTTTTACCTTCTGAAGCATCTCTTTCCATATTTTCTTTTTCTGCTTTTTGACTTTCAATTACTAAACCAAGCCTTCTTACTCTTTCTTCATATTGAGCAATTTCTTGTGGGTGTGTTTTTGAGGCGTCGTCCAATCCTTGCAATGCACTATCTAAATCTGAAATTTTTTCATTGGCTTCTTCCAATGCATTATTTAATTCTCTATTTTCTTCATTAGATCTTCTCAATTCTGACTCATAATTATTATATTTTTCCAGCATTGTTGCATAATCAGCACCTAGAGCTTTTCTCATTGTTTTTGGTAAATCTTCAAGCTTAAGATTTCCATCTTTATCAACCACTGTATGCGGTGCAGAATTACTCCTATTACTAAATCTAACGATTTAACTACCATCTTCTCCAAATGTTACATTAAATGTTCCATCATCAGGATTGTAATTTGGCAAATATCGTTTTAGTTCTTGCCCCGCTTCTCTTCTTTTATCATATTCCTCATCTCTTTCTATAATATTTGTTGGTTTTTTCTCTTCGTCTTTTATTTCCCATTGAAGCCTTTTTCTTTCAGCCATATATTCTGAATAACCAAGATAACCCTGATCAATAGATGTAGATGTATTTGGACTTTGGTAAAATGTGTCATCATCATCATCATCATCATCATCTCCTTTTGGTAAATCCTCTAATAGTATATCTCCTGCTTCTGCCATGATTTTTTACTCAACAGTAAGAAATCTTTAAATTGAACACATTGAAGTATCTATAAAAATTTACTAGCAATATAACCTATCACCAACATACCACCACCCACATATGCCATTTCACCCATCTTTTGATTGTTACTAGGTCTATAATAATCAGAGAATTTTGGTTCATGCATTTGTTCATATAATGCAAATTGTTCATTTGTTGTTGAAATATTTTTTGATGCTTGATATTTTTCATCTTTTTTCTTCATTTTCCAATCAATTAGTTTTTGTCTTTTTTCCTGATATTCTGCATAATCTCTTTGATATTTTTCCATTGCTTTATCGTGTCTTATTTTTTCTGTATCTGTTTTATCACCTGTGATATATTTTGCAAGATAGTTTCCACCAACAAAGGCGGATGCATTTATTACAGCTCCTAAACCCATCATTCCTAATGTTGCTAATGCCATGTTTGATTATTTTGGTAAAATCTTTTGATCCTCTAAATAGGTTTTTAGATACATACTTCCGGATAATACAGCTACCCATTTTGCATAATTTGTAATACTTGAGGATGGGTCATTCAAAAATGATTCTTTCATCATCTTTTTAGCCACATATCCAACACCAGCCCCTAATCCGATAAGGACTGCCGAATCAGTAACAGTTTTTACAAGTTTATTTTCGTTTGACATGATTTTTTTACTACATCAGTAAGAAACTTTTAAATGGCTTTATGTAGTAAAAAATAATTTGTAATTACATCATTCCAATTTTTGGCCGATCTAGAGGCAGCGCTTGAGTATTTGTTTGTGGATTATGAACCTTTATGGGTGGGGCTTGAAAAGGTTGTGGTATTTGAGGAACTTGCGATAAATCAGGTATTCTATTTTTATAATATCTCATAAACATATCAAATGCTGTAAAACCTATTCCAACAATGGATAATACGGTTGTAAAAGATAGTTCCGGTAGCCACGCTTTCGATTCATTATTTGTCTTTTCTATATTTTCATTTTGCTCCGCGGCTCGTAGGGTCTCTTCTTCACGTTTCATTTCCCTGGCTAATGCATCTTTTGCTTTTTTATTATATTCAGCTAATTTTTTACCTGCTGCTACTTTTTTAGGATTTTTTTCCCGTTTTTTAGTATCTTTATTTTCTGGTTTGGGATCAGCTGTAATTTGTTCTGCAAAGCGGGGAGGGGCTTCGCCTCGATCAACTTGTTCATTTTCTTCAGACATTATTTTACATATCATTAAGAAATCTTTAAATCAATCACATAATGCTTAGTAAACAGTATCAGTACCGCTAGCATCTTGCTTAGTATCCTGCTCAGTTGTGCTAGCATTATCTGTAATTGTCCTTGAAACTTGTTGATTTTTGTTGAATTTTATGTGTTTAGCAACCTGGAACAGCCCGCTAGCAAGTGCTGCCAGTCTTCCTGATTTCAATGCTAAGAGCCCTACAATGTTTGTCAGTTCACGATTAACCAAATCATCATTCTTCAAATCATCACAAAGAGATTCTATATCATCTACAGGAACCATGTAAGAAATAACTTTAGAAATTAATTTAAGAGATGAATCTACCAACCCACCATTAATCTTCTTACCCATTACCGCTTGATAACGATTAAAATATTTTTCAATATCTTTGTCTGATAATTTTTTTATATCGCCCAGACTCATATCTACCCCTAAATATTCCTTTGTGGTTCCAAGAGCTGCTAGAATAGCTAGTGATTCTTGTTTAATTTCAATATCATCATTATATTTTACCCCAGTTTTTCCTTCTTCTTTTATCTCAGGTTGTTCTTCTATATAATCTTCAACGCTTGTCATCTTTTGTGATAATACATAGGTTATTTTTAAATCACTTCGCTACGCTACGTTTGGAATTTCCAAATAACAATTGAATGGGTAACGTAAACATAAACATAGTCTAGAATATTTTTCAGTTCTTAATAATTGCATAAATTTTTTACATGATTCATAATCCAAATCGCCTCCATAATCTTCAAAAAACATCTTCATACCTTTCTGCGACGGATTATGAAATGAGACCACACAAGCCACATTTTCTCGGAAAGGTTTTGCAATTGATGTTAATTGCTGAGTGAGAACCCAAACTGATAATCCATGATGTCTTCCGGAGAATGCCAAATCTATAAACTTGTTAGATCTTTTCTTCAGATCACCCGAAACAGCACAATCATCTAAAATTATTAATGTATTTGTTCCGGAGAATAAAGTTTGACAATCAGTTAATAACTCATTAATCTCATCAATGTTACTAGCATCTGGTGATAATACAAAGAAACGTTTATCTCCTCGAGCAAAATTATGATATGTTTTATTCTTAGAATAAGTTGGACATATTAAAACAATGTAATCAAAAATTTTTCGGAATGGTCCTCTTAGCTGATTGATGAGGTACTTTGTTTTTCCACAATTTGTTGGGCCGGTTATGATACAATGGAATGGTATTTTTTCTCGTAGTTCTTCCATGATTTTTTTTGTATCATAACATAATATTTTTTTAAATTCGCTTCCAGCTTCGCTGGGGAGGGCTCCGCCCGATCGCGGGCCCAGAGGGTTTTAGTACTTAATGGAGCGTAAACCTGAATTCATAATCTCCATCATTGCATCAGCTACAACAAACATATGACAGGTTATAGTGCCAGATCCACTTTGTTTTCTTTTAATTTCTAGTTTTACACCATCTTGTGTATTGTTTAATGCTAGACCACCTCCATGAATACCATTATCTGGGTGAGTTCTCATATCAACCCAAAGAGCAAACTTATCAGCATAAAAATCCTTTTCCTTTACCGACTGCTTCCCTTCGGTCTGACTAAAACGTTTCTTTACCGACTCCCATAGATCTGATGGTATCATCCCCTTAGAGTATAAACGATTTGGTACACCATCAACATCTATATTAATTGAGGTTATACCTGGATTGTAAAAATTCTCAGAGTTACGTGCTCCTGCTGCGAATGGTAATGTAAACAAACATAATATCCCAGTCATTGATCTTCTAGGTAGATTAATATGCTGATTGATAACACCATCACCGCCTATGGAAAAGGTAAAGGTTTTGTGTAGAGTAACATTTTCATAAAAGAATCCTTTTCCAACCTGATAAGCTGCTTGAGCCTCACGAGCCAAGTATTCACTTGAAATGGAGGAATATTCTAACTCAAGGTTTTTGATTGAATAAGATGGAGTCTTAGTAGTGTCGGAATAAACAACAATATCATTAACTAGGGCAAGTGTAATCTCAAATATTAGATGATGATCTAGAGCTTTTGGATAGAAAACTCCATGATCGTTTAGAATAGGATGGTTTAGTGGTATACGATACTTGGTGTTATGTACTGATGCAAGGGTCACTGCCTTAACATCTTGTGTTTTCTTATCACCCGCATTTGTCCTTAGCTTTCTCATGTTTTCAGAAGAAATACCTTGTTTTAATCTATCTTCGCGTTCTTCATCTGTTAAGAATAAGTCGTGATAGGTTTGAAAAAGATCATATCTTTGAGTATCCTGTAATGTTTCACCCCCAAAAAGAACTCTAAGTCTAGATACAAGATTACTACCTACATTATTCACGAGTGTGTTATTAGCATGTCCATCAACATCCAAGTCAAATAATAGAGATACGCTTCCAGGTACAATCACTAAATTCTCAGAAAGTTTTGGAATATTTATATATAATGTTTCTCCAGGGCTAGCTGAGGATGGATTGAGAGTAATTCGGTTCATTGTTGATTCTGCTTTCAAACCAAATGGCTCTCTAGGAATTCTGTTTGGATTAATTTTTTCAGACGTCATTGTAATTTATAAGTTACTTTGGTTAATCTTTAAATGAGTACAGACTTATCAAAAATATATTATTCAACTGAAGGATATTGGAAAGGATATTCTGCAATTCCTAAATTAGCTGTGAAGGCGAAAGTAAGTGAAGATGAAGCAAAACAATGGTTGGAGAAACAAGCAATATGGCAAATTTATCTTCCGACGCCAAAATATATTCCAAGACCACACTGGACCGTAGATAAACCAAATCAGATTCATCAAGCAGATTTATTATTTTTACCGCATGATAGAGTTGGAAGAAAAACATATAAATATGCATTAGTTTTGGTTGATATCGCCTCGAGATATAAAGATGCTGAGCCATTAACCTCAAAAGAAAGTAGGGAAATTTCAAATGCTTTTGAAAAAATATATTCTAGAAAGTTAAAATACCCTAAAACATTAATGGTTGATCCTGGAAAAGAATTTATGGGTGAAGTTAGTAAACTCATGAATTACCATAATGTAAGAATACAAAGAAGTGAAGCTGGTAATCATAGAGCCCAAGCATTTGTGGAAAACGCAAACAGAATATTGGGTGAAAAATTATTTAGCCATCAATATGCGCAAGAAATGATTAGTGATACACGATCAAGAGTATGGGTGAAAAGATTACCAGCTATTTTGAAAACTTTGAATAATACACCAACGAGAATAACTGGTAAAGAGCCTGATAAAGCCATAAAAATGAAAGAAGTGGAACTTGAAACTAAAAGATATCACCGAGTTGTTGGTCTTGATGAGTTTAGATTATCCCCTTATGTTAAAGTTAGATATTTATTATTTCATGGTGAGCTTGAAGGTGGTGAAAAAAGGAGAGCAACTGATCCTATTTGGAGTATTAAAGTTTATAATATTTATAAAAGTATAATTTCACATAATCAACCGGTTTTATATTATTTGACTGATGGGCCGAGGCGTGGATTTGTAAGGGAAGAATTGCAAGTTATTCCTTATGATACGCAGTTACCTCCTAATTCTGTTTTAGTTAGATAATGACCATATGGCAGAGTACGTATTCCATCTTCTTGAATGATTCTCTTATCATCATCAGCAGATAGTGCAACTTTATTAACAGTTTCAGTATAAACAAAATGCTTATAACTTCTTATTACTGGCATTTCTCTCATCTGCTTTGCTTTGCTATCCAAACATTCCTTATAATCATCAAATCTTATACTATTTTCTACAACTGATTTTTTAATTCCTTTATCCTTTTTTATCTCTTCTCCATCATCCATCCTGAAAGAGTATAGTTTTGCCCGTAAGCCAACAAATTCAGTTATTATTTTACCGCCGGCTTCATCTTTAAACTTACCAATTACTTTTTTGTTTACGCCTGTCTCAATGCCTGATGGATGATTTTTTGGGTAATTACTAGTATCAAACATTTCTCTAACATCAGGGCTTATATCCTTATAGAAATCCTCAGTTTCTATATCATATACAAGACTATCTGTATCTGTCATAAGTAATTTAGCTTTTTCGCCATATTTTGGTTTAATATAATTATAATGAAAGTCATACATCATTGCTTTACTTATATCTAAAATACACATTCCTAAGTAAATAGGTTTATTGTATTTTATATGTGTTTTATTCATATGAACCGCCATAAGATTTTCAGAAAAAATAGTGCGACGATTATAGTTAGCTTTTGATATTAATTTTCTTGCTTCTTTCTCATTAGTAACCAATCTTATATCAACCCTTTTTCTAAGATTTTCCATTGTTTTACCAAATACAGAGTTGTTCATGAGTTTGAAGAAATCTTTTTCAAAATCATTCTTTGCTTCAGCCCTGAGTTTGGTATTCAAATCTATGTAAGGTTTTAACCATTTTGACTCTTCAAATTTAATTCCTCTATGAATCTTTGTTACTTCTAATCCTAGACTTTCATATTTTTTTAGTGTTTCATGATGTACAACATAATTTTTCTTATTGTTAAGGTTTGGTATTAATTTCTCAACCCTATTAACCTTAATTCTTTCCGGGGCAAGCGGGTAGTCACTATGTAAATCATGAAGATGTTGTGGATATTTTAAATCAACCTCTACTATACATGGCATATTTCTCCAATTTTTTTGCTCATTTTCACTCATCCATTTTAAATCATGAGTTGGTAATGCTTCACTCATTGCCCCGCCATATAAATTATTTGCATCTTGATATTGTATATAATTTGTAACCATTTTAGGATCATATTCTTTCATGTATGGGTTATTTGCTTTAGCATATCTGTTTGATATTTGAGCTATGCCGCCTCTAACACCTTTCTCAATCATAATTAACATATCAATGTCATTTATCATCTCCAATTCAATTTTGGTTAACTTTAGCATTGCATCCCAAGCAAGTCCTGGCGCAGTATAATACCAAGCAGGATCCAAACCATAATGTGTTTGACAAACATCTCTAAAGTTTTCAAAAACATCTGCTAATAATAACACATCAGACTGTAGATATAGATTAAGGTAATCTCGCATTGTTTTCATATTAAATGTTTTCCATACCTTTTTAGCATGTTCATAATCTTCATCTGAAATATCTTCACCTCTAAGTTTTGAGTAAAAAGATTCCTTTGGTGGAAGTTGGTTTTCGTTTAATTTATCAAAATCATCAAGCCAATCATATGGGAATACTCCCTTTCTCAATAATAACTTTAATTCTTCGCCTACAAAATACTTTGTAATTTCATGTAGGTTTTTATCTGTTGGATTAAGACACCTACTTCCTTTTATTATACCTTTACAAACATCACACTTTCCACATTTAGTAAGATTACTAGACAAACTATCAAGACTTGATGACATAAATTTTAATGAATCTATAAACTTTATATCTCTCTTAACATCTATCGTCTTATCACTTTCTTTATCTTTGTAGCTATCAACCACAATCTCTTTTGAGAAAGAAATATACTTTTCCTCATTATTAGGTATAAGTTTTATTTTACCTTCTGTTTTAGCAAGATTATTAATAAATAGATGAGCATCATATCCTGATAAATTGTGAATTATAACAGGAAAGAATTTTGGAATCTTATAATTTAAATTGCATTCATTATGTGCTGCACCTCTATACTTTCCTGTAAGATGACAGTGATCTATTACCTTATCTTCGCCCAATTCTTTCTCACATATATGACAATGAGTTGCGTTTTCATAGTTTATTTTTTCATCTTCAGTCATATTCTTCTTATTAAACTTTTTTAATCTTTTTACATTATAACTAATACATTTTTTATAAATTTCCTTAAATTCTTTCTCTAGATATTCAACAAATTTCTGTGCCACATCATCTTCTGAAGATTTAGCCGTATATCTATAAAATCTTGATTTACATATATTTTCATTAAAACTCTTAATATAACAACCAAATGCAACTGGTTTGTGTGTTTGATATTTATTTGTAAAACTTTTGCTTTTATCTAAGGGCTCATTATTTTTTATTTTTTCCAAAATACACTCAAAGTCTGCGTATGCTACAAAAGGTATTCTCATTTTTTTCACAAAATTTTTAAAAGAAATAAAACATGGACTACCATCTTTATTTTTTAACATATCAATTCTTGCTTCATTGTATAAATAACAATATCCTTCATGCTTTTCTAATGAGCTTTTTAAATGAAAATGATGCAAACAATTATCACAAAAGTACAACTTACATTTACGTTTAGTAACTTGCCTTCGTATAAGTGCACTAATATTCTTTATTAAAACAAAGTGTTTATTTGACTCTTCATCTTTATTTTCTTCATTTGTTTCTTCTGTTAATAAAAGTAATCTAATCAATTTAAATCCGCGTTTACTACTTCTTTTTATAGGATATACTCCTATTTTCTCATCATATCCATATATAGCGATATCATAATCATTTTGGTTTTCAAAATTAACAACATCTTGTATTGCACTTGGAAAATTAATTCCATTCCAATTAAAATTCTTAGATTGTTCTTTCAATTCTTTAGTTATTCTTTGAGGATTTTTATCGGTTGGATATACAGCTCGTGTTACACACCACTTAAAACATTCATCATCATTATAATTCTGTGGATTAATAATCGCATTCCTGTTTAACAATTCTTTTGGTAGTGGAATATAAGAACCTTCTAATAAAAGAGGAACAAAACGATCTATGAAAATGTCAAACATTACTACTCTTACAAATTCCCAACCGGATCCATTATTTATAAAATTTTCAAATAATATAAGTTGTTGATTTGTTAATCTATCAAATAATTCTGATAAATCCGTTGCCTCAAGAACAATTTCTGATTTTTCAGAAGGAAAGGGTCTATCACAGTATTCAATTTCCCCAGTGTTAATATTTTTTTTCTTGAACATACATGAAAATATAAATTTTGTCTTTAATGATTTTTGTGATTCAACTCTCTTTCCAAGTAAATCTATAACTTTTGGTTTGATTTTATGTAAGAATGTCTTTTCATCATTCTTTTCATTTCCTTCAATCCTATAACTTAAATAATTACCATTAATAGCTGATTCAAATTGTCTTGGCGTAAAATCTTCTTTTTCCTCTTTTCTTTTTATTTTTGGTTTCGCGCCCTCCTTATTATAATCTCTTTTAGGCGGTGACTTTATTTCTTTGGGCTTATTTACTTTTTTATATCTTTCTATAAAATTTTTAGCTAATTCTTCTGCTTTATTTTTTACTTTTTTAGGAATATATGGTTTTACAAAATTCCAAAACTTGTTTAATACATTTCCTAAAACAGGAGTTTGTTTTGTTTTTGTATTTTTCGGGGGTGGGCCTGGTGGTGTTCTTCTGCGACGATTAGGTGGTGGGCCTGGTGGAGTTCCCGGTCGACGATTAGGTGGTGGACCAGGCGGGGGGCTATCTGGATTAATTCGATCTGGTGAACCAGGCATTGTTTGAGGAATAGTTAAAGGTGGTAAATTTGGTCGATTTGCTGGTCTTATTTGTTGTGGTTCAATTTCTGGAATTGGAAGAGGTAAATTTGGTTGATCTATTGGCCTCATTGGTGTATTACGTAGCTCATTAACAATTCCAGCAATATTAGTAATAATTTGTTGAATATTATTTGTTATTTCAGGAATATTACTCAGCTCTTGAACAAATTCTCTTTTATTAAAATACGATCGCCTTGGAATATTATACCATCTAGCTAATGATTTTAGTTGAGTAACATTTAATCTTTGTAATTTTTTATCCATTTTGTATAATAATTCTTCTTCTTATTTAATTATTATTTTATTTCTTTTAAATCATTTTTATTTTTAAAAAATTATAAAATGTGCCAGGACCGCGTATCATATTCACATCAGTTTTGTAACATATTAGCCATGGTTTGACAAGGGTTTGGTATAGGCTTGGCGCGCAACACACCTGGAAAGTTTAATGAAGGTTTGGTTAGTGCTTAACAGATGTGAAATGCCCCAGCAGAACTTATAAAATAATAACGAAAATGCGTCAGGACCCAGCTTCACATCGACTTTGCATATCTTTACATTGGCTTGGTGAGGGTTTGGTTGGGGCTTGGTGAGGGATTGATGAGGGATTGATTAAATTTTGGCAAGAGCCCCGTCTCGCTCAGTATATAAAATCCTTATTATAATTTAAATAAAGCTGAAATAAAATCGAAATAAAATTGAAATAAAAAAGTGTGCCAGCGTCCCCATAAATACACATCACCGGTAGACCAGTCGCATTTGCAAGCCGGACGATGACGCAAACAGAAAGACGATACTCTCAGATTGAAAAGGAGTGTTCAGCACTAGTGTTTGGCTGTACCAGATTTGACCATTACCTTCATGGACGAGACATGATCACAGCCCGTACAGATCACAAACCTCTGGAGACCATTTTGGCCAAGAAAGGCACACAAATGTACGTCCGTGATCATCTGTCCAGATCTGCCCTCCCAAACAGTCAAGCACAGAGGGAGAGAGAATACTATGATTTCTTTGCATTGAATACTGAAGAGCTTCTTATGAAAGAGACTGAGGCCACAGATCCAAATATCTTTCATAACTTGACAGATGCCACACTTCAGAAAGTTGCGATAGCAACATCAGAAGGTAGAAATCTCATGAAACTAGCAAACATAATTGCTATTGGTTGGCCTGAAGACAAGACTCAAGTACCTCCTAGTGTTCGTGAATATTGGCCCTATAGAGACGAACTAGCTGTCCAGGATGGAATAGTCTACAGAGGAACCATAGTGCTCATTCCCACAGTAATGCGTCCACAGATGCTACAGAAGACAATCTCATCTCACCTCGGAGCAGACGGCTGCATTAGGCATGCACAAGATACTATGTACTGGCCATCCATGCATAATTATATCAGGTACCTGGGTGACAACTGTTCTGTCTGCCTAGAAGCCAAACCTGAGCAGCCTAGAGAAACCATGCGGAGTCAGCCAATTCCCAAGAGAAGCCGGTGGCAAATAGTAAGCAGCGACTTGCTTACTGCAAACAGACACCTACCTGATTGTCACAGATAATCGTACGAAGTATTGGGATATAGAGCATTTGACTGATAGTGATGCCGAGACCACGATCCTCCAGATGAAGAAGATATTCACCAGACAAGGTATTCCTGAGGTGGTCATATCAGATAATGGACCTCAATATGCAAGCAAAGGGTTCAAGCAGTTCTCAGAGAGCTGGAACTTTCATCATTATACCTCATCGCCTCACCATCCTAAGGGAAAAGGCACCTCAGAAGCAGCCGGCAGTACCTCCAGCACACCTCAAGACAGCGTGCTTCTTTCTGGACTTCAAATCTACAAGGACGATGTGCAAACTGTCCAACCAAAGTCCACGGTTACTGACACAATAGTTTTGTTTTTGTTCAAGTAAGTATTCTGTTTATAATATCATGCATGAAAAAATTACTCGATTCTGATTCCTCCAGGCGAATTTTTTCATGTTTATATTATTAATAAGTAATAATACGGTTTTTCTCGTTCAATTTGGAATTAATTTGCACTTGCGAGTTTTTCAGCTTTTTGAAAAACTCACTCGTGCAATTTCAGCTTTTTGAAAAACTCACTCGTGCAAATTAATTCCAAATTGAACTCAAAACCGTATGATTACCTTTACCTAGTGAAGCACTTTGTGCAAGGGCCGTATTATTACGAAATGCTGTATAACATTTTGTATTGTTTCAGGCAACTACCCCAGCGTATATATCCCATCATCAGTACCTTCTTCTATACAACTTTATGTGGGGAACAAGATGTTGGTCAAACATCCTCAAGGTACAGAATGAAAATATCTGTAGCAGATCAAATAACACTGTATTAATTTAACATAGTTTTAATTAAGTTAACAAGAATTAGTTATTTTATTCACTTTACTGTTTATGAAGATACCTAATCCTTTGCTATAATTATTTTTAGAATGATTGGGATAACATCAGCAGAAACGTTTTTTCAGAGGAACCTGCTCAACAGTGAATGTGTGTTCATTCCAATAAATAGAAGGTCAGAGATGTTGTGTACTAGCAGTGTTGTGTGCATCCTGTTATACAAATTATAAACTGTCAGAAAACCTGGATCTCTGAAACTGTGATAATTTTTTTCTAGATTACATTGGCTCCTGGCTGTCTTTTATAACCCCGTGGTAAGTATACAAAATTAGTGCAATACATGCCTCTCATACTTAAAAATATCCTGGTAATAAAGTCTAGTGCTTTGTACACTAGAATTTACACTGGAAATGTCATGTCTGTACTGTTCAAGGCAGCTTCTGATACTGGACTCATTGAAATGGGACATTGACAGAAGACACGAGGAAGCAGACAATATCAACAGGTATAATTTGTTGTATTTTAACACATGTAAATTATACCAAACAAGACATTACTTAATTTTAGAATACTAAAATATACTAATTTATTCTGACATAAATTTATGCTAGTTAAATGTCAGTATACAAACTGTAACACAAAAAGACTTTTACCAATATAGTAATGGATTGTGTGCCGAGTTTTGCATTTTTTTAGCTTCTTGGATCACATATGTGCAGTCAGTGGTATACCCTCCAAGACAAGGCAGCGCTCAAAGCATGTTGAATAAACAATATCGATCATTACTAGAACTGTATGGTGAAAAATTATAATAAAGCACTTAAAGGCTACATTAATTATTGTAGTTATTTTAATAATTATTACGAATAATGGAATTAATATAATAATTATTATATATTATAATAATTATTATATATTATAATAATTATTATATTAATTAACTGTTGTTGACAGCTAATGTAGTTAATGCCATAATTCGATCATTTAGACCATTAACGTATTAATCACTGCATGGTTAGCAGGAGCTGGCACTTCATCATTCTGTGATTTTCCGGTCCACAGTTAGAAGGAAGCAACATCTGTGGATTTCACATGTTCATGCTCATCAACCATTTCTTATTAATAAAAGGTAAAAGTGGAGGAAAGTTGTTTCAACACACAATAAAACCACAGACCAATATAAGTTAAATTTCCAGGAAGGATCAAAATACTGTGTCTTATAAATCCCAAATTCTTTTTAATTTTTGAATGTTGTACTCTCATAGGATCTGAAAGAGTATGAAAGTGATCCGAATGGATATGTTAATGCTGAACACCAGTGGTTTGATCCAAATTGGATGCTGAAATCAAGAGAACATTGACTTTATTTAGAGCCTTAATTTGTAAATAATTAAAAAAAATAATTGAGGCTCTACAACAAATACATGAGCAGTGATACTGTCTAAAGCAACCTATTTTCAGTCTAACTATACCATGCTGTCTTTTTTAACTTGCCTTTGTTATTGCCGGTTGTAAATTCACTAATATTGCACAAACAGTGACAGCATAGCTGAGGTATGGTTTACATGTAAGTGGAATAACTTCAATTTCAGTCGCCTTATCATAGGCTCAATATGAACCCCTGCAGTTGCAACTCGACGTGTAGCAGTTGATGCTCGTGCAGATGCATTAATTTTGCACATCATTGGAGGTGCAGTCAGTACAGTTTCATGCAATGCTAGGTAACTCTGTATGTTAAAGCCGGCTTATCAGCCATTACAGCATCGCCTGGCTGTAATTTGTCTAGAAAACCACTAACATTTACAATCTCTTTGTCACTGATTAACTTCCACTGTACATGTATAACTTTGACACAAAATTAAAATGCAAAACAGGAGACATGGAAATAAGTAATTGAAATGTGTTGGAGGACTTGTATTGACTGTAGGTTGATCTTTGGCTGCAATTTGGCTCACAAGGTTTTTCATTACAAAGTTCAGGTGCAATCTATTATTGCTCTCAGATTATTAAAGGCATTCTTTTTGAAGCAATTTGGACTTAGTATCCCAAGCAATTCCTCTCTAGTTCAGAAAGGTAAAAGAAAACTTAACTCAACTTTTTCTAGAAATTAAATCCATGTTATAAATATACTGCTCCTAGTGCCTATGGTTATGCCAAACACATCACACAGCATTTCCAAACTCGGGTTCCTTCTTAGTCTCACTAGAGTAAAGACAAATTGTTCTTTGGTTGTCAGCTTAATCATCTCTTGCCTTTTCTGAAAAACAAAATGAAACACTGTTAATTAATACAACAGACTGGGCTGATGGAATAAAGTTAGCTTGTTATGGGCTATTATTGGGGATTATATACAAATATATATTATGAGATGAAACAAACCTTTAAGTATTTGTCCTGGAGCTTCCCAGACTTGGTTTTATGTGATCCCTTCCACATGTTCATTCCCTGACTCTTTCCTTCAACTTTACTGTAAATCAGCTCAAGACATTGGTCATAATTGTGTCATAATTGTGATATCAGTAAAATTACCGTGATATGGAAATCTAACCATCGATATTTCTCTATTAGTTTCCCTAACATATCTAATTTGAAAGACTAAACTTGTGAAAGGTCTTGTTACCTTGTGTTTCGTGGTTTAATCCTTTTTCGCCTGAACCATCGATATATCGTTCTGTGTCGATCTAATATCTGATAACCAGTACTTAATGCCAACACTTTCAGGTTTGTAGATATTTCATTGTAATGGCCGTCAAACGTCCCAAAAAGCTTCACATTTTTCAATTATGTATTCTAGACAGTTAAATGTCACGAATAAGAAGTTTTCGCATTTTTATCAGAGAATAATATGTTTGTCGCCGCCATTTTCAACTTCCTGGTCACCGGTCACTACCCGCTTCAATTAAACCTCAATGAAACTGATACCAAGTGAGCAGAAATGCGTCCAAACTCCGGTATATTTAAAAGGTTCAAGTTTGAGTCCATCGAAAACGCCTGGGGAACGGCTAACAAAGGCCAGGGTACTTTTATTACACTAAAAGCTGCAAGGGACAATAACAGCTGACCCGTGGGCCCAACATGTGTAAATGGACCAATTAACCTCAATAGCTTTTCTCGTGAATTCGGTAGTTCCCAGTCCTTCTGAGACACAGCCATATAATAATATATAAGGCATGCTTAATATAATAATACATTTTAATGTCCGTGAAACGTGGGTAGGAACCTTACTTTACCCTCGTAAAAGGAATTAAAAGGAGGTGGTGTAAGAAAACTTTGAACTCGCTCCAGAAAAGGCAGGATTCTCCATGGCTTGTCTGTAACTTGGTGGATCAGGGATGGAGATGTGGGGCTCAGCGCAGTAGGGAGGCGCCATCGACTGAGGGGGGTACTGGAAAGGAACGACATTTGCTCTCTGAGCTGCCTCTAGTCGGCCTCGCTGTGGACGTTCTCTATGATTACATTTATAGGAAAAGAACATACACATTACTAGGGCTGCGACAGAGCCCAACACGATGAAAACAATGGCAACTGCAGGTAACCCTCCATTTTCTTCGTCACCATCATCCATTTTGTCTTCTCCGTCCGTGTCACCAGTTCCAGGAGCAAGGGTACCTAGAGCAAGAGAGGCGACATTCAATCGCTGTGTAGTTGTTCATAAAGCAACCTCGTCCCCGCGGTCTTCTCGGTGTTGCTTTTTAAAAAGGGTAGCACCTGCGAATATTGTCCTCCTCCTCTCTAGGTGGAATGCTTGTCCAACGCAGGGTTATAGTTAGCATTATATCACCGGTACCCATTTATACAACTGGGTGGAGAAGGACAGTGTGGAGTTAGTTTCTTGTCTAAGGAAACAACACAAGTTACCCCCAGCATTATATCACAGGTACCCATTTATACACCTGAGTGAAGAGCGACAGTGTGGTGTCAAGCCAAAAAACAGTGCCATCGACAGGACTCGAACTCCATACCTCCTACCCAGGAATCCGACACGCTAACCACTAGGAGTCGAAATTTATACGTTGTCATAAAGCTAAATTACGTAACAGATGTTGTGTTTTTACTGAAGATTACACCGACCTAACTACCTTACACCTCTTAGCACAAGTGTGTTGGGGTCATTAGCATTATTGCCCCTTTGAATTGAACCTGGAACAGTGACAACTGTTTTTTTTTACCTTCCTTGCCACCATAGCATTCATTGATGTCAGCACAATACTGATTGGATAGAGGAGCGTCGTTTCTGTCTCTAACGCACCAATAGCATCCAACGACTCCGTCCGCATGACTCTGAATCAAGCTTCTTACCGCACTGTGGGTCAAGGCATTTGCCCAATCCTTTTATTGACGGGTCAGGCAGATAGTTCAAAGAAATCGTCTTCTCGTCAGGTATAGATAAGTCTTCAAAAGCTTTTAGGTACATATCATCTCCTTCGATTAGAACTCTATCGATAGCGTCGGTCGACCATGTGATAATATCGCTCGAATTGTCACATAGCAAAGCTGAAAGACTCATAAAAGCACACTGTCTTCCTCTAGAAATATCGCTGAAACGATTATTACCTTGCTGAATACTTCCACGAGCGAAAAAAGTAGAATTTAGCATGATAAATTTCGTAACCTACCGAGTAAGAAGAACGCAGATCCAAGAAGAACCCTCGTGGTTGTGAGTTGGCTCATGTCTTTCGTAGGCTACCGCTGATTACATAATGACAAACACTGCATGCGCTCGTAAGTAATTTATGTATCCATGGTGATTAATTTATGCGGACATCGCGAAAAAAATAGAGGAGCCTCTCTGCATTACTATCAGGCACCACAGGAAGCCCAACTTCGAGAATAGTTTCGCTTACAATGATAAACATTACAATGATAAAAATTACAATGATAAAAATTTGGATGAAATGAATTACTCCTAATTAATCTATGTTAAAAACTCCTCCATTAATTTTGATTTTAAATGAAATTTAAAAGATGAAATAGTTTTAAGGGTTTCTAAGTTCGATGTAAGGTTATTCCAAATGTTCACTGTTCTATAATGAAATGTTCTTTGACCAGAGGCAGATTTAAAAAGGGGAATATTTAAAAGCTGACAGTTCCGGGTCGCACGTTTGGTGATTTTGTTTCGGGTGGTGAACTGATCACTAAGATAACGAGGCGCGCATCCAGTCATACATTTAAAGGCTAACACAGCGTCACGAAGGTAAAGGTGTTGTTTAATAGGAAGCCAGCGTAGATCTTTCAATGCTGGCGTGATGTGGTCGAATTTCCTCGTACCTGTGATGATGCGGGCGGCAAAGTTCTGGACCAATTGCAACTTGCAGATGTTTTTTCCGGAGCTGTTGGACCACACGGATGAGCAATAGAATAATTTACTAAATACTAACGCATTAATTATTGTTATAAGCGTATCACGCTTAAACACATGTTTTACACGACTAATTTGAGCTAAACTGGACATACACGATGAGACTGTTTTCAAAATATGGTCGTCAAAAGTAATATTCGGGTCAAGTATAACCCCAAGGTCCTTGGCAGAAGATACAGGGACAAGTTCTTTCCCCAGTAGAGTTATTCTGAAGTCAGGGAGTTTGAAAGTGAGCTGTCTACTTCCAAAAACCATCAGTCTTGTTTTATCTGGATTTAGAAGAAGAAGGTTATCGAAACACCAGTTGCGTATCAGTAAAAGGTCATCATTTAAGTCAATGACGGCATTGGGGCAATCCTGAAGTTTAAAAGAGATCTGTAATTTAGTCATCGACGTAACATTCTGTTGTGCATTTTCTTGGGACGGATGGTAAGTCGTTGACGTAGACACTAAAAAGGAGCGGCCCCAGTATACTGCCTTGAGGAACACCACTAGTTAGTGGCAATGCATTTGACAGAGTTGAATGAACGCGTACCACCTGGTATCTGTGGTCTAGATAGCTTTGGAACCACGCGAGGGACGAATTTGAGATGCCAACATCTTGTAGTTTTAAGAGAAGGATGTTATGATTTATGCTGTCGAAAGCCTTACTCATATCCAACAGAACCATGGCTGACAATTCCTTTTTATCAATGCTAGTGAAGATTGCATAGGTAGAGTGGATTAATGCCGTTTCTGTTGAGTGCCATTTTTTGTTTCCATTTTGTTTTGTTGAAAGTCGGTCATTTTCTACTAGATATGTCGTTATCTGATTCAAGGCTGCTCTTTCACATACTTTTGATAGTATCGGTAACAAAGAAATAGGCCTGTTGTTATTAGCCTGCTCATGATCACCTTCTTTTGGAATGGGTGTCACCACGGCTTTTTTCCAGACGCTCGGGAAAGTGCCGTTACCAAGAGAGCTGTTAATGATGTGAGTGATCGATGGTAAAATCGTTGGTAGGCAGTCTTTAATGACACCTACAGAGACTTTATCTAATCCTGGTGCTTTGTTTGATGGCATTGAAGTAACAATCTGTTCTACCTGCTTACATTCCACAGGGTGAAAGGAAAATTGTTCAGACAATGGATAGTGTCTTGGGACGAAATTTAATTTCGTGAGATCATAATTATATTCGGAGGTGAGTGCTTTGATTTTATCGACGGTGGTTTGGCCAACCGACGTAAAGAAATCATTGAACATGTTCGCAACCGTTTCATCGTCTTGAGTGTATGTCTTAGGGCAGGCAGATTTCTTGGGAAGACAGGATCTTATTGTTTTCCACATGCTGCCAGGATTGTTAGCGTTGTTTGCGATTTGTTCCGTAACAAATTGGCGCTCGGCAAGTCTAATTTCGTGTTTGACTTCTTGTTTATAATTCCTATATCCAGCCCAGGCAAGAGGATCATTGGATCTTCGTGCAAGCTTCCTCCATTGGTCACGAGTTCTCATGAGTTCACGTATTTCCGAGGTAATACATAAGTTAGGGCGACCGCGAACTTTGACTGTTCTGACGGGTGCATGCTGGTCTAAAATCTGGTTGAAGAGTATATTGAAAGCGTGCAGGCCGTCTTCAACGTCGTCGAAAGTTTCAATAATGTGCCAAGGAACTTGAGAGAGATCATGAATAAAAGCGTCTCGCTGGTAATTTTTATAGGACCTGGTAGTGATGTAGGTGGGTGTTTGAGGGCACCTTTTTAGTTTCAAAATTGCGTATATTAGATCGTGGTCGCTTATAGACGATGGAACAACTTTTGTTTCCTTTACTAAGTTCTTATTTGACGCACGTATGACATCAATTAATGGTTCTGAAGTCTCTGTAATCCTTGTTGGTTGATTAACAACTTGAGACAAATTAAAGGAAGTACAAAAGTTTATAAGTGCTTGTGCTGCTGGGTCTTGTGAGCGCAGAACATTGCAATTTAGATCACCCAGGATGTAAATTGGCTTGTTGTAAGACAACGCTGAAACTAATGTATTGCTGAAGTCTGAATCGAAGCAGTCCAAAGGAGTATTTGGCGGCCTGTAAGCCGTACAGATTAAAAATGATTTGAATGTTCGTACCTGGATTTTGAGCCAGAGTTGGTGTAGCCCAGATTCAGCGATAAACGAGAGCTCTTTTAGCCGCTGAGCTTTATATTCTTGTCTGACAAAGGCGCATACACCGCCACCAGTCTTGCTTTCGCGATCAAGTCGATGTAGATTGTAACCTGGAAATTCAATCTCGACATCAGAAACTGAGCTATCAAGCCATGATTCAGAGATAGTAAAAATGTCAATCTTGTTGGCAGTGACAGTTTCCTTCGCGAGGGTAAAATGCTCCCTGTTCTTAATCGAACGGACATTCAAATGAGCGATCTTGATGTTGTTGTTGCCACGATTTCTCCGTGCTTTAGTACTTCCACTGTCGTTTGCGCCAAGCATCTCTAAACAACTCACTTCCAATTGCAATTTACCCCTAACAGGGCCTCAGCTACCGAAATATGGCTGCCGTCTATTCAAGCTTTTCAGCTGACTAAGACAATCAAGATTAACAACTTTCATTCCTGGGAAGAGTGCAGAGTGTTTAATCTTGGCAGGACGGAAGAATAAAGAACGTGACACGCAAATGGAACAGTTATTTCATATCATTTAAGTGGAACAGGAGTTGTATAATAATCAACTACTATTAATAGATGCATAATTTGTAAGTATTCTTAAAATTCAGCTGTTGACTTCTAAGGATCGATACAGGTCTAGGTAAGAGCTGGAGCAATTCCAGTAAATAAAATTAATGACATGTAACTAGAGTAGTGCACCTATCAATGTAAGCCCCATGGGGAGGGGTGGGGGAAGTGCGGGCAAGGGGTGGGGATTTGACCGAGGAGCAAAAATTCTGGTCAATTTCCCAAGGGTGGGGCAGCATATGTTCATCAAATGTAGTCAAAATCTCCACCCAGGGGCAAAATAACAAATATTAAAAGACAAACTATAAACATACCTTTAACAACTTGTGACCTAAACTTGAAGTATGAAGATAAATATCGGTAAAAAAAAACCTCACCTTCTCCGAAACCCACGCCATTCCAAAGACAAGAAAGACTATGCCAGGTAGCCACGCTTTGTCTTGGCCCCAGTCTCTCTGCCGAACAAATCAAATGTCCCGACCCCCGAGCAAAGGTGCACGATCAAACCTCCCCCTGAGGAGATGGATTCCTTGGTCAAATCCCCACCCCTTGCCCGCATCCCCCCCCCCCACGGGGTTTAAATTGATAGGTACATAAGTAGTTTTACCATAATGGATATTGCATAGCTTTGACAGAAAGCGAGTTGGTTTCTAAAGAGTGCCAAATTTGTAATACCGTTTCGTTCTTTTTTAATATGATTAAAAGCGGATTTTGTATCTATGTGTCTGACGTTTTTTCTGTATAATCTGCAGGATTCTCCAATGCTTGGTTATGACAGCCAACTGTCGCTGGCGACATAGCGACGCCAGTTTTAGGACCATGCGATGGAGGACATAACTGGGACAAAAATACGACGGATATATTCGTTACTGGCGGGCGATTTCGTTGAGTGATACGATCGCCCCAACATTTCCAGTAAATTGCGTAAAAGAGTGCGACCATTACCAGAAAGCAGCCAATTACAATGCCAACAATAGCTACAACTGATAACCCCTCTGTTCCATTGTTAACCATATGACGTGGTTTATTGGTGGAGACGTCAACCACTCCTGGGGCCCTTGTACCTTAAAGGACAAATACGACAGATAACGAACATCAGGATAAAAACTAGGCGTAATCGTAGATTAGGGAGTGAATTCAATGTACTTAAGAGAAGCTTACGTAAAGTGTTACTGTACGTCACAAAGGATTAGACAGAAGGGTGGGTACGTTTCGTGGACTGTTATAGTACAAAAGGTTGACCACCAAACTGTACCTCCTTTAAGGACCCCTCTCTAAATCCCTTTAAATTCGCCCAAAACCAGAACTAATTTCGGAATCTTCAACATTAGATATCAGGGACCTAAAATTTGGAATTCTCTTGATGAGTCTGACAAAAAAATACTTGATTTTCAATTAGGGAAGAAATTAAAAATTCACTTTATTGATTCATATTAAATATTACAAATTATTTTAGTTATTTCATAACGATGTATTCTGTTCCGCTGTAAGTTTCCATTCTGTTTGTATCTTTATATTTGTGTGTGTGTGTGTGTGTGTGTGTGTGTGTAAGTGTGATACCGACCGATAACTGTATAAATAATTTATGTAACTTAATGTCTGCCCAATGTTTTTAGCCCTTATGGTTATTTTGGGCAGGCAGTACTCTATACTAATTAAATGTTTATTGTAATTATTTTACTAGAAATACGACTCCCGCAAAAATCTCCCGAAGCTAGTTCTTAAAGAAGTCACAATGCTTTTATATTTTATTTTTTATATCAGCGTAATCCCCATTATTTTATTTGTTCTGCTGTGTTTGGTACACAATTAGTTATACCTGGTGCAAATTACATGATCAGTATACCGCTCAACACAGTGCTTCATTTAGCTATTTCACTGGGCAGGCAGTACTCTATATAGAGGATATTACACGGTGGCGCGAAGACATGAATTTTATTTTCGAGTGGCAAAACAATATTTTTTGCCACGAGAAAATAAAATTCATATCTTCAAGCCACCGTGTAATTGTGAGTACAAATAAATGGTTTTTGTTGATAGGCCACGGTCCCTTTTTCTTTCTTTTTCTTAAAGGGGGAGGGGTGGGGCGGGAGGGGAAGGGAGGTGGTAAATTGCGTAGAATACAAAGAAACAGCAAACTCAAATCATTTCGCCGGTTTTTCACAAAGCAAACACACCAGCAGGTTTGCGTTTTTCGGCGCTATCAGTCAGACCCTACATGCGGCTTTTCTGCCAAAATAAGCTTTGACAATTTTGTAAGTCTCCTGATTGTGTACCCCTAAGGGACGGACCATTAAAAAAGTGATGGGCGGGGGGGGTGGGTGGGGAATTTTCAGCTTTCACGAATTTTTTTTTTCGCTCACTGCTTGTGCAGGAATGTTTTTTTCAGGTGAACCCCTCTGCACGAATTCTTTTTACTACGTGTGAAAAAGTCACAATTGGACCTTCCTTCTGCAT
Source organism: Ricordea florida (assembly GCA_949710005.1). Lineage (NCBI taxonomy): Eukaryota > Metazoa > Cnidaria > Anthozoa > Corallimorpharia > Ricordeidae > Ricordea > Ricordea florida. The sequence continues at coordinate 6,000,502 of OX453285.1, forward strand.
GAATGTTTTTTTCTTGGCATGTTCCCTTGCATGAATTTTTTTTTGTTTTTTTCCAAACCGCCCCCCCCCCCAAGTCTACAGTGACGCTGGCACTGCATTTAGTTGTCTTTATTTTCAACCAGTGTTAACGGACAAGCTAGCATAGTTAACCTTTGTATTTCGGTTAATTGGCATAACGAAATAAATCAAGCCCCAAAGAAATTATTTTACCTTCTCTGCCACCGTAGCATTCATTGATGTCAGCACAATACTGATTGGACAGAGGAGCGTCGTGTCTGTCTCTAACGCACCAATAGCATCCAACGACGCCTTCACATGACTCCGAGTCAGGCCTCTTACCACACTGTGGGTCAAAACATTTGCCCAGTCTTTCTGTAGAAGGGTCGACAACGTCATCTGACAAGGAGGCTGTCGTAGGTACTGAGCAAATTGAAAGGCTGAAAGGAAATAATTTAAGAACTTGTCGACAACACAGGGTTGCCTACACTGGATTGCTTATGTAGAAAAAAATTTTAAAAAAGATAGCCAGTTAATCCGAATGGCCTTGCTCTCACGAGTCTCCTATAGCTATTCTTGGGAGAGCTCCGCCAGTATATGTGTACAGCCACTTGTCTCAAACTGCACTACTCGCATTTCTTTAGTTTAGGGACGGACCATTAGAAAAGTGATGGGGGGGGGGGGTGGGGAAAAAACCAAAAAAAAATTCATGCAAGGCAAAATGCCAAAAAAAAAAATTCATGCAAAGAAGAAGGTAAAAAAAAAAATTCATGCAGAAGGAAGGTCCAATTGTGAATTTTTCACACGTAGTAAAAAAAATTTGTGCAGAGAGGTTCACCTGAAAAAAAAAAAAATCCTGATTCCTGCAAAAGCAGTGAGCGAAAAAAAAAAATTCGTGCAAGCTGAAAATTCCCCACAATTCATCACTTTTCTAATGGTCCGTCCCTTACTTATTCCCAAAGCCCACTACGTGGGAATGTTAACCGTGTGCGTGCAAATGCTGGTATGCTTTATGCCGTGTACTGATTGGTCTTAAGGTTGGCTCGTGTAATAAGATGACACTTGATGAAGGATGTTAAGGCAGAGAACTATAACGTGCACACCAACTAGACGTTTTGATCTTGTAGTAAAACAGATTGAGAAGCAAACAACTACACAGACCAAAATACGAATGACTTACTTGCTCACTGGATATTTGCTCTCACAATAACGAAAGTAGAGCTTGACCAAACATGGGCACAGACAGCCTTGTCCTGACACACTGGAACACTGTTGATCCCTTGGACAATGGCAAGACTTCGAAGAGCAGTTGTTTTCCCGCCAAATGATACCTGCAAAAAACATGACTTGCTCATCAATAATTAAACAAATATGCAAAGGCAGGTAGTGTTGTGCTTAGCAATCTTGGCAGACGACAAATCGACAGGTCCAGGATCTCAAAACCGTAACAGTTTTTAGCTCCACAACAATATTATTTTTAGGGAGATGGACTTAAGAGAACACAAACCTAACCATGTGTTAGAATCCTGTGCACGTGTTAGGTGGCGCGTGCAATTAGAGGCGAAATGATTTGAGGTTCTCCTTTTTCTGTTGTCGACGCAAATTAAGCCCTCCTCCACCAAGATTTTTGTTCAGGGGCGGCGACCTCGCGTTCATAATACCGGCCTCCATTTGATTCACTTTTTCACTTTTTTTTTATTTCCCTTTTTTGATTCACTCAATCTTGGGGTTCCACGCTTTGTGCTGTCAAAATTCAGGAAACTTACCCACCCTTCTGTGTGATCCATTTTGACCTACATCGAGTAACACTTCACGTTAGCTATACTCTCAGCCATATAGAACGTACTCCCTAGTCTAGGGTTAATCCTAATTTCTAGAAGAAAACGTTACCTAAAAAAGCATTACTTCTTGCCACAGAGGACAATTGGTACTTCTTGCACAGTTCACCGCTATTCAGGGTGTCGATTCCTTCTGATGGTAGCTTCATCTCGTAGAAGCTTTCTTTCTTGATCTCCTCAAGGTTACGACACTCTTTCTTTATCATAAACCCTTTCTCTAACAAATCCTCAGCGATGTCTTTCTCTTTTTCTGTGATGTGGATGTACTCCAGTGTTTCAGCTGTGATGTATGGCACCAGGAAATCGTCGTGCATGAGAAGAAATCCAGCTGCATCGATAATGAAACAAGAATATGTTTTTTCCTTGCATTTAGGATACGCGTCCGAAAGGAGCCTAAAAACAATCAAAAGAAAAGATGATCGAGGCAGAGGCTTGGTTAGAGGTGGGACGTCACGTGATCAGAAAGCACAGTAACAAAACTGTAAACATACTTCTCGAAGTATGACAAGGGAAAGTCCGCCCCAATGACGCCAATAAGGTCATCGTTGGAGGTATTTTGTTGGTTATTTTCACCAAGGTACACAGTATGGGCAGCAGTGATAACAACTCCCGCTCCAAAGGCATCTACATAAGGAGTAGACAAAGCGACCAATCCCGTGTTGCTTACGGCGCTGCGATACCTAAATCAAACAAAAAGAATATTCACAACTGTTGATTTTGATTTTAGTATTCCATAAGAAGTAAGAATGAGACTCAAATTATGCTGCACAGTAGAGGATGGGAGGCAGCGTGGCCGAGTGGTTAGGGCGCTGGACTTGTAATCTGGTCATGGTCCCGGGTTCGATTCCCGTCCTGATCTCTTTTACCTGGATATATAACACGGTAATCCCGAGTTTCATATCCTTCGTATCATCGGCCACGCTTGCAAGTAGCCAATTGGTATGCCTTCTGCCAGTTGGGATTCGTAGCCCAAATTTTATGTCGCGTTTCATGTAAAATTGACTCTGAAAAGCCCCGTGGGGACGAGCCAATAAAGTATACATGTATGTATATATGTATCCATGTATGTGGGATGGACCGATAAATAATAACTTTATTATCATTATTGCTATTGCTTGCTATTACTGCTGCTGTTACTGCTCCTATTGTTGTTGTCATGGCCATCGTCACTGTTATTCTTCCTTATTATCACTCTGTTGGGCATTGTGGTGCATTTTGTGGGCGAAATAGAAGAATTTATAGCGGCCTAAAACGTACTTTATTTTAGCCCACTGAAAGAAACCAATGAAAACTGCGAATCAAATTATCGTGCAATTTAAGAAGCCAATAAAAATGTTCTTTTTCTTTCATGTCTTTTACAATTCTTGACGACTCACATAGGAAGACTTTGTAATTTTTAGCTACCTTCGCTCGATGGTGTTAGCATTTTTATTGTGGGAAAATTAAAGGCACTGAAGTTGTTAACGCTCGCTGATTTATTGTGAAGTGTTGTTGTTGTCTTTTTTAGTTTTTATTTTCTCAATGCCCTCCAAAGTGACAACAATAGTAGTAAAATGAGTCTGAGTCCAGTGAAGAACATATTTACGCCCGTGAGCATGCGCATAGACAATTATGTTGTTTATTATTATTGTGGTATTTGAGAAATATTACCCCGCACCCGTTCCCGCTTTTTCTTCATAGATAAATCTCTCTTTCTCTATTTTCATAATTATTTGATGCCTAAACAAACACTCATGGCCTTAAAATAATTGAGTAGAAAGTGCTGCCTTTGTAATGACATCTGTAAATGGTTAGACTCTCTAGTCTTCTCGGATAAGGACGATAAACCGCACGCCCCGTCACACAACTCTTTATAATTAATTTGTAAATGTGGGACGTAAAAGAACCCATGGGCTGTTTGAAAAGAGTAGGGCGTGTCCCCGGTGTTCTGGTCTAGCTGACTCGTGCTGTCATTGGTTTGGTTGTAATGCGCATATGGTTATGCACCTAGAATATGCGCAATAGAAATAGAGTATATTATTATTTTTATTATTATTATTATTATTATTATTATTACTTAAACATCAGCACTGAGTTAGGAGAGGTGGATTAGACTAAGCAGCTCAAGGGAAGTCCCCGGCGTGTTTGACTCAGTTTGTAAGCACTCTCACCTCTAAGAACGAAAGAAAATTGGGAATAAGATTTTCGAAAGGTTTTAGGTGGATTTCAGACTCATTAGCTTGGGAACACAGAACGTTAGTCAAACTTCATCAAATCGGTTCGGTGTCTACTCTTAAAGAATTATTAATAAACACAACAGTTTTGCAGAACAAAAAGTTTCATATTGTTGCAATTGGCTTTTCGAGCCCGTTTTCAAGAAGCAAACTTAGTAATACTGAGGACAGAGATAGACGGAAACTGTAATATCACCAGCGCTTTGTTCCAGAAGTCAAAAAGTAGAAGGAACAGTGAAAGATATATTTTTGAGCACTATCACAGACAAACTCCAAAAAAAGCAAATTCGAGCTCTCCCGAGTGAAGTCGAACCGACGACCTTTCGATTACTACTTCGGACGCTAGAAGGAAAAGTGCTTGCTAGTTTTTATTTGATTCTATTCTTTGTTTCAGCATTTAAAGTGTAATAACTATTTTGCAACCGATAGTAGTTTTCCTCTAGAAGGCTTAGATTCCAGAGTACGCAAAGACGATACTAACTGTATTTTTCCTTACCATGGTCTCTGTCTAGGCTCATAAGACTTGGCAAGCGATACCCCAGGCGTCATTCGTAAGACCCCATCGACTGTTGCGATGAATCTCCGAACCATATACAGAGTAAAATTGGTCCCTTTATGGAACCAAATATCTTCAATTTTCTCTGTTGCTACAACAACGTCTCGTATTCCCTCTTTAAATCCTGGATTTGCAGCGCCAGAAGTCGTCATGTAAGCCATTATTGAGTTTATGCGGGATTTGGTCTCGTCAAGGCTAATATACGCGTAGGGATCAATAAAAGCCTCGGGGCCGAACTTAACCACTGTGGTACCTGAAACCATGATATACAACAGATACCAAATTTAAGCATTTTGTACTGTGATCTTAACAACCAGTATTAAAAACAATGATAAAAAACGCATCGAGCATATTGTTAAGACAGGTTACATATATAAGCACGCGTGAATTTTCAAACACGCGCGAAAAGTGCTTGGTAAAGCATGACCCGCAAGCGAACGCTTTTCAAGCTCGCATAAGGAACTCAGAACGTGGGATACAAAACTTGATTTCATTGAACAGATCCAAGTTTACTGGCAATCCTGAATATATAATTATGTATACGTAGTGTGTTATATGTGTTATCAGCGGGTTATGTGTTATGGGTTATATGTAATAAGTTATGTGTTATATATTTGGCGTTATGTGTTATAGGTTGTATTATCTGATGTGTTGTAGGTTATATGTCACAAGTATGTGTTATATGTTATAAGTTATGTGTTCATGTGTTAAATTATGTTATGCATGTGTTATGTTTTGTATTTTGCATTATGTGTGATGTGTTATATGTTATGTATTATGTATGACCCAATTGCTCTCTTTTCAGGTTTTCTTAAGGTTACGGAACAGGTTCGCAGGTCAAAATTTTACAAAATTGAGATTTTTGGCATACATAAACTATGTGGTCCAGGCTTTCTTTAGCAGAAAAAATAAATTCGAAATCTCTTTTCGCTCCAGAGATATCGCAAATTTCCTTTTTTGCGTGACTCATTACGTCACAGTTGACTAAACCTTCTACGCCGTATTTCTCGGCTAATTTTTTTTTTGAATTTGCCATCTTTGAGCTGATACTTCGCATGCAGGAATTTATCGTAGAATCATGAAATTTCGCCCAACGGTGCACGAAACCCTCATCTTCAAAAGTGTGTCGGGCTTTTGCCGATTTCTTTTTCGCTTAGAAGATATAAGTCCTAATGCTGTCTCCATCCAAGAAGAGCTCGACAACCAACTTTAAATTATAATAACTTTGTTTTGAAAGCTGATCTAAAAAATCCCCGACACACTTTTGAAGACAAACATCTGCTGAGTATCATGCAGTCATTGTTTTCTTGATAAGGTCAAAATCCGACGCGCGTTTGCCGCATTTATAAGCATCGGTTGATTTGCACTTGACTGATCGCAGCTCGTTTAATATTGAATTTCGCAAGTTAAAAACATTTTATCACCGTTCTAGGTTCTATAAGCTTTAAAATGATGTATAGGTTTAGGCAGTTTCCTAAAATTACGCGCCCGTGAGGATGGTTTTGCGCAACGCACCCGCGAACCTGTTCCGTAACCTTAACTATAAGGAAAGAATATGAGATCACCATTAGCTGCATATCTTGAAAAGTGCACACAAGCTTGCTTTGGTTTCACTAGATCCAAGCGGTGATACAAGAACTTAGATCCTGCAAATGAAGCACATTAAAGAGATCATGGGAAATAAGAAAGAAGAAATACCAGCTGAGTAAAAATTACGTGTTATGTATCTGTGTTCTTTTCCATTCATGCCGGAGCGAGACGGAACTAAAAAGGCTAGTATTTGTCTTGAAGATGTGTGCGAAATCACCTCTATCAAACCGAACGGTGGCATTAAATTGGAAAACATGTTCTTCTGACCTTCTAGGATGCTTTGCGCTGCCAACTTCTTCTGTTTGTCTCCTTCTGGAATTACAAGTCCTACAGTGAAATTTGTTCCTCCAACCGGCATCCAATAATAAGTCGAGTTTGTCTCCTTAACTGTCACTCCTTCTATAGCTTTACCGCCGCGCGGCAGGAATTGCTTTGATACAAAAGTTTTTTGACCGGATCCACCACTAAGATAAAAAGAACACGAACGTTTATAGTCAAGAAATTAATCAGAGCTGAGAAATATGCATATGTGTGCCGCGAAGCACTGAACACTAAACTTCAATGGAAAAACAGAGGATATACTTTGAATTTAAATTTCAGTGCTATAAATCACTCCCTGTAATCAATATTCTCACTGACCGTTAGCCCTGATCGCGTTGGGAATCGAACCCACGACCTCCTGAGCCGGTCCAAGGATGGCCTCCGAGTAAGCAACGAGGCTAGACGGAAGAAAGTCGTGGGCGAATGTGATGGGTTCATTAAATACGTTCCGCTTAGCACTTAGGGACGGACCAGTAGAAAAGTGATGGGGGGTGGGGGTGGGGAAAAAACAAAAAAAAAATTAATGCAAGGGAAAATGCCAAGAAAAAAAATTCAGGCAAAGTAGAAGGTAAAAAAAGAAATTCATGCAGAAGGAAGGTCCAATTGTGACTTTTTCACACGTAGTAAAAAACATTCGTGCAGAGGGGTTCACCTGAAAAAAAAAAATTCCTGCACAAGCAGTGAGCGAAAAAAAAAATTCGTGCAAAGAAGAAGGTAAAAAAGAAATTTCATGCAGAAGGAAGGTCCAATTGTGACTTTTTCACACGTAGTAAAAAACATTCGTGCAAAGGGGTTCACCTGACAAAAAAAATTCCTGCACAAGCAGTGAGCGAAAAAAAAAACTCGTGCAAGCTGAAAATTCCCCCCCCCCCCCTCTAATGGTCCGTCCCTTAACACAAACACTATAAAGTGAATAGTGGAACAGAGAATTTAGTTGCTGAAACTCCCATTGAGCGCAAGCCCTAGCATTGGGAATAAGACGAAGCACAAGAGGGAAAGGAAAAAAATACTGTTTCGCTAAGTTTTGGTAATACATTCATGTTCTATATTTTTGAGCCGTTCTTCCAGACCTGTTTGAGTATTCAATCGATAATTACACGAAAACTTTTGCATACTTCTACACGTTTCTCACTTGATGATTTGTTTACATGAAATTTTTCAGCAAGATATCTTGAAAAGCAGAAGAGTTACAATTTTCTAAATATTTGGTGTATAAAGGACATCAATGTATTACCCACATTTTTGTAGACTTTTTTGATACAGAATACACTAGCGATAAGTTATAAAGATCGGTATTTGCTACGGTGGTCTAACAAGTAACCTTAAAGTCTCTTACTTGACTGAACGTTCACGTGTATCAGCCATATTAGTTTCAGAACTATACTTGGTCTTTGCCTGAGTTGCGAGACAGTAGCAGTGTACTCCAAGACCCCTTCACCATGAAGGTGTGTGGGTTTATTTCCTTAGTCTCTATTATTTTGTCTCGTTTGTTTTCTTATTTATTTATTTATTTAACATTTCTTTATACACGGTTAAAAATCCTCAGGTAATACTAATATTTAATATTTAAAAATTAATACTAATAAACTACTAATAAACAGTCCATGAAAAATACTAATTAATAAAAATTTGAAGTAGTAAATCCTAATTTAAATATTAAACTAATCCTGTTTTCCATGAATGCCGTGTCTAACTTTGCTTTTAAATTGATTAAAGGATTTTATCATTCTGAGATTGCAGGGTAGGCTGTTCTAAAGAGAGTTGCACTACTGTCAGTAACTAAGGCTATTTTTCATATAGTTAGTTCGTGGATGAGGTACAACCAGTTTGGAATCTCTTGAAGAATATCGCATTCCACCACGTTTTAGAAATTTAGACCATAGGTATTCAGGAACCAAGCCATTTAAAGATTTCTATACCATTAAGGCTTTCTGAATTTGACGCTGGGTACACAAATCTTTCCAACCCAGTTGTCGTATTAGACCTTTGGCATCAGTATCATAACTACTTCTTTGCTCTCCGTCACTAGTGAACGTAACAGGTTTTTACACCGACGACGAGCCCGGTGGGTCATGATGTCAAAACGGATGGATTGCTTTCTTTAGTGACATAAATACTGAATACTGGACTTATGCATGTGACTGATATTCATTTGTGATTGGTCAACAAAACACAATCAGTAACTAATTATGATATTTCTTGCAGTAGCTTAACTCAACTCACTTTCTTATGGAGTCATAAACCACTGAAAAGCCAGGATCCGACTCTAAAGTTCTGATATCCACAAGAATTGGTATGTGACTGGGGTCAGAAGGAGCAGGTAAACGTGGGTGCATCATAGTCCTTCCAGAACTGCCCACCATGAAAGCGTAGCTAGCTTGGCCTTTCCTATAGTAGGTGATATCTGAAAGAAGGTCTTCCATACTGATGTCTGTGCCAACAACACCAATAAACTCTTGATCGCTATAGCAGGGAAGTGTGATGGATGTTATAAGACCTGAGAGATATGAAACGGTGGTGGCTAGATACGGTCTTATAACCAAAACCAAGAGAAAATGAGGAAAGAGAACATAATCCTGTCTGATATGGTAAGAGAAAATGAGGAGAGAGAACCTAAACCCGTCTGATATGATAAGAGAAAATGAGAAAAGAGAACATAGCCCCGTCCGATATGATAAGAGAAAATGAGGAAAGAGAACATAACCCCGTCTGATATGATAAGAGAAAATGAGAAAAGAGAACATAGCCCCGTCTGATATGATAAGAGAAAATGAGAAAAGAGAACATAGCCCCGTCTGATATGATAAGAGATAATGAGGAAAGAGAACATAACCACGAATACGGAATGAAAATCTAAAATCAATATAGGTGCTACCTGAAATACTTCGGTTACAAAATAATAGTTAAAAGATTTATTTTAAGACAAAAAGGTTTCTTTAAGATAGTAAAGCATATTATGAGAATTATCAAAAATAATGTGAAAGACTGGTGATAACAATAAAGTCAGTAAAATATTAAAAAAAGCAACTTATTTCATTAATTAAGATTATATCCTACCAAGGCCAAATCGATCCATATAAGGTGTGGATATAATTGGTTGATCACCAGCTGTGTTCTTTAAGAAAGTGTCGTAGTACGTTGCCATAGCACCACGTAAGAACTTGATGTTCATCACACTCGTGAACTTTCCAGGCTTAAATCACATAAATTTACAAAAGAAGCCGGTTAAGTATGACGGTAGTTTGCATAATAATAGGGATAATGAGAAAAATGAAAAATAACTCCATTGTGACTGGCTAACAGCAGTGCAGTTCAAGTGTAACACCAGTATAAATTACAAATTACGTTTTTCTCAAGTATAATTATTAATAAGCATGCATACGGTTTCCTGGTTCAATTAGGTTGATAGCCAATCAGATTTGAGAATTTTGTTACAGTTATCATTGATAATTTGCTTGCACTCGTGAGTTTTTCCAGAAGTTCACTTGTGCAAATAAATCACAAATTGAACTCGAAACGATATATTTACTATTACTAAGGGACGGACCATTAGAAAAGTGATAAGGGGGGGGGGGGGGGGTGGGGAAAAAACCAAAAAAAAATTAATGCAAGGGAAAATGCCAAAAAAAAAAATTCATGCAAAGAAGAAGTTAAAAAAAAATTCATGCAGAAGGAAGGTCCAATTATGACTTTTTCACACGTAGTAAAAAAAATTCGTGCAGAGGGGTTCACCTGAAAAAAAAAATTCCTGCGCAAGCAGTGAGCGAAAAAAAAAAAATTCGTGCAAGCTGAAAATTCCCCACCCCTCCCCTCACTTTTCTAATGGTCCGTCCCTAAAATTAATGCATTTCCTTCAGCATACTCCTTGCTGTTAATTTCCCTAAACTAATTCTACAGCTACTTCATCTCCTTGTTCATGTCTGTCTTCGTTTTTTTCTTCTACTCGTTTGTTATTACACGCAATTTTCCCTTTTGTTTGTCATTGATTTATATAGTTATTTATCCATTCATTCGTTCGCTTGTTCGTTTGCCATAAACTCCTTTCATTACGACTATTACCATGGCAGAATAAGTTTTAAGTTAGGGACGGACCATTAGAAAAGTGATAAGTTGAGGGGGGGGGGGGGGGTGGGGAATTTTCAGCTTGCACGAATTTTTTTTTTTCGCTCACTGCTTGTGCAGGAATTTTTTTTTCAGGTGAACCTCTCTGCACGAATTTTTTTTACTACGTGTGAAAAAGTCACAGTTGGACCTTCATTCTGCATTAATTTTTTTTTACCTTCTTCTTTGCATGAATTTTTTTTTCTTGGCATTTTTCCTTGCATGAATTTTTTCCCCACCCCTCCCTCCCCCATCACTTTTCTAATGGTCCGTCCCTTAGAACTAACTTACCCTAACATTAGGTGCCTTTGAAACACCATACGAAGATCCATCCTGACTGGCTATGTCTCGAAGGAGTTGCACATCAACTTGCATGCCGTATGTGAGTATGACAACGCTGTTAGCAAGCTCTGCATTCCTTTCTTTAATGAGTTGCATGATTGCCGTTTTATTATCGTCAGGTTCGCCATCGGTTAAAAAGATAATCAATTTAAGTCTAGGAGCGCTGTTTTCACGATTTGAAGCACTCATCAGGTCGAAAGCCCGAGAAAAAGCAGGTCTGTAATGTGTTAAATCTTGTCAAGAAAAATGATAAAAAAAAAACGATGAACAAAAGATAGAAGATCAGTAAGAATAGGCCATCTTAAGGTTGTTGCTTAGTAACCTAGCCTTTGAACAGAGGCGATGTTTAGGAGAGCTGGCTTGGTTACAAACCTTTCTGCTCTGCAAATCATATTATTTAAAAAGAGCAAGAAGGCCTATAATTGTTAGAGACAGCACCGATACCGAATAGCGGTACTTTGGTTAGTGTTCTCGTTGTACGCATCATTCTATCCTCATATTGTTTTTGTATACAAGTGTCACACAGTTTCAGTGTTATATTAAAAGTCGGTCAGGCGAATCGCGTTGACGATCTGCCGTTACTCCTCGACTGACGCAGCGTAATTTCCATTTAAAGGTCAAGAATCAAGGGCAAACAACTGTAAGATTTTCTATTAATATTTAAGATAAAATTTTTAAAGCGTATAATTATAAATACTCAGGTGATTATACAAAATCGCGGGCTCTGGTTGGTTCGCTATCTCGGATTATCAGCCGATAATCACCTCCACGAACAAAATGGCTAACAGTCGTTCGCGCTCTTTTGATGAAATAAAATTTTTTCATGTTGTACAATGCTTTTTCTTTTCTTTTTTTGAAATAATAACCTGTGTATTTATACTAAAACAATTATTCGCCTCAGGCTTAGTGATTATCGGTGAACATTCACCTCGACTTCGTCTCGGTGAATATTCACCGCTAATCACTTCGCCTTCGGCGAATAATTGTTAAATATAGACAGAGCGCCATGAATACCAACTTGTTGTGATTATAGAAAAATGGTTATGTCGAATATAGCTGTACGCCTGTAATGGTTACGAGAGAGTTATGCCATGATTTCGCTGATCTCGTTGCCACAACGCACAAATGATTAAAAAATCGGACGTTTACACCTCCTTCCTAATTGCCATACATACGCATTATTAACCACACGAGGTCACTGACATTGATAACATATTGGCTAGGTTTTTTATGCTCTTTTATTCACTGAGACGTAGTCAAGGTCAATGAATACACAAAATACAACGATATCGATATTCAGCCATCTTGACCGGACAATCTTGGTCAATAGAGAATTTACTTTATCGTCATTTTGCTGATTTGTTTGGCAAAATCGCGCTCAAAATCCCGAGATGGTAACCAAGCAGAACTGAGAATTAATTCGCCTCCTCTTGCCCAGCCAAGAAACCAGACGTACATTTAATAAACTTCCTAATGTGTTTTTTTGCCAAAATATGGTCGACGATCAATCGAAAACGTTCAGCAACATCTGCTGGTTTACCAGTGCATTAATATTCTCCTTCTTGTTGTTTTGTTGTTTTTGTAACATACGGTGGCTCCTTTAAGGTTAATAATTTCTCTGGCATTACTTTGTCATCATGGTTTGCATCACAAAAATTTCCTTACCTCCAGGAACCAGTTGTTGCACGTATGATTTTAGAAAATGGAGGTCAATGGGTGTTGATTCTGCCAACATTTCATCAAAACATTTGGTTCCGTTTTTGCTATTGGCACCTGGCGTTGATGGTTTGTTGCTGAATGTCACAAGTCCAATCTGAATAATAAAAGAACGTTTTATTAGGGCTTTACCAAGTTGCTAGTTTGAATCCAGATCCGGACCGATCTCTTTCAGGATAAATCCCACTTGCCAAAGATTACGTCAATAGTTTAGTGGCCAAAACTCCTGTTATCTACAGTCTACTTACCCTGTCTCTGGGATTCATAGTATCAAGCACAGTCTTTGCAGCTTCTATTGCAGTCGCCATACGAATTCCCAATCCCATAGATCCACTTGTATCAATAACCAGGACAACATCTTTGGATTCTGGGACAGCTGTTTCTACATAAAACGGTGTCAGACGAGGATCATAGGAACTGCAGTTACCCGTGTCATGAAAAGCAGGAAAGGTTGTCAACACGCCTTGCTCTGAGCCAAAGTACTGCCGCTTTATAAATGTGTGATTCGCTGCAATTTTGCTCATCTCTTTTAAGGCTGTGACATCCAAATGACGTGGATTGGAAGAAGCATTCCCTGCAATCTTAGCACACATTTGGGACAAATCCACTATTCGTCCATATCTAGAATCGAACTTTAGGTTCTGTGAAGTATATTCTTGTACCTTGCAGCATTCTATTGGACTCTTTTCAGTTTGAGATCGAGCGTACGAAGCTTCGACGGTTGCCTTTAGCTCTTGAATGACTTCAACCCCTTCTTTGAACTTGTTTTCTAAGTTCGTAGCTAGCGTGGAAACGATAGAAGTTCCATCAATTTCCAGCTCTGTAAATTGCAGCTGATCAAGTTCAGCCTAGATATTATCAGAAAACTGTATAACTAGAGGGAAGATATAAATGTTAACTAGACGCATATCGCCCTTATAACTCCGCTTTTAATTAGATCTATTAAATCCTAGGTTTAGTCCCAGTGAATCTCTGATTTCCGAATGCGCAGTAGAGTCACAAATACTAAATGTAAAATGAATAAACAAAATAATAAATAACTCATAGCTTGTCCACGTAACCAGGGCCATTAGGTGTGGCATATAATTTATGGTAGGTCACCATATACAGTGCTTACAGGGGTATGCAATTGTTTACAAATATATATCCTTGTAAACCCTTGTATACCCCTGTAAGCACTGTATATGGTGACTATATGATGGCCTACCATGAATTATATGCCTTTGGTGTTGAGAATTCTAGAAAACAGTGTGCAATTGTGGTTACGATGTTCACACGTTATCGCGTCGACAATAGTCAGTGTCATTTTCTGGCGAGTAGTGTTAACATTTGGCACTTACAAAACTCTGTGTTTAACCCCAAACTTTTATTCCATAAAATCGTATAAGGATTGTTAGGCATTCTACCAGTTATGGTTATGACTAATAAAACGTTGTACCAGATTCGATTTGCGCATAAAGTTGGCCAAGTTTCAAGCTCGTAAAATATCAAGGGGAAGCGGTAATTTTCAAAAATTTGTTCAGTGAAACTTTAGATCTTTTCAAATCCAAGTGAGATAGAAGCAAATAACGCAGGAAGGGCTTCAGTAAGTTCCCACTGCTTTGGTTTTTGTATTACCCTGTTTTTTATTTGCAGGTCATGTGCTGCGCTGCAAAACGCACATTGTTGGTGGTTAATGGCTCGAAGAAAACGCAAAGAGGAAAGAGCGCCTAAAACGAAAAACTTTCATCGCAATGAACTTAAAATTTAATTTCTGTTGTAAGTTACCGAAGACCCTTATTGTCATAAAGTTTTTAAAATTTCTATCTATCATGTTTTGGTCGACATTTACCGACAGTCGCCCTCAAGTTCTAGATAAATTTGGCTCAAAAAGTACGCATTTTGGACATAAGCTGGTGTGAATTTAAGTTTAAACAACACAAGCGTTTATTTTTAAATGAAACAAGTGGTGGCGTTCGCTAAGCTGGTGTTTCTAACCTTATATATTGATAACAGATGATGTCATGAGATGGTCATAACGAAAGGTGAAACAACGAAAGTACCGAATTGTTTCACTGCAAGTTTTGGTAGTTTTCGGCTGGCGTTACCGATAAATTTCGAATAGGAGTGCAGTTCATAAAGCGGGAAAGAGTGCATCATTTGCTACGAGATAAAGGCAACATCCTTTTACTTTTCAGTGATGCAAAAAAGTGTGTCTCGTAGAGATGAAAATATCAAACGAGGATGTAACATATTTTCTCCTACCTGAAGGTCCGCTACACCAAGTGCTTCTACGGCCAAATTAGACAGTACTTTACTAAAATCATCTGGGTCTAACAACTCCGAGCTGACAGAAGACACGCCAAGCAAAAAAATGCCAAAATATCCAAAGACTAGAGATGACTCAAGTACGTTACGAGTCCCATCGGCCTTCATTGCTGAAATCAGAAGGCAAAGAAAAAAATTCGTTTCTTGTCCAAAAATGTTGCCAAGTCGCTGCCTTCGTCTTCACAGCCTGAATTGAATGTAAGTATAAAAACAATTTCATAAAATTTTAGCCTGAATTTTTACATAAACGTCTTCGTTTGTCTCACTTTATGTGGCTCTGAGTAAGATTTACCATCAGCGATCCGCAAGACAATTATAATTATCTTTCGAAAACTAACCTGAAATCTGTTAAAACTACCAATATTTTGGATTTGACTCCTTCATTATTTTCAAAAAAGACTTGTGGGCTTTTGAAACCCGTTAGAACTGTGGGAGATTTCTGAAAGATGTCGTGCTATCACTTAGAAAAGCAATTCATTTTACCTATGGAACGGGGCATTAAATGACTGCAATAGCGTCGAAAATTTACGTTTTCATCAAATAGTCCGGTATGGGTCTTCTTAATTCCCCGGCAACGGCCTATAATATGTTTGAAACACGTGTTAAATGATGAGCTAGCCATAAACTACGCTATTGGATCATCGCAAAGTCCAAAGTTGCATTCATTTCAAAATAATCGGTGTTAAACTTGAGTCCATCGACCGAAATAAGCTAAAAGAGAAAAAAAAAAACAAACAAATAGGGTATTGTATCAAAACTAGAGGAGTAAATCATACTTCATAATCCAACAAGACGAATTAACGCTACTGCAAAACCACTTTCATAAATGGCGGTCGATCTATTATTCTTTTGATTTCATGGTAATGAGCCTTATTGGCCTCGCTAACATGTGCAAAACTCAATAGAATTTTTGTTCCAAAATGAGGCCAGTGGGTCTAACTAACATACATACAAAAGAATAATAAATCGACTGCCATTTATAAAAATAGGTACCCATAGGGTACATGTGTGGGCTACAGATGTGGAAGACAAATGTACATGTCGGAACAAGACAGGTTATCAATTAGCACTTGAATTTAGCTAACAACTTTTACACTGCAGTGAAGTAAGTAAACTTTGTGATTGCTACTTCTCTCTGTTTTGCATTTTATTGAAAAATTTTCTCGTTAGGTTAACAGTGTTGCAGGGCAGTAAGGTTGCATCAAGTCAGCATAACATTGTGTCCTGCTTAAAAGTTGCAGTATAAGTAATTGTATTTCTATGCATCGGACACCTAGTGACAGCTTATTTGAGGTTGGTTAGACTATGCTTGCCTACTGCTTAGGGCCATTTTCACTTGAGTGTCGAGAGTAATTTGCGTTGACTTTGGTTTTGCATTGCCATGCTGAGCGTTTGCCTTAAAAACTTTGCGCCACTTTCTCAACCAATCAGAAGAAAAACCAAAACCAATCGTGACTTGCTTGCGCAAGTTTTCCTGTGTTTCGTGTTATTGCTTTGAATTTTGATTGTACAATGGATTGCTTTGTGACCTATGTGATTGGCCAGAGTAAGTACTGGTCTATTAGGGTAAAGTGAGACAACAGTCCCATTAGCTAGCAATGAGGTTTTGGAGAGTCACAATATTAAACTGGTTAAAGGCATAAAACTTGCAAGAGTGACAACAAGAAAGATAATGACTTTGCACTATGCATTCAGTACAGCGCATTGTTTAGCGTTGTTAAGAAACCTTCTCCTTGATATTTTATCCTTGTTTAAAAGACAATACAAAAATTGTGAGTAAATTATTTTGTTTAACTCAACCTTTAATAAGAAATGACTTAAGACTCAAACAACACTTGTACAACAAAACATGCTGTCTGAAACAGTTCATGGATAAACAGGAACGTGTCTGTCACCGATTTTTAACTCGAACTTAAGATTTTAATACAACAATTGCTCAATATGAAAAACGTATTGACACTGTAAAACAACAATTTCAAGTTGATCTTGAGCACTTCATTAGTAAACATATTTTTGTCAACATCTGGCAGGTTCTCATAAAATACTAGTCACAAAATTTAATAATTAATATCAACAGTAATTTATAACAAAACAGTCCATGTAGTTGCCTTTATGGCAATATGTTCATAGCTTTTATGGTCTTGTGCATTTGGAAACAATGACCTATGGCAATATTATATCTGTTATAACTCTTGATTTCTTACATAAGGTCATCTTCAGTTGTTACGGAAGGTACAAAAGCAGAGCATGGATTGATGCTTTATCCATTGTTGATTCATTTCTAGTTTTTTCCTTGATGATGTCAATTATTTCTTGGAAGAGTGTTAACTTCTTTCTTTCACTGCTGCAGGTTTGAAATAGAACTTGTGCAAACCAATTTTGTTTGCATGCAGATGCCTTCGGGACTATGTGACAATTTTTGCATTCTGCCATAAGGGTTCCTTGGCTAAGTTCAATCTTTTTTTGACATTTGCAGCAAGACAGATAGTGGTCAACACGTTCAATGGCTATTATTTCGCCCACTACAGTGGTGTTAATGTATTCATCTGGTATGAATTCATAAGATTAACGATAAAAACAAAGGCAGAATTGCTTTCTTTAGGAATTACCACAGTTTTTGGAGGTGCTTCGTGTGCGAGAGCACGTGGCATGACACGGTCCAAACTTGCTTCACGAACGAGTTCATTTATCCCATCATACACATATGATATGAGCTCATTTATCCCGTAAACGGACTCATTTATCCTCCGGAGAGGCTCAATCATCCTCCGAAGAGGCTCAATAATCCTCCGAAGAAGCTTGTTTTGTTCGTGACCTGACAATTAACCTGACAGCATCTGGTTCGCGATTTTAGCCCGTTTATGGCTCACTCCACGTTGCATGAAACGACTTAAAGTTGCTGCAAAATAAACACCCCTTTCTTGTATTCGGGAAAGATTCATGCCCTGAATACTGTAAGTCGAGAACGCAATTTTGTCCGAAATCACTGTGAAAACAGGAAATCTGTTCGCCATTTTCGGTCCACTTTGCACAAAGCGACCAAAACCTGCTGCGAAATAAAAACTGCTTCCTTTTATCCGACCGACATTCACGCTCTGAACACTGTGATAAGTGGAGAAAGCAATTCTGCCCTAAATCATTGTGAAAAACAGGCAAATCTTTCTCACCAACTGTGAAGAAAAACGAAGAAAACGACCAGCCAAATGACGAAGAACACGAGCAAATCTAGAATCAACCAGCGAAAATGACGATGGTTGGGAGCACATGGGTCATCTCGATTCTTATTGGCCGAAGAGAGATCACGTGATGTTTACGGACGGACACACCATTTCGCTAGCATAAGTGTGGAGCTACCACAGGTAGCCCACACAAAAATGGTCTATGGAAACGCTCATTCACACAAAGTAGCTAACGCCGTTTCTATACACTATAGGATTTCTGCCAGTTATATTGCGTGTTTTGCAGCATTTGGATCAATCGGTGACTCACGCGGAACAATATTCACTTAACTTATACGGCAGTATGATTAAATTTATTCTAAAAAAAATCTACGCTGTGTTCGTGACGTTACAATGTATTTCAAGTTAAATAGCTGAAGACAAAAGGCACAACTGGTGAAATAATAAAGATAGTCTATGTTGGGCCAGTACAGTGCAGTATTTTCCGAACTAGGACTCGGAGAGTCGTAGGTTCAACTCCTGTTCGGCGGAGAAATCGGATACATGTATTAGTTCCTAAATTTACCTGCTCAAAATAACACCTTTCAACAAAATTTGTATTTAGAAAGACACAACCAGTAAAATAACAAAGATAGTCTATATTGAGCATGGTGGATTTGTAAAAGATGTACTGTATTTTCCGAAGTAGGACTTGGAGAGTCCAAGGTTCAACTCCTGTTCGGCGGAGAACTCGGATATTTCCGAGTTTACCAGCTGAAAATAACATCTTAATTTCAACACAACGTTTATTTCAGTCTCATAAAAACCCAAATTTCGTGCAAAATCAAACACTTGCAGACTCCAGTAGTTTGCTATTGCTTTTAACTGTAAAATACCTAACAAGACGGAAAGTAATTGCTCTTTGAAACGTTTGGGCACCTTGTCCACAGTAAGCAAATATTGGCTACTTTTCTTTCAAAACGTTCAATATATTTTGGACCTGTCTAACAAAAAATGGAGGGGTGATCGTGCTACTTATCTTGTTCTCTTAGTTTTCGTTTAATTGTAGTTTAGGTGTCTTGGAAATATAGTCTCAGAGTGATATACAACACTTAGTTCTGTTGCTAACAAATCACGTTTGCGAATTAAGGAAGTTGTGAAGTTACAATTTTAGACCACTGCTCATCAAACGCCGTCATAAGAATCCCCTTTACAACACCACCAAAAACAGCTGTGCCCAATTTATGACTAATTATATACAATGGTTTCCACTTTGGCCCCTAGCGTGACACCTTTCCCGCATTAAACAATTTTAGAGAGTTTATTACTTGGGTGTTGAGTCGAGAATAGGATGCAGTTATAAAAAACTGATTATAGTTATTGTTAGTGGTTGTGCATCTGTCATTGCAGATTGCAAACCCAATTGTAATCGACAGAGAGTAACACAAGCCAAACTAATCAATTTAAAGACATCTAAATTTCTAGCTGTAAACTCTACGACTTCAAGAATATGCAGGCTGACTGTTTTAGGAAAATAAAAAGATTCTCTTTTTTTCTTTTCTTTGTTTTAACCAAGAAAATTCTTCTTTTGAGTGTCAACCCAATTTCAGGTCGTAAATTCGCCTGAATGGTCCATATACATTTAATGTGCTGCGTTACATAAAACAGGTGAGTTAGAATATCAAGACATAATTATGTACAGTTTATAATCCATAACAATTGTTTTCTTTTATATTCGTTTTAGTTCAATTTAATCCTTGGTTTAAATTCTATTTTCCCATGTTTTGCGTGACTTACATGAATTGTGTCGCCACATTATGGCATTGTAACCACATCATGGCACTTTTTCTCTTTGTTCACTGTAGACCTGATCTTTGGAGCAGGTCTTTGAGGTCTACTCTGAGGTCTACTCTGAAGTCTACTCTGAAGTCTTTCACGTACAAAGCTAGTGTAGGACATTCAGAGGTTCCTTAGCCTTATACGACATTATTGGAGCATACCCTTGTACTCGTTGTAATCTTAAGCTGTTCACGATGGATTGCTCTGATCCATGGCAAAATATCTCTCTTTGGGCGAGTAGAATCAAGAAGAAGACGGACTCAGTGGGGTTAACCGTTAGCCGTAAAACGGGCAAAAAAATTAGCCGTTAGGCGTAAATATTAAAAAATTTTAGCCCGTTAGCCGTAAAAAAAAATTAACCGTTAGCCGTAAAACAGTCAAAAATATTAATCGTTAGTCGCAAAAGTCGTCCCCCATTGAGACCTTCGAAGAAGCGTTGGCACAACATGTCTTAAGGGACCATTTGCCGCGCTGCTAACTTACAATTTTAGACACCCAGCCATGGCATTGACCACTCTACATTGACCAGCTATGTAGAGACATAGGGTGTCGCCCTTAAGACCACCCGTTGCTGATGCAGGACCGCGATGGATAGCGTACTTAGTAGACTCATGGCTGTCCGAGCCGACGTGATCAGGTGGATTCTCACTTG
>OX453285.1:6026131-6098631 GCA_949710005.1 Ricordea florida
TGTAACTTTTCTCTCCTCATTCAAGTTTCCAGTAAAATTTTTCGGATGACCCAATTTGCACTTAAATAAAAATTAATAGGTAGAAAAAATGAAGGAAGAGACAAATATAACATTAAAAAATAAATGAAAAATGTATTTTAAGAAATATATAAAGAAAGAAATGAACTGATAAACAAATAACTCACCCCACTATTCTCTTCCCACGTAGCGTTCAGACCGATTAGATGATTTTTTAAACAGATTAATGAACGACTGTCTGAATCTTGGCATGTTGACCCGTTGGAATCCTGACAATGTTGAAACTCTGACAGCGGGGCAGCTGTACCCTAGCCGGTTTGAAATTCAGACAATTCTTTCATTCCTAAGGCTGGCTTGCTTTCTATTGTGCCGAAAGTTCTGCACATTGCTGTGAAGAAGAAGTAATTACAAACAGCTCTCGGTCGGAGATTACGAAGAATTTCAGTTTCTTTAACTGTAGTGTTAACATGCAGAAAACTTGACCTTTGCAAAGAATTTACAAAATATTTTCATTGTTTTCAATCTCTTTCCTGCAACGTTCCGGACATCTCTGTCAGATCTAAAATGGATACAGTTGTCCACCTTTTGTGATAGTTTATATTGGACGGTTTGTCTGGCGTCGTGCGAAAGAATTACTCTAAACCTACCTTTTCTTCAGTCCTGGCCAAAAAGTTTGGGACAAGCCCTTCTTGTAACATAAGCCGGAAATAAAGTGAAGGATTGTTCTTCAATTTTTAAAATTAAAGAAATCTACGGCCAACTGGAAACATGGACTGGAGTCTGAACTGGGATCTGGACTTGACTCTGGACTGGACTCTGGACTGGAATTTGGACTAAACTAGAAAGGGATTGGCCTTTCTTGCGGTCGCGTATCGCATATCGGATGTCAGGCTTAATGATAATAAGTATCATTATACATTAGTGTCACCAACTTGATTATGTTTGGCTATAAGCACGCAGCTAATTCTTGCTTGCTCTGTTTCTCTTACGTCATACCTACAGACAATAGATTTTATATTTGTATAAGTGACGTCATACCCACAGACAATAGTTTTGTGCATACAGAAGTGACATCACCTAACACACCAGCAGATTGATCAGTTTTGTCATGGCAGAGTCGAAATCAAGGTTTGCCACATTATCAGAAGAAGATTTTTAAAAACCTCCTCCTTGATGTTAAAGATGCAAAAAGCACCAAAACGGCCGTTAAGTCAGAACTGAAAGTGTTTCATCAGTATTTGAAGTAAAAAAAAAAAGCAGATGAACCTCAAATGAAAGATACGCTTGCGAACGTGCTAAAGCTGTGCTATGCAGAAGCTCGAAAAGCGGATGGCACTTCTTATTCAAAGAGCGCATTGAACAGCCTCAGATTTGGATTAAATCGGCATTTCAAAGCTACTAGTGGTTTTGACATCATCAATGATTCAGAGTTTTCTGACACAAACAAAGTGTTTTGCGCGAAGTGTGTGGACCTGAAGCGACAAGGGCTGGCGAAAGGGGAACACAAGCCACAGATATGCGAAGAAGACGTTAAAAAAACTGTACGAAAGCGCTGCCTTTGGTCTGAATTATCCAGAAAAGCTTCAAAACAAAGTTTTTTTCAAGTAATTCGGTACTGGCTTTTGTCGCCGAAGAAGGCAAAAGCCAGTACACACAAAACAGGATCCGATTACTGCTTATTGCAACTTCTTGCCAGCACTCACTTTCACATTGAAATTCCTTGTCATTATTTTTATTTTAAAGACAAAACGTTGATTTGGTGTGTCTATCCTTTGTTCCATGAGCGGGCAAGATAAGGCGAATCCTGAGTTCGGATTTGCTAGCCAAGCGGGCTAGATATGCTTATCATGCCCGCTTGGAATTTTTAAAAATCCTTTCTGATTGGTTCTTATTCGGTCGGGTTTTTACCCTGCGGTCCGTTTCCATGGAAACGGTCTTGTGCTGTGTATCTTTTGTTTACAACATCCGACAAATTCAAACTTTCCGATTAACGCAGGAAAAGGAAAATGTGGAAATAATCTTTTTCAAAGGAACTAAATAAAAGATCGTATTACTGAGCTTCATTACGAAGTGCGTTTTTGCATTTTGCTTAATTCGGAAGTGTGTTTTAATAGAAGAGTAAGCTTGAAGGGCTCAAACAGCTACCATATAATAAACTACTTACCAACCTAGCCTGCTCGGGTCGCACTGGAGAATATTGGTCCTCGGTCTTTTTGTACGGATTGCTGCGCTTGGTACGTACTGTCACGGCCTCGGGCCAATATGCCCCGGTGCGGCTGTAGCACTTGGTTCGTAAACGTTAGCGATTAATCTCGACCTGACGCTGGGTTAATAACGCATATTTATAAAGGTAAAGGTAAAGGTGCCATTTTCCTCACTTGCAGCTAGTAGCTGATTTACTGAGGAACCAGGGGGTGAGATCAAGACCAATGACCGCACAAGTCAGCTGGACCATGACACCGGGAACACTCCCTTCTCTTTTCGAACTGTGCCATGGGTTCTTTAACGTCCCACAGATTATCAGTACCCAGTGTTGTGAGACGGGACCTACGGTTTATCGTCCTTATCGGAGAAGACTAGAAAGTCTAACCATTTGCAGATGACATGACAAAGAGAGCACTTTCTCCTTAATTATTTTAAGACCCTGAGTGTTGGTCCGGCCGAGGTTTGAACCCACGACCTCCCGCACGGGAGTCCGGTACTCTACCAACTGAGCTAACCGGTCGGCGGTTATATGCCAACTCAGCAATCCGAGCATTTTGAAAAATCTGGTTGGCTCTCCACCTCGGGATATTAAAAATTATTATATCTACAATCCCCGGCTATGAGGAAACGCGCTCTCTAATTTGTTTCCTACTCACTTGGCTATCAGCTCATATCCCATTAGTACGAAAACCGATCCTCATGGAGAAAAGATTTTTGAATTAGACAGTGGGAAATTCAAGTCTTGCTTGAAAAGCAGATACCAAAAAATACTAAAAAGCAGATAAATATGGGATGAGATTTTTCGGCAGTAAGTGATAGCGAAATTGACACGATTTAAGTTGTTTATTACGAACTAAAGTGAAACTCTTACAAACAGCCGCCATTTTGTAACATCCGTGGAGCCCATAAACTGAGTATTTTCTTTTTTCACTTCTGCCTACTTTTTCCACTTTTAATTCTCAGACTTGTCTTCGTGGGGGGGGGGGGGGGGGGAGAGTCAGGGCATGGGGTGGGGATTTGACATTTTTGAAAAATTTGCCGTCAAATTCCCTGCCCACGGGCAAAGCATTCCAGTCAAATGCAACCAAATTTCCCCACCCCGGGCTGCACATCGCTGTCAAATATCCCAAGGCTGGCAAAGAAAGATTCAAATATTCCCTCCCCCGGGAGAAAAAGGTCAGTCAAATGCCCTACCCCAGGGCCAACAAAGACAATCAAATCCCTACCCCATGTCCTGACTCCCCCCGCCGGCTTAACATTGATAGGTGCATAACTCGAAGAACATTGACAAGTACATTAAAGGTATGTTAAAGAACGAGCCGGACTCGACAAAATGTCGGCTCGACCAAACCATGTTTCTCTTTACATACAACAACAAAGTCAATTCTTGTCGTGCAAACTAGCTCTAATCTCTGACCATTGAGGGTTTTTTTTAGAGATATAATTTCGTCTTGCATGAACTATAGCCAACTCGACACTACGCACCTACCTGGCTTATAAGCTCATGTACGACTCGATTTCGTGGAATAATTCTTAACTGTCCACCTCCTAGCTGGTGGATATAGCCGGGACGTCTGAGTAATCCTTTTGCCAGTTAGTTTTTGTTTGGAGGAAAAACAAAATGGCGTCCAAGCTACCGAAATGTGACCGCCGTCGCCTGTTGCTTTACAGCTTTTTCGATGAGGCTTTATAATAATGATAATGATAGTTAATTTATATAGCGCACGTTTTCATATGAATATGTTCAAAGACGCTTTACACTTCTATTGGGTGAGATCGGAGGTCAGCATGTTAATGCGCCTCTGGCTGCCGCTATCAGTCCATATATGATCTCACCCACCCACCCAAACCATGCATGAATTGTCAGATGAAACCAGACGTAGAGATAAGCCACCACACTGGGAACTACGTCCCCTACTCTTTTCAAACAGTGTGTGGTTTCTTTAACGGTTTTACTAGGGAAGTTAAGCAAATCACTACCACGGTAAAATGTTGGCCACGGCAGGACTAATCAAATGAACGACACAATAAAACTGCATGCACAAAATAAGGTCCGGTAAGTCTCTGTTGTACGAATTATCCTTCAACAATCAAATTCGTCACCAGTTGTGTTATCCTCGGTGTCGTCGTCATGGTTGCTTAAGCTCCTTACTGAGATTTCTTCAGTGGTATATGATAAAACACTTATTCTCTTCGATCTCCGTGAATTGTGGCTTTTGGAATATTTACCACGCTGCTTTACAGCGTGATAAATATTCTGGAATATTCTGCCAGTATTCATCTAGATGTGCCAGTAATCGTTAACTATTCTCCTATTTTAGGCCGAACTCGACAGGTTACACTTCACAGAGTTGCCAATCGATGGACAGACCATAATTCCCACACTGAGTGCAAGTGTTGAGGCAAAGTTCAAAGAAAGATATAAAGTCGTTAGGAAGTTAAAGGCAACCGTCGAGGCTTCGTACGCGCGATCTAAGCCATTGATCGAGCAAAAAGAATGCTGTATGTTCAAGTTCCTGTCCACGAACCTGGAATACGACTCTAGGTATCGTCAAAAGGTGGATTTGTCCGAGATATGTGTGAAAATCTCAGGCTCAGCTGTGCCCAATCCGCGGCACCTGGACAGAGCAGCTATAAACGAGATAAAGCAAATTGCAAGCGATTATCCATTTGTAAAGTGGCAGTATTTTGGCTCAGAAGAAGGCATGTTATCAAACTACCCAGCTTTTGATGACTCAGTGGATTGTGATGTGTACGATCCGCGGTACAGACCGTTCTATGTAGAGACAGCCACTCCTGAGCCCAAAGATGTTGTGCTTGTGATAGATACCAGTGGATCTATGGGGGCCCAGAGCCGTATGCTTATTGCCAAGAAAGCAGCTAAGACTGTGCTTAATACAATGAATCCAAGAGACAGAGTAAGCACGACTAGTCTTGGATCTGATACTACGCTAATACCGTTGTTCAGTAAATCTAAGAGTTCGGTGAATATTCTACTATAGAGAGTAAAAACGTAGCGGTAGGTCTTAGAAGTCATTTCTCTTTCTCCCTTGTTGTAGATTGGACTTGTGGCCTTTGAAAGCCAGGCTTCCACACCGGGAGAGAGTAGCAGTAATGAAAGACGATGCTTAAGTCATAGATTGGCGGACGCCACACCAGTAAACCTAGAATATTTGGAATCATACGTGGATTCGTTGTTTCCCGCAGGTATTAAAAGTAGTTTCCTCTGTGAATATAAAACATTAATCGTTATCTGCCTGCCGACACAGCACATAGATTTCTTTAAAATTTACTTTCGAATCAAATGATTTTTCTGAGTATCGATAGTCGAGTGCCAAGTGTCAGGGATCAAGTATCAAGTGGTCAGGGTCGGTTATCGAGTGTCTTAGGTCGGGTATTGAGTGTCGAATATCAAGGTCGAGTATACAGTGTCGAGGACTAAGTAATGAATTTCGAGGGCTGAGTATCGAGAGTTGCGGTCACTGAGTATCTAGTGTCGATCGAGGATCGGGTATCTAGTGTCGATGATCAAGTACTGAGTGTCGAGGTTCAGGTGCTGAGTGTCGAAGATCAAGTGATGAATGCAAATAATCAAATATTGAGTGTGGACGATCAAGTATTGAGTGTGGACGACCAAGTATTGAGTGTGGACGATCAAGTATTGAGTGTGGACGATCAGATATTGAGTGTGGACGATCAGGTATTGAGTGCGGATAATTGGGTATCGAGTGTCAGCCTTAGATCAAGTGATGGATGTCGATAATCAAGTATCGAGTGTGGACGATCAAGTATCGAGTGTGGATTATCAAGTATCGAGTGTGGACGATCAAGTATTGAGTGCGGACGATCAAGTATTGAGTGTAAACGATCAAGTATTGAGTGTAAACGATCAAGTATCGAGTGTGGACGATCAAGTATTGAGTGTGGACGATCAAGTATTAAGTGTGCACGATCAATTATTGAATGTGGACGATCAAGTATTGATAGTGGGCGATCAGGTATTGATTGCGGAGAACTGGGTATTGAGTGTCAGCTTTAGATCAAGTGATGAATGTCGATAATCAAGTATTGAGTGTGGACGATCAATTACCGAGTGTGGACGATCAAGTATTGAGTGTGGACGATCACGTATTGAGTGTGGACGATCAAGTATTGATTTTTCGACGATCAGGTATCGAGTGTCAGCTTTAAGTGTTATCTTCAGCTTTCGTGAACACGCTTTAGGTGTAAGGACCTCTTTGGCTTTGATTCGCATTTATAACTATTTGCTCTGTGCCAGAAGCTGTCAGACTCTGAAATAGAAAGCTTTTATAACTAACCCTTTAGCTGTCATCGTCACGTCTCGAGAAGTATTGTGATATGTGATTATTGAAGGAAGCAACGGATGCAAAGGTACTCTGTTATTTAATGTACAGCTTGTCATAGAGCGAATATTCCGTAAAATTTAAATGCTTTTACATTTGCCAAATAAAAAATACAATTGTTATAAAAAAGATTTCTCTGTGGCTGCTATCCAAAAGTACAATAAAATACTGCTTTAATGATAATTATGATTACAATTATTCTGATTATAATAATTAACATTATAATTGAAAAACGTTTAAAAACACGTTTGCCTCGTAGAAACAACTTCAGAGTGGCTACTATCCTAAAATATAAAAATAAATACATTTTGCTAATCTCGTTTTCTCGGTCCGTGCTGTAAGTTTCGGATCCTAGCGGAAAAAAACAGTATCCGTAACTTACAGTGCGGACCGAGAAAGCGATGTTTCTAAGATCTTTATTATATCTCTTGAGACATTTTGGCGACCAAAACAAACAAATTTAGCGGGTATTACAGTGAAGTACGGCCCATTGAATTGACCAATTACAGCGCGCGTACTTACTGAGACATGTAATGGTTATCATTAGCGTTATCATTATCATTATCATTATTAATATCTCACACCTTCTCTCTTGTTTATTTCTGTTGTAAACTGACAAGGGGGAACAAACTATGGAGCTGCTCTTTCGCGGGCTTTCGACCTTCTCAATTCTTCAAGTACTGAGCGAGATGATTCCCGTATGAAGGTGATTTTATTTCTTACTGATGGCAAGCCAAACGACAACAAAACTTCCGTAATGAAACTAATTAAAGAAAGAAATTCTGAGCAGAACAACAGCGTCGTAATACTCACATATGGAATGCAAGTTAACGCGCCGATCCTTGAACACATTGCCAGACAAGATGGATCTTCGTATGGTGTGCCACAGTCACCCGATGTTACGGTAAGCGGGTTCGGTGATTCGCCTCAATGCTCGATAATGATAGTAGAAATAACAAGGCATTAAGAATAACCATAGCCATAGAACTAGAAGAATTAGGAGCATTGACAGTGATAGCAACAGTGAAAGTGGCATTGACGGTGACAAGTATAGTAATAATGATGAGAACGCTACCGATACCGATATTAATAACGACAGTGATAACGATAACTATAGTATTGATACTAAATTGGAATAATGAAATTTCATATTTTTGAACCGCGGAGGGAAGATTTAACAAATGAAAGATCAGGGCAGTCACGTACCCAACTTAAGCGGTTGGGCAAGTAAGAACTGAAAAAATTCCGATAGTGGAAGTGAGAACGATGACGATAATGGTAATTGCATTGATACGACTAAAGGTAACGATAGCGACAGCAATAATAAAGGATATGATAATGATAACGCTAATGACAACGCTAATGATAACGGTGCGATAAGGATAGCGATTGTGAAACATATTAATAATGATAACAGTAACGATAACCTTAACGATACTGGTAACAATAATAATGATATTGATAATAATTCCGCTAAAAGTAGATATTCTTGTGCAATTGCAAATCTGTAAATAAAAATTTATTGCGTACTTGGAGTTTTCCTCTTGCTATTGTTTACTCCTCAATTTTGCACAATGGTACCAAATGATCGTGCAAAAATTTACTCTACTAGTGTGGTAGTATTTATAAGAAATACCAGCTTTTTAAACAGGTTTTTGAGCACTTGAGTCAGGATCATGACCTTTTGTGTAAACCGTTTCCTATTTTTTTTCTTTATTGACTGACGTACCCTTCCATGTCTGATATCAGCCTGGGAAGTTTACAAGCGTGTTTGACACCAAAAATCTACGTACTTCCATGGCAACGTACTACAATTTCTTTTCACGGAACACAGCTGGGGATCAGCCAATCGTATCGATTCCATATGTGGATGCCTTTGGACTTGGTAAGACTTACAGCGGTGATCATATTGGCGTGAACACCTAAAATATGTCTGGAATGTTTATTGTGATGTAACCAATCACAGACGACATCATCACACCAAAGAAACCACAGGCAACGAACCGTTTCCTATCTGTCACGGAAATTATTTTCATTTTGTTTTAACATTCAGTCTTTTTACAAGTAAACAATTGCTTTTCCTTCCTATTTGTTTACAGTATTTGCTATAATAACGAAGAAACAGGTTTGAGCGATTTTGAAGTAAATTACAAAGCCGATGTGCCGGGCCTACGCACGCGACGGTTTGGCGCGCGAGTTTTCAAACTTTTTGTAACGGTCGAAATCGGTAGTTACGCCTGATCGCAAGTTACAATGTTGCAAGGTAAGCCGCTAGAGTTTTTTTATTTCCATCGCTTCGCAGCTAATGCAGTAAGCGTAAACACTTTCTTGTTACGTGAGGGAGATTTACTGTTTTGGTGATTTATTTATGTTTTTTTTTCTTTTGCGCACAAAATGTGCTAATTTGGACTTGAAATCTTCTTGACTAAATCCCCTCATAACTACTAGCTTCCCATAGCATGTAATGCCCCAGATATTAAATGCGTAAATGCTTTCAGAGAAAAAGCAAAATTATATTTTGGGAGGAATACCGAAAATTGGACTGTTTACTTTGCGCGATCTGCCAATCATTCTTTGGTCGGTCGGCGGTCTTTCCAGTTTGCGACCTTGCGATCAACGGACTTCTGCCAGCACAGTAGTTCGAAGGTTCAATCGTTAGTCCACACAAATCGAATCCCCTTGTTCTACAAAAAATATTAGCAAGGATTATACTATCGGAAACGAAAACACAATTGTTCATTTTTTTATTGTCTTCATGTGATATGTCGTTACATGGAAAGCAGGTCGCCTTCGCGTCGCGTTGGCTTTTAAAACGCGAACGATGTTCTAGATGCGGTCCTCGGCACTTATCTTGGGGAACAGCCGTGTTTTAAATTCCTAATAAGGCAGTTTGTATCCTTAAACAAAACGAAAATAATTTGTTCCATGACCGATCGGAAACCGTTCGTTGCTTGTGCTTTCTGTGGTGTGAAGATCTCACCTATGATTGGTTGCAACACAATAAACATTCCAGACATATTTTAGGTGTTCACGCCAATATAATCACTGCTGTAAAGGTAGATTGAAATGCCTTTAAAAGGATCTTAAAAATCCACCTCTTTCGTCTCATTCATAATTTGAGTTGCCTGGTATGTGATGAAACACATGTATCGAGTGTTTGATACAGCCTCTTATAAATTATGATTAAGAAGGAAAAATTAAAAATACAGAAACAGGCCGAGTTTCATAAGATTTCCAAATACGTCACAGTAGTTGTTTATCATTGCTTTTGACTCACGCAACCTAATAAGTGAGTTTGAATAAGACGCTCTAACGGTAACCGTTTCATATCTCTCAGGTCTTATAACATCCATCACACTTCCCTGCTATAGCGATCAAGAGTTTATTGGTGTTGTTGGCACAGACATCAGTATGGAAGACCTTCTTTCAGATATCACCTACTTTAGGAAAGGCCAAGCTAGCTACGCTTTCATGGTGGACAGTTCTGGAAGGACTATGATGCACCCACTTTTACCCACTCCTTCCGATGTAAGCGACAACCCGATCTTTTTGGACATCAGAGCACTCGAACCGGAACCTGGCTTTGCAGCGGTTTTTGACTCCATAAAAAGGTACGTTTTCTTTAAGTGTTGGAATATTTTAGATTAAAAAATACTGGCAATGTTATTGTTTGGTTGGGATTGACCCTTCAACAGCAGTTGGACTTTCGAAGCAGACTACGAGGTGATAAAATTCCATCGTCCATCGGAATCCACTGGAGTTACATCGAGTCCTTTTGAATTTCAGGAAATTTAGTCGTGACATACTTTGTCCTGGAAGCCGCGAGACAAGCAAGGTACACATGTTATATACCTCATTCTTTAAGCCTTGACCCGAGACAAGTACCCTACACTTATAACATGCATCGTTCTTTAAGCCATGACCTAAGACAAGCACGCTACACATGTAATATACCTCCTCATTTAAACCGTGACCCGAGATAAGTACCCTACACATGTAATATACCTCGTTTTTTAGCTATGATCAGAGACAAACACGCTACACTTGTAATATACCTCGTTCTCTAAGCTATGACCAGGTAAAGGCATGCTACACATGTAATATACATCGTTCCTTCAGCTATGACCCGAGACAAGGACGCTTCACATACAGCCGCTTACGATTGGAAAAAGTGTGGCTGTAGTGGAGTCTAGTCGTGTTTATTGGACAACCCTCATTAAAAATGTTAACATTTTTTTTTTGTCTTTTTCAGTGGCGGATCTGGCCAAACAACTTTTGTATCAAAGCGGTTCCTTCCACGTGGTGGTACAATTGGAGAAGGAGTAACAATTGAAGAAACCAATTCAACTTACTATTGGAGACCGGTGCATGGTACAAACCTTACTGTGGGACTCGTGGTTGCACAAGGAGATCAGGAAGAGA
The DNA here is from genome assembly GCA_949710005.1 of Ricordea florida. NCBI lineage: Eukaryota > Metazoa > Cnidaria > Anthozoa > Corallimorpharia > Ricordeidae > Ricordea > Ricordea florida. The sequence continues at coordinate 6,037,141 of OX453285.1, forward strand.
AGGTGGCAGCGCAAAGCATCCCGGGAGGTCAGAACGTTGACTAACTGTAGGCGCCTGCCATTCGACCAAAAAAATGTGCAAATCGTTTTTGGAAGTCAAGTGGAACGGTCCATTTCGGTTCTGTCCGACTGATCATTAGGTCTCTCGCAGACGAAATGTCGTTCCATTTGGTTGTTTCCATTTTGTTTTGGCTTCTCTTTGCTTGAAATTGGCGCAAAAGGTATGGGAACGCTGGGGAATTGGAAATACCTTACATTCGACAAACGAAAATTAGACTAGAATTTTTGTTGAATGGTAAGTGCCGTGTGTTTGTTAAATATCGCAGAAGCCCAGTTTTTTTTTTCCCTATTTGTAATTTCCTTCCAGCACGTCGTCTTGTAATCTTTTGATTCTTATATGAATATAGCGTTGATTCATTTCGATAAGAATCTGATATTCACTTCAGTTATGGTAGATCAGTTCCGACGATAGTGAACTCAGATGCCACCCGGTTTTCTTTATCACGTGTGGTCCTTTTTATTGCTATTTCTGGGGCTAACGCTCAGAGGAAATTTACGGTAACACATTATATTTATTCTTATTTTTATTTTTTCTTATATTTATCTTATTTATACACGGTAAAACCATGTATAAAGAAATGTTAAATAAATAAATAAGAAAACAAACGAGACAAAATAATAGAAACTAGGGAAATAAACCCATGCACCTTCATGGTGAAGTGGTCTTGGAGTACACTGCTACTGTCTCGCAACTCAAGCGAAGAACAAGTACTGAGTTCTGAAACCAATATGGCTGATACACGTGAACGTTCAGTCAAGTAAGAGACTTTAAGGTTATCTGTTAGAGCACCGTAGCAAATACCGATCTTTATAAGTTATCGCTAGTGTTAGAGTATTCTGTATCAAAAAAGTTTACAAAAACTTGGGTAATACATTCATGTCCTATATACACCAAACACTTAAGGCGTTGTAACTCTTCTGCTTTTCAAGATATCTTGCGGAAAAAATTCATGTGAACAAAGCATAAAGTAAGAAACAACGTGTAGAAGTATAATATTTTTTGCTGCAAACATTTTTGCGTAATTATCGATTGAAAACTCAAACAGGTCTGGAAGAACGGCTCCAAAATATAGGACATGAATGTATTACCAAATTTACGGAGTGATTTGTAGCACCAAAATGTAGACTCCAAGTATTTTACCATTTAATACCTCTATTATATCATGAACGTTATGTGTATTGTGCTATGTGGCAAACATTCCCCTGTATGGTTCTTCATATTCCTTATACTTTGGCTAACGCTCAGTGGGAATTTCAGGAAGTGATTTGTAGCATTAGAATTTACACAAAGAGTTAATGCCCCGTTTCACCATTCACTCCCTGTGTACAGTGCTACGAGACAGGCTTTTGATGAACGCAACATCTTTAATCCACACTCTTTTACAAATCATTTATTAGTAAAACTCGCATACTATCATGAGTCCTGCATTCTAATTGGCTAACGTGCTCAATGTTCTATTCTGTGCATGATAGATAGCGAGCAAGCGAGAAAGGCCGCGCTTGGAAGAAGGCATTGTATTCGATTAGCTAAAAATCAGTAAATATCGGTGTGAAGTGGACGGTAGTATATTTTTTTGTACTGAAACAATTAGGCTACTCGTTCTTGTTTTCTACGAGTTAAATAGTAAACTATTAACACGTAGAGTTCTTGCCCTAATTGATAATTATACACAGTGTCATAATGGGAAAATAGCCAAATAATGCTGGGGGTAACCTGCATATGGACTAACATTCCAACTGTAGGGGTAGGGAGGGTAAGGATATATCCAGTTGCGTTATGACAGGGGCGTGGCGCCCACGTGTAACATTTCCCGCTCAACTGATATACTCGTGTTTATTAACAGATTTTCAATTTGTTTACCACCGCTTGGACCTGATGGATCCGCCTCAACCCTGCGCACACTTCTCAAGATACGCAGCCAATGGTAATTAAAGTAAATCTTAACACATATGAATAACAGTGGGAAATGTGAAATATCAGTAGGAAAACTCAACCTTAAGGTACTCTTTCTCTTCCATGTGTCTTAAATGGAGAAATTTCCAAGCCAATGACGAAGTGTTGACGCTTGAAACGTCTGCTCCCCATTTATTTTACTTTGGTTTAACTTCCAGTATCTACCAACTCAGCAACCTTGGTATTTTAAGTAATCTGATTGGCTCATTATCTTGGTATTTTCATCATTTCTATACACCAACCCAGCACCCTTGGCTTTTTGGGTAATCTCATCTGTTCACTATCTTGGAATTTTCAACATTAACATCTACCAACACAGCGACCTTGGTATTTTTAGTAATCTGATTGGCTGACTATCTCGGGATATTCAGCATTAGTAAATACCAGCACAGCAACCTTGGTATTTTGAGTAATGGGATTGGATCACTATCTCTGGATATTCAACATTAGTATATACCAACTTAGCAGCCTTGGTATTTTGAGTAATCTGATTGGCTCTCTGTCTCTCGGTATTCAACATTAACATCTACCAACACGGCAAGCTTGGTATTTTGAGTAATGTGATTGGCTCGCTATCTCGGGATATTCAACATTAGTATATACCAACACAGCAACCTTGGTATTTTGAGTAATCTGATTGGGTCACTGTCTTGGGATTTTCAGCACCAGTATACACCAAATCAGCACCCTAGGCTTTTTGAGTAATCTGATAAACTCACTATCTCTGGATATTCAACATTAGTATGAATACTCAGGTGATTATACAAAATCGCGCGCTCTGATTGGTTCGCTATCTCGGATTATCAGCCTATAATCACCTCGACGAACAAAATGGCTGCCAGTCGTTCGCGCGCTTTTGATGAAATAAAACTTTTTCGTGTTGTAAAATGCTTTTCTTTTCTTTTTTGAAATAATCACCTGTGTATTTATACTAAAACAATTATTCGCCTCAGGCTCAGTGATTCCCTGTGAATATTCACCTCGACTTCGTCTCGGTGAATATTCACCGAGAATCACTTCGCCTTCGGCGAATAATTGTTAATTAGTATCAACACAGCAACCTTGTTATTTTAAGTAATCTGATAGTCTCATCATCTCGGGATCTTCAACGTTAGTACACACCAACTCAAAGTGGATCCGTTATGATGTGAACGTAAGACTTGTATCTTTTGTATATCACAATTTTAGGTACCACAGTGGTAAAGTTCGGTCCCGAGGCTTTTATTGATCCCTACACATACCTCGACCGTGACGAGACCAAATCCCGTGTCAATTCATTCGTAGCTTACATGACGAGTTCCCAGGCTCCAAATCCAGGATTTAAGGAGGGAATACGAGACACTGTTGTAGCTACAAGGAAAGTTGAGGACATCTGGCTCCGCGACAGAACAAAATTTACCCAGTATCTTGTTTGGAGGTATTTTGGGACAGCTAGTGGAGTGTTTAGACTCACCCCTGGTACATCACTTGCTAAGTCGTATGACCCGAGCAAACGGCCTTGGTAAGACGAGTTTGTTGTCCTATTTCATTGAACTTTTCAGGAGCCATAATCTAGGCACAGCAAATCTATGACTTTAATGGAGTAGTCTATGTTTAATCAGTTAATAACATTGCTTATATCGACCATCAATGCGTAATCGATGAATAATTGATGTACACAAAGTTTTCAAACAGTCCTACCTCGCATGTTTTATTCCTCTTTGCCTATTGCTATCGTCGCGGATCATTAACGTAATTTTTTTATCAGAGGAAGTAAGTTATGACAAACGAATCGCTAGGAAATTGCATGAGATGTGTTGCATTCTGATACATGCGTAATCAATGACTCATTGATAGATAATCAACAGATCGATAATCGATGAGTAATCATTCGGATCATTTAAATCAATAGGTCACAAAATTTTGGTCACCGATTGATCATCGATTACTTATTGATTATAGCGAAGTGATTATCAGTGAATACTCACCGATAATAATCACTGAGCCCGAGGCGAATAATTGTTTTAGTATAAATACACAGGTGATTATTTCAAAAGAGAAAAGAAAAAGCATTGTACAACACGAAAAAATTTTATTTCATCAAAAGCGCGCGTTTCAACTGATAAACGACTGGCAGCCATTTTGTTCGTCGAGGTGAATATCGGCAAACAATCCGAGATAGCGAACCGATCAGAGCGCGCGATTTTGTGCAATCGCTTGAGTATTTATACTAAATTGCGAATAATCTATGACCAGTCAGTTGATTACTCAATGATAACCCATCGATCACTCAATGACGTCAGTCATTATTGATTTATTAGGTCTGGTTATTTTGTAAAGCCGCCGTTACAAGTCAACACTTTTAGCTGAAACCTGTTTGCAACGGTGCTGAGAAACAAGTTTCAGCAGGCATTGCACCGTGTAACATAAAATGTCGAAACTTGTTCGAAAACGTTGAAATTGGTTAAAGTTGCTTGCAGTGAATCATGGCCGACCTGTTCCGGTTTCTAATTGGCTTACGCAGCGTAGCGTGACAAGACCGAACGAGACCAGTTTGGCAAAGTGGTGTTACACGGTGAAGCTTTTGTTTTTTCACCACTGCGACGGTTGCAAATTGTTGCAGAAGTAGAAAGCGGTTCTACGTTTCGTGCAACTTGTCTAGAAAGTAGAAAGCTTAGCTCTGCCAGAATCATCCTGAAAGACCCAGGTAGAGATAGTAAGGAAGGGGTAGGTGGGGAAGAGAAAAAGCTGTTAACAGAACCAACGCTTTCACTTAGGCTTAAATTTACTCAGACAGGAAAAGAATTTCTTTGCACTTTCTTTTATAGAACCATTTTCAAACGGCTTTCCTAATGATTGATGCCGGTTAGAACGTTTGCAAAGAAGAGCTGGTCGAATTGTACTTAAAACCTCTCAGGAATTGATAAGTGATGCCATCATCGGAAAACTCGGATGGAAACCGCTCTTTGAAAGACGCGATGATCACATTAAATTATTAGTTAATAACTGTCTTAATAAGGGTCTTGTTCCCGATTTATTCAAGGGCTATTTTAACATTAGACTCTGTGACATCCACTCACATAATAATATATCCGGCAAAAAAAAAAAAAAAAAAAAATATTGATAAAATTAAGTTAGAAATTTCTAAGCGTGCTTTTTATTACAAAAGGTGCAGTTATTTTAAACCCATAATTTTTAGCATTTTTAGCCTTTTTTTTTAATTTCTTAGTTTTGAGAATGTACCTCATCTATCTTACACTTCTTATTTTGATTTTAGCTCTTGCAGGACCTACATTAATAGTAGTTGTATAACAGAAGTGGCTACCCTGTAAAAATATTTTGAAATATTATTATTATTGTTACTGTTATTATTATTATTATTATTATTATTATTATTATTAATATCATCATCATTATTTTTATTATTGTTTTATTTGGCGGAAGGAAGTTACAATGCATTGTATGTATGGTCTTTTTTGGCCTGGAAAAGCCTTCACATACATGTATTGTCTCCTCTTTACTTAGGTATCACACCGCCTTAAGTAACACGGGATTGGTCGCTTTGTCTACTCCTTATGTAGATGCCTTTGGAGCGGGAGTTGTTATCACCGCTGCCCATACTGTGTACCGCGGTGAAAGCAATCGACAACGTAGTTCCAACGATGGCGTAATCGGTGTCATGGGAGCGGACTTCCCCTTGTCATACTTTGAGAAGTATGTTTACGGTTTTGTCACCATATTTTCTTCTACTAAATGCTCTTGTCTGAGAATGTTTATTATCTTCTTCCATAATCACGACCACAGCATTTCCCACTTTTGGAGTTGAACGAGTATAGATGCACTGTGTTCTTATTGGTCCATGAGAGTGTGTGCATCTGTTGTGATTGGGTAGACTGATTAGTTTCAGTATGTCCGTTTTGCACTCAACAAACATGTTCTTTCTATAATGTTTTATATTAACGTAAGAGCTTGTACCCCAAAACGAAGAAGATTCTTTATCATGCCTGGCACTTACGGTTTCAATATTGAGTGGCAATATAATACTTATTTTATGTCTAGTGTGCTTGTCACTGGTCATGGCTTAAATAACGTGGTATATTACATGTATAACGTGCTTGTGTCGGGTCATGGCTTAAAGAACGAGGTATGTTACATGTGTAGTGTGCTTGTCTCTGGTCATGGCTTAATGAACGGGGTATATTACATGTATAATGTGCTTGTGTCGGGCCGTGGCTTAAATAAAGAATTATATTACATGTGTAGTGTGCTTATCTCGATGCATTGCTTCCAGGACGGAGTATTTCACGAATTGACTCCGAAAACGCCAGTGCACTCGATGCGTATCTAGTAAACTATGACGGACTACGCTGGAATCTAGTGGAGTATAATGGACATGGATTTAGACGGACAACGCCTAGTTCTCATCTGGAGCACGTTATTGCTGGAAGCGATAATAAGGCTTTATGACCGCCATTTCTATTAGCAATCACGCACAGAGCTCTTTGATGTCATGCATACATCGCCAGGCTGCTAAGTAACTCCAAGATGGCATCGATTTTAGGACGAGTTTAGACAAGAAGTTCACACGGTTTAATCTCTCCATGTATCACCTTTCCGTTGGCTAAAAAAAAAAAGAACTACGTTTGAACACACTTCCCTTTTAAATGCAGTCGCAAGGCGTATTGTTTTAATCTCGTTTCAGCTTATTGTTCTTCAGGTGAAATCGTATTTGCTAAAAAAGTGCTGAAAATAATAAAAAAAAAATAAATTAAAATTCAAGCTTTTAATTACCATCTTTCCTTTTGATTTTTCCTCAGACTCCTTACAGACACTTATCCTAAATGCAAGGAAAACGCATATTCCTGTTTTATTATCGATGGAGCGGGATTTCTTATCATGCACGACGATTTTCTGGTGCCATACATCACAGCTGAAACACTGGAGTACATTCACATCACGGAAAAAGAGAAAGACATCGCTAAGGATTTGTTAGAGAAAGGGTTCATGGCAAAGAAAGAGTGCCGAAACTTTGAGCAGATCAAGAAGGAGAATTTCTACAAGATGAAGCTACCATCAGATGGAGTCGACAACCTGAACAGCGGTGAACTGTGTAAGAAGTATCAGCTTTCTCCAGTGGTTAGGAGCAATGCGTTTTTAGGTAATGAGTTTGGGTAACCTTGTAACTGTGATAAGATCTCCTATTGTATGGTTGGTTCTGCGAGCAGCCGAGATAAGACGACTCCTGAGGCCGGTTGTTCGAAGGAGTAGTAGTAAGTCCCCGGTTCTGGCACAACTTGGATTTTTAAAAATTAAAATCAAGTTTTTTTTGGGAAAGTACCGGGAAAGTATCGATTGGATTTTCAAAAATTAAAAATCAAATTTTTTTTGGGAAAGTACCGATCCTGGACGCAACTGCACAACTTGGATTTTTAAAAATTAAAATCAAGTTTTTTTGGGAAAGTACCGGGAAAGTATCGATTGGATTTTCCCAAAGATTTTACCAACAGGCGGAGCGAGCTGCGCGAGCGGAGGGCGGATCCCTCGGGGAAACCGATAAGAAAGCGATGAAAGGACCCCAAAAAAATTTGAAAAATGGTAATTTAAAGATAAGAATTAATTTAAAAAATGGAACAGACACCAATTCTTGATGAACCTGTGCCTAAGATTAATATTCCAATTCTCAAACCTTCCCAACCCAAATCTCAACCCACATCACTTAAAAATTTAGCAAGCAAAGTAGCAAAACCGATAAATAAAGAGATTAACAAGTTCGCGGATTGGATATTATCTTATATCCCAGAACCTATCAAAAAGACTGTAAACAAAAGAGTTGATGGTTTGAAGAAAAAAGTTAACAGAATATTTACTTTAAAAAGAATGGTTTCTGAACGAATTTCAAACAAACGCCTAACTCCAAAGCAAAAACAAACAGCATTGAGGGGATATCTGAAAACCCACAGGATAAATGGCCAAAGAGGGTACGGACCAAATACATTTATCGATAAAATCAAACCAAAAGTTTTGGATCTAATTAATGAGCAAAAGAAGCCCATCAAAATCAAGTTCATCTTTACTTGTAAATTCACAAAAAAGAATCCCAATAATGGAATGATTGATGAAAATTCAGGATACTTTCATTCAAATGTGGAAATCATAACAGAGTCAACCGATTTTTCTGAATTGTACAATATCATGACAAATCGTCAACTTGCATTGATTGAAAAGTTTCAAAATCAAGGTTCTGAATGGCAATTCGACCGAGTGGAATACTTTGATATTAACATCGATCCTTATGAACCTATTTCTGGAAGTTCCTACATTCCACTACCGCCAATATTGGAATCAAAGAAAGCAATCATAAACGTTAAAAATGAGAATGATAATGAATGTTTCAAGTGGTCAATAACTTCCGCGGCGTTTCCAAAACAGAAAAATCCACAAAGACTAGATAAACAAATGAGAGAAAATTCTGGAAAGTTTAACTGGACAGGAATAGAGTTCCCCACTAAATTGAAAGATATTGATAAGTTTGAAAAACAAAATCCTTATTACATGATTAGCGTCCATGGGTTTGATAAAGATAAGGGAGAAGTATACCCTCTGAGAATAAGTAAGAAAAAAGGCTATTTGATTGAATTACTTCTAATATCGAATGATGAAGGAAATAACCACTACTGTTGGATAAAGAATTTTAGCAGACTTGCATCTTCGCAAATAAATAATAACCAACACAAACGAGAATTTTGTAGTAGATGCTACAATTCATTTCCCACAGAAAAATCATTGGAAAAACATCTAGAATATTGTACCAAAAATGAAGAAGTCAAGATTGTTATGCCTAAGGATGAAGATGGTAACCCAAAGTTTATTAATTTCACCAATCACAATAGAAAAATGCGAGTACCCTTTGTTGTATACGCAGATTTTGAGAGCTTTACAGAGAAAATAGATACATGCTCACCCGACCTTCGTAAAAGTTTTACTAATCAATACCAAAAACATAAAGCATCGGGATTCAGTTATCTCATAAAATTTTTTGACGAAAATTATGAAACTGTTATTAGACAATACACCGCCAAATCGCCAGATGAAGATGTAACGCAAATATTTGTTAAAAGTTTAGAGTCGGATATTAGGGGAATTTACAATGATTTTAGATACAAAAAGAAAGTTAGGATGACTGGAGAAGATAAAATAAGACACAACCTTGCTACTAACTGTCACATTTGTGAAAAAGAATTGGGGGAAGATAAGGTAATAGATCACTGCCATCTTACAGGAAATTACAGAGGAGCAGCCCATAGCAAATGTAACTTAAATTACAAGATTCCAAAGTATTTCCCGGTAATATTTCACAACCTATCTGGGTATGATGCCCATCTTTTTATCAAAAACCTTGGTGTAACAGAAGGTGAAGTAAATTGTATCCCCAATAACGAGGAAAAGTACATTTCTTTCACAAAACAGATTGCGGTTGATACATTTACAAATAAAGAAGGTAAGCAGGTTGAGGTTAAGCGAGATATTAGATTCATTGATTCATTTAAATTTATGGCAACCAGTCTTGATAAATTAGTAACTAATCTCCCAAAAGAATCTTTCAAAAACTTAACGAGTTACTATAAAGGCGAACAATTAAAGCTGTTGTTGAGAAAGGGTGTATTTCCCTATGAATGGTTCGACAAATTTGAAAAACTCAGCGCAACCCAACTTCCGCCAAAGGATGAATTCTACTCTAAACTAAACGACGAAGAAATAAAAGAAGGTGATTACCAGCACGCACAAAATGTATGGAAAACCTTCAAAATGAAAACAATGAGAGAATACCACGATTTATATCTCAAGACGGATGTACTACTTTTAGCGGATGTATTCGAGAACTTTAGAGATGTTTGCCAAAAGAATTATGGTTTGGATCCCGCCCACTATTATACAGCACCAGGACTAGCTTGGGACGCCGCGTTAAAGTACACAAAAGTGAATTTGGAACTGTTAACCGACGTTGATATGCTTCTTATGTTTGAGAAAGGTATCCGGGGCGGCATCTCTATGATCTCCACCAGATATGGGAAAGCAAACAACCCATACATGGGTAATTATGATCCCAATCTGCCCAAAATGTTCATTCAATATTTGGACGCTAATAATTTGTATGGAGGAGGAATGAGTAGGCCTTTACCCACCCACGGTTTTAGATGGATGTCTAATAAAGATCTTAGAGACTGGGAAAATACGCCATGTATACTAGAGGTTGATTTAGAATACCCAACTCACCTTCATGATTTACACAATGATTATCCTTTAGCTCCAGAGAGGCTTGTAGTTAATAAAGTGGAGAAATTAATCCCAAACCTAAACAATAAGGTAAAGTATGTTGTTCATCGTGAAACACTAAAACTTTACCAATCCTTGGGATTAAAAGTTACAAAAATTCATAGAGGAATTACATTCGAAGAGTCAGCTTGGTTAAAACCTTACATTGAATTGAATACCAACCTCAGAGCTAAAGGAAATAACGATTTTGAGAAAGATTTCTTCAAGTTAATGAACAATTCTGTTTTTGGTAAAACAATGGAAAACATTAGAAATAGGGTTGTCATTAAATTAGTTACAAATCAAAAAGGCGCGAAAAAATTAATATCAAAACCTAACTACCAGCATCGTACTATCTTTTGTGAAAATCTTGTAGCCATTCACATGAAGAAAACAAAGTTAGTATTCAATAAACCCGTTTACTTGGGCATGTGCATTCTAGATTTAAGTAAAACAATAATGTACAACTTTCACTACAATTATATCAAACCCAAATACGCCGAAATGGTTAAATTACTTTTTACAGATACGGACAGTCTCGCATATTTAATAGAAACGGAAGATTTCTACAAGGACATTGCCCCGGATGTAAGAGAAATGTTCGACACTTCAAATTTTCCTAAAAACCATCCATCGGGCATTGAGACAGGAGTAAACAAAAAAGTCATAAATATGTTCAAAGATGAGGCCGGGGGAAAAACGATAGCGGAATTTGTGGGTCTGAGGGCCAAGCTTTACTCATACAGGATGGACGAAGGTGAAGAAGAAAAGAAATGTAAGGGAATGAAAAAGGCAGTAGTAAAAAAGACCATAAGATTTGAAGATTACAAGGATTGTCTTTTCAATAAAAAGCCTCAAATGAGACAGATGAATGTATTTAGGAGTCGTTTGCATGATGTTTACACCGAAACTGTTAACAAAGTTTCGCTGTCTTGCGATGATGACAAAAGAATAATTTGTGAAGATGGAATAAATACTTTTGCCTACGGGCATTATCGGGCGGGGCTCTTTAAAACAGAATCTGGTGGGAGTTCTGTATCATAAGGAACAACCTGTAATTCTTCCCTAACAAATCCACGTCTAGGGCCATCCAATAAATAATATAAAACTGGCTGATTTGGCGAAACGACGCTACGAGTAATATAATAAACTTTGATACTCCAAATAGGATCAGTAGCGCGCCTTTGTTCTCCTCCTTCAAGTTCACCAGGAGCCAATAAATACCGAACTTTAACACCAGGCGGCAATCTAACTTCATCAAGACCGACAACTCGCTGGTAATTTTTAGGTTCAATATCAACCTCTTTCATTTTTATAGCCTTAATTGGTTCTTTACCGGTTATTCTAGTTGGTGTATTATTCAAAGTTTTCAAAATATCTGGTAGTCGTTTAACCCATACTCTCGATCGATCATCACTGAGACCTAAAGGCCCGGCTACGCCGATCATTTCTTGCGCGTATTGATGGCTAAATAATCTTTCTCCTAATATTCTATTTGCTCTTTCCACAAACGCTTGGGCTCTATGATTTCCGGCTTCACTTCTCTGTATTTTCACATTATGATAATTCATAAGTTTGGAAACCTCGCCCATAAATTCTTTCCCAGGATCAACCATTAATGTTTTGGGGTATCTCATTTTCCTGGAATAAATTTTTCTAAAGGCTTTTGATATTTCTCGACTTTCTTTTGAGGTTAATGGTTCAGCATCTTTGTATCTTGAAGCCCCATCAACCACAACTAACGCGTATTTATACGTTTTTCTTCCAACTCTATCATGCGGTAAAAATAATAAATCTGCTTGGTGAATCTGATTCGGTTTATCCACAGTCCAATGAGGTCTAGGTATATACTTGGGAGCTGGAAGATAGATTTGCCATATTGCTTGTTTCTGCAACCATTGTTTTACTTCATTTTCACTTACTTTCGCTTTCCCAGCTAATTTAGGAATTGCAGAATATCCTTTCCAATATCCCTCGGTTGAATAATATATCCGCTCGAAGAGCGGGGCCGGCGACGCCGATATTTTCGATAAGTCTGAACTCATTTAAAGATTACTCCTCACTTCCTTAAAATAAATATGACAACCGTATCTGAAAAAATTAACCCAAACAGGATTCCGAGAGTACCACTAGGTTTGAAAGCGGAATCAACATTGCATAGAATTACTCTCAATCCCTCATCGGCAAATCCCGGAGAAACTCTATACATAAATATTCCAAAACTTTCTGAAAATTTAGTGATTGTTCCAGGAAGCGTTTATCTAGTATTTAAATTGACTGTTGAGGGGCATGAAAATAACGCCCTAGTGAATAATGTAGGTAGTAACCTCGTATCCAGACTCAAGGTTCTTTTTGGAGGTGAAACACTACAGGATACTCAAAGATACGATTTATTTCAAACTTACCACGACTTATTCTTATCGGATGAAGAACGAGAGGATGGATTAAGGCAAGGTATTTCTTCTGTTAACATGAGGAAGCTAAGGTCAAATGCGGGCGATAAGGTAGACACAGACGCAAAAGAAGTAGCCCTTGCAGTAGTACATAACACCAAGTACCAAATCCCGCTAAATCATCCTATTCTAAACGATCACGGGGTTTTCTACCCAAAGGCGTTAGATCATCAACTAATATTTGAGATTACTCTAGCCCCAGTTCGGGATATTGTTGTTTATTCTGATACAACAAAGACTCCAACTTACAAAATCACAAACCTTGAGATGGAATATTCTTGTATATCAAGCGAATACTTAGCTCGTGAGGCACAGGCATCTTATCAGGTTGGTAAGGGATTCTTTTATGAAAATGTAACTCTACACAAAACTTTCACCATATCCAGGCCTACTGATAGTGTTATAAACCAGCATATTAATCTCCCGAGAAGGTCAATTACGGGGATATTATGTTTGTTTGTCATACCATACGTTGGAGGAAAACGAGACTCCGAGAATTTTTTCAATCAATCAAGTTGATGTTAATGGCGTTCCAAATCGTTTTTACTCAAAGGGAATGGTGCCGTCAGATCTTTGGGAGTCAATAAAGAAACGTTTCAGTGATTCTTCTCGATGGTCGGGTTCCTCCCGATGGTCTGGTTCCTCCCGATGGTCGGTGAAAGAAAAGGATTTTTATGGTAATAAGTTTGCTCTGTGGATAGATTTGAGAACACACCCAGATAATAACATTCATGGAGGGGGTTTAGCCTTAAACAACGCACAAGATGGTATAAAAATAGAAATTAAAAGAATAGCTATTGGTTCTGGTATTATGACTTGTTACATGTTTGTGGTTGCTGATGCATTAATGGAGGTTATGAATTCAAACTTAAGATCAATCATGTACTGATCGGCGCGGACCGAACGAAGTGAGGGAAGAATCTAACTTAAAAACCTTTAGTTATGATACAAAAATGGAAGAATTACGAGATAAAATTCCTTTTCATTGTATAATAACTGGCCCAACAAATTGTGGGAAAACAAAGTATCTCATTGAACAGCTTCGAGGGCCATTTCGAAAATTGTTTGAATTCATTGTTTTAATATGCCCAACTTATTCTAAAAATAAAACTTACCGAGACTTTGCTCGAGGAGATAAACGTTTCTTTGTATTATCCCCTGATGCAAGTAACGTTGATGAGATTAATGAATTGTTAACTGATTGCCAAACTTTATTCTCGGGAACAAATACACTAATAATTTTAGATGATTGCGCCGTTTCGAGTGATCTGAAGAAACGAACGAATAAGTTTATAGATTTAGCATTCTCCGGAAGGCATCATGGTTTATCAGTTTGGGTTCTCACTCAACAATTAACATCGATATCAAAACCATTCCGTGAAAATGTTGCCTGCGTTGTTACTTTCCATAACCCCTCGCAAAGGGGGATGAAAATGTTTTTCGAGGATTACGGTGGTGATTTGGATTATGAATTAGCTAAAAAGTTTGTTCAACTCCTGAAAAAAGAAAAATATTCTAGGCTATGTTTGAGTTTGCGTTACCCATTTAATTGTTATTTAGAGATTCCCGAAGTGATTTAAAAATAACCCATTTATTATCACAAAGATGACTGAAATTGAAGATTATATTAGCGAAGAAAAAGATGTACAACCGAAGATAGGAACGGAAAAAGATAATGAAATTGAAGTAAAACAAGAATCACTAGCTATTCTCGCATCCCTAGGCACTACAAAAGAATATTTAGGAGTTGATATGAGTTTGGGAGATGTAAAAAAATTATCAGTAAAAGATGTTGAAAAATATTATAATCGCTATCAAGCGGTATTAGGTAAAAAAATTAGCGGAGGATTGGTAGATTCATCTCTTCAATTAGTTTCTAAAGTTATTTCTTATATTGTTCCTGTGGATGATATAGAAGCTCTTTGTAATGATTTGAAAAATGATGATTTGGTTAATCGTGAACTAACAAACATTGTAGGTCTCTTAGCATTGAAAGCAGGAAGACTGGCAGCACTTGCTAGCGGGTTATTCCAGGTTGCTAAACACATTAAATTCAAGACCCAAAGGGCCCCGGAGGACAAAAATCAACAAGTTGCAAGTACTACTGAGCATAAAACTCAAGAGGATTCCAACAAAACTGAGCAGACTACTAAGCAAGATGCTGGCGGTACTGATACTGTTTACTGAGCATGATTTAAAGATTTCTTAATGATATTTAAAATAATGTCTGACCAAACTGAACGAAGTGAAGGAGGAACAGAAGTTGCGGAACAAATTACAATGGATCCCACGCCTGAGACCCTACGGGCCGCGGAGCAAAAGAAAGATTCAAAAAAGAGGGAGAAAGATCCAAAAAAAGTCGCTGCTGGTAAGAAATTAGCGGAATATAACAAAAAAGCGAAAGAAGCATTAGCTAGGGAGACCCTGCGGGCCGCGGAGCAGATGAAAAGGGAGCAAAAAATTAAACGCGAAGAAGAGAAAAATGAAGAAGAAACAGTTGAATCAAAATCATGGCTTCCAGAGTTATCTTTTACAACTGTATTATCCATTGTTGGATTGGGTTTTACAGCATTTGATCTTTTTATGAGATACCGGGAAAAATCCAGTACCGTTTCCAGCTCTGCTGGGGAGGGCTTCGCCCGATACACTGAAAATAAAAATAGGATACCCGATTGTCCTTCAAATATTCCTCTCCCAAAAACACAACCAATATCCGCAGGACCAGCTCCGCCGAAAATAGGAATGATATAATCCCGACCGGAGGTAGGAAGGAGGATAAAAGGATCTAAAGATTTCTTACTGGTGTAGTAAAAATCATGTCAAACGAAAACAAACTTGTGAAAACTGTTACTGATTCCGCAGTACTTATCGGATCAGCAGCTGGAGTTGGGTACGTGGCTAAAAAGATGATGAAAGAATCATTTATGAACGACCCATCCTCAAGTGTTACAAATTATGCAAAATGGGTAGCTGTATTGTCAGGTAGTATGTACCTAAAAACATATTTAGAGGAACAAAAGATTTTACCGGCGTAACCCTCCCTCCAGTAGGAGCCGGGCCGATCTTCGATCGATTTTACCGAACTGAGAGAAGCAAGCGAAGGAGTAAACCCGACCTAAAGGGGAGGAACCTCAAAATAAATTATGGCAACAATAGCAATGATGTTGGGAGGAGCAGTATTAAATGCAACTGCCTTTGTTGGCGGATCATATCTTGCAAAATATCTCTCAGGTGATAAAACTGATACAGAGAAAATACGACACGATAAGGCATTAGAAAAATACCAAAAAGATTACGCAGAATACCAAGAAAAAAGGCAGAATCTCATTGATTGGGAAATGAAACAAAAGGATGAAAAATACCAGGCTTCAAAAAATATTTCGAATGTTGATGAGGCTTTGAAATTGTATTCCGCCCGATCGCGTGGAGGGCTACGCCCGAATAATGAAACCATGAAAGAACCCCGCTTTGCGGATTATTATAGACCTAGTGACAATCAAAAGACGGGAGAAATGTTATACGTGGGAATAGGAATGTTAGCTTTGGGGTACACAGTTAGTAAATTTTTTTAACATTACTTTTGTTATATAACTTTTAATACCACAATTAAAATAAGTTATATAACATAAATGATTTATTTTTTATTTATTTTCGAGGCAAGTTTTTTCAACATTTCTTCATCACTAATACTATTATCATTTTCTATTCCATATCTTTCAGTTAATTTAGCTCTCAATTTCCTTTTATATTCTTCAGCGTTTATATCTGGATCATGTTCTTTTTGGTATTTACTTAAAAATTTATTAGCATCTTGAGATGAAATATCCAATCCTATTTTTTTAGCGTAATTTACAAAATCATCGGTGCTAATTTTAATAGTTTTGTATTCTTGTCCTTCTTTACTCATAATTTTTTTTTTATTTTCTTATTTTGGAATCATAATTCATTTTTATAATTTCAAAATAACTTTGGGTCTAAAGATTTCTTTACTGATAAGTAAAAAATCATGGCAGAATTACCAGACGATGATCCCATTGGATTGGGGGAAGAAGAAAATCGTGATGATTTTGATGAAAAAAGTTTACTACTTGGTAGAAAGCCATCACAAAAAAAAGTTCTAGTAACATCTACAACCAGAGGTGATAGGAATTATGAGGATTGGGGTGCTAGACCTAAAACAAAATCAGGATACACACAATTACCAAGTGAAGAAATAGAATTAGAGGAAATGAAAGAAAAAGATGAGCAATATGAAAATAGGATGGAAGCGTTGCAATACATAAAAAGTTTTTTCCCCGAATTTAAACCTTTAGAAGTCTCGTTTACGGCATTTTTTGATAATGAAGGAAATACAAAAGTGATGTTGAGTAATAGACGTAATGCTGCGCCTCACATATTGATTGATAAAAGTGGGAAAATAAAGACTAAAGGTTTACCAAACACTATATTAAAAGAGATTGGTGGTGATTATGAAACACTTGTTTCAAGAAATTATAATACGTCATTGCAGAAGAATGAAGCTATTAAAAAATTTAGGGATTTAGAAAATGAAATGTCTGAGTTAAAACTCAATTTAGAAAAAGGTAAAAAGGAGATGGAACAAGATTTTACAAGTGAAAGAAAAGAGTTGAAATCCATGATTGAAAAACAACAAACCAGAATTGCGAAAAGTGAAAGCTATATAGATGCGTCTGATAAATATAAGCTATTTGCTAAAGAACAGATTGATAAACTTAGATTTGAATTGAATCGATACAAAGATGAAATAGATAGGTATAAGAAGGGACAGTCAAATTTAACAATGTTAGAACGTGGTAATGAAATATTACAAGCTGAAATTGATAAATTTAGAGAACTAGCAAGAAAGAGTATTATTTACAACCAAGAACAAATAGCTGATCTGGAGAGTAAAAATGAAGAAATACTTAAAAATCTACCATTACGTGAACGTGTGAAGGCTATCTTCAAAAAGTATGGTTTTACAGTATTTGCAGTTGTGAGTGCTGTTGGTGTAGTAATTGGTGTTATAGTTTCTAATCTTTCTAAAGGTTTATCCACATTAGGTAAAGGTGTCGGTAATGGGTTTAAAGCGCTCGGTAAGAAACTCGGTGAAATATTGCCTGGAATGGTTGGAGCTATTGTAAGCTTTCTATTCAAAACGGCGGGTGAGGTCATTGGGTTTTTAGGTAAGAATGCTTGGCTTTTGATAATGGCTGTGGTTCTATATTTTGTGGAACAAATGAAAGGTGGAAAGAAGAGAAAGTAACAAATTTCAGCGTAGCGGAAAGCCGGTCTAAAGATATCGTGTTGATCAGTAAAATACAATATGGATGACTACAATAGAATTTACGGCCCAGCCGGTCCCGAGCAAATTCGGGCAGAGCCCTCCCCGCAAAGCGGAAGCTCGATTTATCCACAACTTCCAGCAGAGCTGGGCCCGTCCTCCGGACGATTACCAACGAATGGCGATCCTAATAATTTCAGACTACAAAAGTCATGCGAAGTACTACAAAATCTTGAGAAGGAAATTAAACATTATGAGGAAGTTAGAAAAAAATACAATAGAGCAAGAGGTATATTTACAAAAATCAGTGTTTGTAGTGGAGTTATTTCAGTTATTCTATCTGCAAGTGGACTTGGAACATCTCTTACTGGTTTTGGCGCTGTTGTCGGTATCCCATTAGGATCAGTAGGAGGTATTTGTGGGGTAATATCGGTTGGATTTGGTTCAGCTTCTAAGCGACTTTCCCATAAAGTTAGTAAACATGAACAGACAGTTTCTATAGCAAAATCAAAATTAAACACCATTCACGACTTGGTTTCAAAAGCTTTGAAAGATAATGTTATTTCCGATCAAGAATTTTCCATAATTTTGGCGGAATTGGAAAAGTTTCAAAAACTAAAACTAGAAGTTCGTCAAAAATTTAGGAGAGATACAGAAAAAAACTTAAACATGTCCCAGATAAGGAGAGAAGTTCGCGAAGATCTATTAAAAGAATTAACCGGGTACCTCCCCTTAGTCGGAGGGAAAGAACATTAAAAATTTCATATGAAAGAACTGATGTTGGGTGCAATTGTTTTGCGGGGATTAGAAATACTAGTGAAGATTAATACTTTACATCTTATTCTAAATCTTCTGGTTTAAAGACCAGATTCTCTGAAACAAAAAAAGAATAAGATGTTATTAGATGATTTCAAAAATAGGTACCCAAACGCCACCCTTGATAAATTTACATTTGTGAATGATCCGGCGAAGCCGGGGAGGACTACGTCCGATTCATATGGGGGATATATTAATTGGAAAGTTAATGGAATGACTGTAATGTCTAATGATGATCCTACTGGGAAAACATGGACTGATGATCTTTCTAATAATTTGAAAACGCTGTTATGGGGAGATTTAGGCTTAGAAAAGAAACCCAAAGTTGGTTCATTCCCAAAGAGTTTAACATTAACCAATCGATCTTACCCAATACCTGCTGTTAATTTTGACCGACCATCGGCCGGTATAACAAAAATGCTAACCTTTCTAGATATATACGTAACAGAGACGAAGAAATTTACCGCAAAGATGAGAAACATATTTACATCACAAGTTGTGACTTTCAAATTTGGAAAGCAAAGTAGAAAATGGTTGAACGGCCCCGATATGAATTATTGGCCGCAACAACTTAACTTTGCAGTATGGTGTGCGACATCTGGTTGTGGGATAAGCCCTTTTGAGAGCTTGAACTATCCCAAAGTGGTGTCTGGATTCATAAAGTTTCATGTGTATTTCACAATAAGGCGAATATTGTATGAACTGAGTCTTCCACTCCCTGATGACCGACCGGAGGGAGGAACGGGGCCATTTGCCATAAACAACAACCCTTACAGTAAGGTTGCTTACCAAAGATTGTGCGCTGAATTCGGGATATCTAATAATTCTGACTTCAGATGGAAAGGTGGGCGAAACCATGGTCTTGGCGACATCTTCATTGACTATGGAGCTGGCTACCATGGAAGAGGTGGAGGATTTCAAAATGTTCATGTGATTCGAAACTATGATGAAGATGCAAACCAATGGCCTGGCGAAGGTGGTAAATTCGCTGATGACGGCGGCAAGAAGGAAAAAGGTGATCTAATCTCATTTATCCGTAATGATGACTTTGCTGATTTCAAATATGCTTGGTTTACCCCAACAAGTGGCCATGGACTCACTAAAGCAGGGCTTGGGAGATTAAATCGATCCGTGGAAGCTTTTGTTTACTGTATATTGGGGGCTCAAGTTAATACTAGAAATTCTATTGTAGGCATTGGCGGTGGCGCGATTGAGACACAACAAGAATTCTTGGCTTTATTTGAAAGTAGCGTGATTGAGAATGACATTTCTAGTTCTATCCAAAGGTACCAATTAGCTGTACAAGAAGCGAAATTACGTCTTGATTTAGCTATTGCTCCTGGTGTTTGGTTGATGCCGAGTAATATGATTGTTAATACAGAAAGCGTGGTTGGATACAATAACAAGTTGGTTAAAGCCACTGAAAATATGAATTTTGGGGTAAATAATTCCCTAAACACTGAAGCAAAACAAGTTGGAATAAGTCATAACTTAGGGTCTTCAAAGCTAAAGCTGCCGCATATTCTCTCGGAAGGTAAAACTGAAACTAAAACAGACTCGATGAAACAGGAAATCCGCAGGACCAGCTCCGCTGAAAATAATATCCGCCTGGAAGGTGGGCCCGGCTCCGCTGATATTGACTCAACCCAACCCTCCATCCGACCATCGAGCAAAGCTCTCCCCGGCGAAGCCGGAACGGGAGGTACCCGTTCGGAACATCAAGATAATCTTATAGTATTTATGGTTTTTGGTGGGGCATTAGCTTGGTTCCTATTTCGTTAATGTTCCGAACTAAGCTCGATTTAAAGATGAAAATGATGTAATCAAAACAAATCAGTCTAAAGACTTTCCCGCTACACGAAAAATGTTAAGTATTACAATGTTTGATTCAGAAACTAGGATTTATTTAGATCCCCCGCTGAAAAATCTTCGAGAGATACAACTCCTGGATTGCAATATAAAGACCAAAAGGTTGATTAATTTCAAGGACCAACAGACATTATTAAATGATAAGAATCGGGGCTTCATAATAATTCAACCCGGTACATACTCTCTTCGTAACATT
Organism: Ricordea florida; assembly: GCA_949710005.1. Lineage (NCBI taxonomy): Eukaryota > Metazoa > Cnidaria > Anthozoa > Corallimorpharia > Ricordeidae > Ricordea > Ricordea florida. Next base: position 6,058,064 of record OX453285.1, read on the forward strand.
CAATCGATCTTTCTTAATGATCCTGATGGGGAAAAGATAACAATAATTGAGACTGATACTGTTGACTATCTTTATTCAAATAAGAACTTCAAAATTAAACTTACGAGAGGATTGTTGATTGGTTTAGGAGTTCCTGAAGTTATAAATCCAGGTAAATTATACCCCATAAATATCCAGATTAAGGAACCCCTGAGACTTATGTGTAGTATAGTTGATAACAAGTCTTCGTATTTGAACAAAACCAAAAATGGTAAACTTGTAAAACTCTCACCATCACACCTACTCGCGAACATACCCTCAAAGGATTATCCAACAATTCCAGTTCGAAAATATGATAGCTTCATAAACCACTTTGATTTAACCATATTAAACAATGAATGGCAAAAACTTGATCTTAAGGGTTCCCCCATAACTTTTAGTTTAAGATTCAGATAATTTCGACGTGGTTGGTACTTAAGGTCTTTTTGTTATATAACTATTACTTTAGTTATATAACAAAATTATTTTTAACTAATCTTGACCCCATCTTTCTTCCAAGGCTCTTAACTCTTCAAAATCTAAATATCTATTTGGTTGCCATACTGCCGCAACTATTTCATCATGTAATTTTTGATAGAATTCATTTTTATGAGTTATTTTATCATAATTTACATAAATAATAACATCAAAAAAATCAATAGTAAACTTTTCATCAAACTTTTTAATATCACATTCCTTATCATAATAACCAAAATTTCCGCCATATTTTTCATATTTTTCATTAGCGCAATTTAATAAATCCTTTGCAAATTTATTGGCGCATATGCCATTCACACCAAATTTTGTACTAGGATAATAATAAATAGAAGATCCATCACTAAAGGTATTATAAGTAATTCTAAATTTAATACCATATTTATCATCATCATCATCTTGTTTTTCTTCAATAAAACCACGATTTTTTGATAATATTTTTAACAAATCTTCTTTAATTGACTCTATAAAATCGCAAAGATTTAGTTCTTTACCATTATAATATTGTAAACTAATAAAGCTTTTTCCATTATGTTCTAATATTTCCATTATTTCTTATTTTTTTACTTTTATCTTTAAATTATAATTCATTTTTAATTTCATTCTACATTCCTTACAAGAAGCTTTTTGCTTCCCATGTTCACAAATTTGCGATCCTCCGCATTCTTTACATTGTTGTTTTTGTTTGCCGTGTTCGCAAATATGGGATCCGCCGCATTCTTTACAACGCCACTTAACTCTATCATGTTTGCATATTTGTGACCCTTTACACTTTTTACAAACGTACTTAATTCGATCATGTTCGCATATTTGAGATCCCCCGCATTCTTTACAAAAATATTTGAGTTTTCCATGGGTACAAATGTAAATGCTATTAATAGTAACTTTTTCAATTAAATTAATAATCTCCTCCTCTTTGTATTTTTTAAACTCATTAATAAGATCTTTTTTAGTCATTTTTGTTCTTCCTTTAATTTTTAACTCTCTCGCAATTCTTTTTATTTCACCAAAATACAAATCATTTAACTGTTCCATTTTTTAAATTAATTCTTATCTTTAAATTACTATTTTTTTAATTTGAGCCTTTCATCGCTTTCGTATCGATTTTGTATCAGCACAAACTCATCATTTTCCCGAGGGGATCGCCCTCCGCCTGTTGGCGATTTTAATATCAAAGTATTCCACTCGGTCGAATTGCCATTCAGAACCTTGATTTTGAAACTTTTCAATCAATGCAAGTTGACGATTTGTCATGATATTGTACAATTCAGAAAAATCGGTTGACTCTGTTATGATTTCCACATTTGAATGAAAGTATCCTGAATTTTCATCAATCATTCCATTATTGGGATTCTTTTTTGTGAATTTACAAGTAAAGATGAACTTGATTTTGATGGGCTTCTTTTGCTCATTAATTAGATCCAAAACTTTTGGTTTGATTTTATCGATAAATGTATTTGGTCCGTACCCTCTTTGGCCATTTATCCTGTGGGTTTTCAGATATCCCCTCAATGCTGTTTGTTTTTGCTTTGGAGTTAGGCGTTTGTTTGAAATTCGTTCAGAAACCATTCTTTTTAAAGTAAATATTCTGTTAACTTTTTTCTTCAAACCATCAACTCTTTTGTTTACAGTCTTTTTGATAGGTTCTGGGATATAAGATAATATCCAATCCGCGAACTTGTTAATCTCTTTATTTATCGGTTTTGCTACTTTGCTTGCTAAATTTTTAAGTGATGTGGGTTGAGATTTGGGTTGGGAAGGTTTGAGAATTGGAATATTAATCTTAGGCACAGGTTCATCAAGAATTGGTGTCTGTTCCATTTTTTAAATTAATTCTTATCTTTAAATTACCATTTTTCAAATTTTTTTTGGGGTCCTTTCATCGCTTTCTTATCGGTTTCCCCGAGGGATCCGCCCTCCGCTCGCGCAGCTCGCTCCGCCTGTTGGTAAAATCTTTGGGAAAATCCAATCGATACTTTCCCGGTACTTTCCCAAAAAAAACTTGATTTTAATTTTTAAAAATCCAAGTTGTGCAGTTGCGTCCAGGATCGGTACTTTCCCAAAAAAAATTTGATTTTTAATTTTTGAAAATCCAATCGATACTTTCCCGGTACTTTCCCAAAAAAAACTTGATTTTAATTTTTAAAAATCCAAGTTGTGCCAGAACCGGGGACTTACTACTACTGAAGGCCGATTAGCGCCAACAAATGGTTAAATTTTAACATGGGTTTCTTTTCCTCTTTTTAAAAAGCGTTTTCACCCATATTTTTTTCTGTTTTATTCAGAGCATACAATCCACAAGTTGTATTCAAAACGAATCATACTACATACATACATACATACATACATACATACTCTTTATTTAAGCTCGAATTTCAGAGAACAAAATATTTGATAACGAAAACTTAAAATAGAAATTGCTATTTACACATTTACAATTGACTTATGGTAACTAATTATAAAATTGTCATTTATATGTTTTATGAATTGTTTTTACTGATGTGCTTTTTGAAGTCTGAGAAGTTACATAACCTTATAAAATTGGGTAGAGAATTCCATTCTTTTCTTGCCAGATAATTAAGAGCGTGTCTCCGTAAAAACCGACCAGTGATTTTGGATCAAAAAATTAATTTTCCTTATATTCTGGGATATTAAAGCCTCCACCTTAGTAGTTGCAAAAATACACTTCGTTTGACCGAAAGTGATAAATATATTTTTTTACGAATTTTTGAATTTCCGGGCGGTCAGCGCCGGCGTCATAGCCGTTCAAAGTGCAAAAATCGCTAATATTGACCGCACTCTAGAGAACAAACACCTTGCTCAAAAAGCCTGATTTTCTTTTCCGTATACAGATACACAACTGTAGATTTCCTAGCCATTTCACAGTTCCGAATTATTTATTTATTTCAACGGCGATGATTTTTTCCCCAGCACGTGTTTTCGGCTTTTCATCAAAACACGAAAGTTGCTCAACTTTGAGGGTAATTTTAAAAAGTGTGGCACCTTTCTGAACTTCGCTATCTGTATGAATACAATCTAGAAATGATAGTAAAACTCAACAAGGAATAACATTTTTGTGCTCTCCACGTTTTCGGAATAGACCGCCGTTTGAATTTCCAGAAATTTCGTAAACCTGATAATTAACAAACACTCGCCTTGTCGATCTGCTTGTCAAAGTCAAACTTCATTTGATGGCGTGATGGGTCTTATCCAAGTTCTTTCACATTTTAAGGTTATTTCTGAATCATCTGAAACTATATTGGCCGTTGATTCCATGTCCTTGGTCCGTTTAAGAAGTTATCTTGTTTATAAAATGGCAGTATCCGAAAGCGTGACTGGTTCGTGACACCGTCCTGAAAGGTCTTTTGCTAAAATTAGTTGGATGCAATCTTGTCCATTGGGATTACTCTTCAAGACATGGCGGTGAAATTTCTAGGGCAAATAAAACACTTTTCTTTGCAAAGAAAACGCGATGAGTCGCTAACAAAGCGATTTAACCCAGTTCAGATTAAAGTTGAGATATGCGTGACTTTGTATTTCATCCCCAGGCCTCCTGGACTGGACACAAAACAAACAAGGGGTAACATGGCTACTGATACAGTAAAGTGTTCTTTCTCGGGCTTCGGAAAATCTAATTGTGGAGGTTTTCGAAGTTCGGATACAGTATGTAGGTTGTGAGACTGCCAGGAAGATATAACGATCCACTTGAAAACGTGCCATCTTTCAAAACTATGAGGAATGATGGAGTACGAACTGATACTAGTCAGGGGGGGGGGGGGGCTATTCGATGTGCCGCCACACCGGCAAGAAGAAATGTTCGTGTGTCCAAAACACAGACATAATTTGGGTCGCAACTGGCGTCCTTTGAGGACATGTCGATATCCTTTTCATTCAGGAGCAAGGAAAAAGCTAAAAAATGATCATGTTATCAACTTGGAGATTTCCAAGAATATTCACGCAATTTTTGGAATCACAATTCCCATTGGGTCAGGTAAGCATTCTACTACACAATATTTTACGTTTTCTCTTTTTTGAGGAGCAGCGATTAATAATAATAATAATAATGAACTTTATTTGAGTGTCAACTGTATCTAGCACTGACGTACTAATTGGGGACACTGTAAAGCACAAATCAAATCAAATCAAATCAAATGTTGGTTTTTGTGAAGAGGGGAAAACCGGAGTACCCGGAGAAAAACTTCTCGGAGCAGAGTAGAGAACCAACAAACTCAGTCCACATATGACGCCGGGGCCGGGAATCGAACCCGGGCCACATTGGTGGAAGGCGAGCGCTCTCACCACTGCGCCAACCCTGCTCCCTCAATGGCACAGTTGGTTATTGCGTACCCCTTGGAGTCTTCTGTGTGAGAGGTCTCGAGATTGATGCCCATGGCCAGGTGTGACAAATTCTTTCCGTGTAGCTTCAAGTAGCTATAAATACCCGTAACACGGAGTACTGATGAAGAGGGGGGTTTAAAAAGGTTTTGTCTTTAAGATAATGATGATATGATCATTTCGAAGTACCGACGTATGTGAGGCGCCTTTACTTTGTAACTTTCAATAGAATAAAAGAACTCATAAAACCTAGGTAAATGTCATGGTCAAGTATTCCGAATTGTGTAACAAACTGTAAATCTAATTATAAATAAAGACTGAAAGAGAAGGTCGAGGGAATAACCATTCAACGTTGTTGTAAAACCTTGAAAGGGAATCGTTCCATAAGGAATTTATTTTTCCGACTATTTTTATCATAAGCAGTTATATTTTTTGGCAACAGTGCCACGATGTAAGTGTAGAAATCTTGGTTTGAGTAAATAACAAGTATGAAATGAACATTCTTGTTTTACATTGTTTGGACCAGCGCGTTAGTATAATTAGGACAAGTATATTTGTTACAACACAGATGTTCAAAAATACACAAGCTAGTATTCCTGGATTTTTGCAAGATGTTAAAGGTGCTTAGAATCTCTTTACAGAACTGTCTATTTTTTACGTTGATTCATAGCGTTCTATTTTTCAAAGTGAGAGATAATTTCGATGTTTTTTGAGTTAAAGCAGTTACTTCAGGAGCAAAAATATCCTCTACAAAATCAAAGACGGACATTACAACCTAAAAAGTTAATAAAGCAAGTGAGCGAGCCAGTATTTGTTAATTATAATTACCGTATCAGGTCATCACCCAGTGCAGGAGAACTGGGGATAAAATACAAAGTCACGCATTTTTCAAGTTTGTCAGGAGACTGGGTTAAAACGCTTTGTCAGCGACGCATCGCGTCGTATTTGCAAAGAAAAGTGTTTTATTTGCCCTAGAAATTTCACCGCCATGTCTTGAAGAGTAATCTCGATGAACAAGATTGCATCCAACTAATTTTAACAAAAGACCTTTCAGGACGGTGTCACGAACCAGTCACGCTTTCGGATACTGCCATTTTATAAACAAAATAACTTCTTAAACGGACCAAGGACATGGAATCAACGGCCAATATAGTTTCAGATGATTCAGAAATAACCTTAAAATGTGAAAGAACTTGGATAAGACCCATCACGCCATCAAATGAAGTTTGACTTTGACAAGCAGATCGACAAGGCGAGTGTTTGTTAATTATCAGGTTTACGAAATTTCTGGAAATTCAAACGGCGGTCTATTCCGAAAACGTGGAGAGCACAAAAATGTTATTCCTTGTTGAGTTTTACTATCATTCCTAGATTGTATTCATACAGATAGCGAAGTTCAGAAAGGTGCCACACTTTTTAAAATTACCCTCAAAGTTGAGCAACTTTCGTGTTTTGATGAAAAGCCGAAAACACGTGCTGGGGAAAAAATCATCGCCGTTGAAATAAATAAATAATTCGGAACTGTGAAATGGCTAGGAAATCTACAGTTGTGTATCTGTATACGGAAAAGAAAATCAGGCTTTTTGAGCAAGGTGTTTGTTCTCTAGAGTGCGGTCAATATTAGCGATTTTTGCACTTTGAACGGCTATGACGCCGGCGCTGACCGCCCGGAAATTCAAAAATTCGTAAAAAAATATATTTATCACTTTCGGTCAAACGAAGTGTATTTTTGCAACTACTAAGGTGGAGGCTTTAATATCCCAGAATATAAGGAAAATTAATTTTTTGATCCAAAATCACTGGTCGGTTTTTACGGAGACACGCTCTTAAGTAAAGGAGTGGAGACCAAAATGAATGTTCTTTTTAAGCTCTCATATCTGCATTTAATTTTCGCGCTAACCCTGGGTTACCCTGCTTCGAACAACCCGAGTCTGAGTTCTAATTGGCAACCCGAGCGGCCAAGTCGGTCCTGCCTTGCTCAATCGGGATTTCCCGCTTTGTTCCCCGAACCCAAAAAATAAATAAATAAATAAATAAATAAATGAATAAATAAATAAAAACAACAACAAGAACGACAACTGACAAAACAAAAGAAATTGGCCCTATCGTGGATACTTTACTCACAGAGCTGGTTCAAATTCATTGAAAATGGCCGAATATTGGCGTACGTGATTGTCAGCAAAAACGCAAATAAAGAACTTGGCCAATAAGCAGCCTTCTTGACGTCACGCTTGGCCAATAACACAAGTACACTCCTGGTTCGCAGGTAAAGAATAATTTATGAAAACAAACAAAACAAATCATAGCCACTGAAATCAATGGAGCTTCTACACATAGAAAACCAATTATTTTAGAGACACAAATTCGAGAAATAAAGTAGCATCAGTGTATGGGTGCATGTGTAAAGTGTTGCGATATATAAAACGTGAGGCAAAATGCACTTCTGAAATAATGAAGATTGTATATATTAAGCCTGTTGAATTTGTGAAATTTGCATGTTTTCAGTATGTCACTGCAGGCATGCTGGGAAAAGGAAATCCTAGTTCTCCCAAAAGGAGTCGAACGTACAACATTTTGATTACTTTTTAGGACATTTTATCACTGAGCTATTGGAGATTCGTGGGAGCAAGGCCATTAAACTAGGCTCATGAAACAAACATTCATATTAAAGCATTGTACGGGACATTTGCCTCATGATCCCAGCTGGTAAGAAATAAAAGGTTAAGGCGCACACGGGCCTTAAGGTCCACACGCCCGGAGCTTGTTCCGGTTTCTGTAGCATTAAGCACCTGGGAGTATTATTACTCCCCCCTGAATGGGATGCTAGTCCATCGCGGGTTACCCCCAGCGTTATATCGCACGTATTCATTTATACACCTGGGTGAAGAGAGACAGTGTGGAGTTAAGTTTCTTGTCTAAGGAAACAACACAGTGCCTCCACCAGGGCTCGAACTCCGGACCTCCTGCTCGGAAGTCCGGCACGCTAACCACCACACTGTCTCCACTCATGATCCTAGTTGACATCGTTAAAAATCAATCTTTTTCAAATGCTCTTGATGGCAAATTGCTGAATCTTGCGCTAAGAAAATAAGCCACTGAGTGCAACTTACTATTGCACAATTTACTCTGTAGGTATAATTTTACGAGAAAGCAGCTGTTTCCGAGAGTCATGCACGTGTTTAAAGGATAAACAGTGTTCCAGGGTACAAGATCTGACCTGCCAATGCCCTTGTGCTTCAGAACTCAGCTTTCATTACTGCGAGAGCGAATTCCCTGCAAGCAAGTAAGTGAAAAGATTCTTTTTGCAGTCGCTGTAATCATTCCCGGACAAAATCTCTGTTAATAATGAAAGAGCACCATTCGCAAAGGCTTACGTGTCGCTGGCCTGGTCACCCTACTCTAACACCCGCACACACCCTACTCCCCCCCTAACGCACATTTGCATGCCCTCATTCTTGTAGAGTTATTTCTCTGATGAAAACCGCAGAAAGCGGTCGAAAATTGAGTTGTTTTTCCGTTATTAATATTTGAGATATTGAATATGAACACAGACCCTCCGACAGTTTAATTAACATAATCAGTTGAATTACTTTTAATGTTTTGCTTTTCTGTGTAGGAAGCTCAGTCACTATTCTTTTTTTTTTTTTTTTTTTTAATTTTGGTTAATGAGTACAGCAATAGAAGGCGTGAAACTTTGTTGAGTCTTAAATGAGTACAGTTTTGTCTTCATTTATTTATTCAAGGCTTAACTACGTTTAGCGCCACATACTGTGGTAATCATACTTTTCTGTAGGGCCTTCCCAATGTAAGATATTCCTGTTTTCTGAACTTCGCTTTATTTATTTGCAGCCTTTCTATTTGCCCAGTTCCTGCGACTATAATTTCATCCGGTCAAGTTAAAGACCCGTCAATAAAAGGATTGGGCAAATGCCTTGACCCACAGTGCGGTAAGAGGCTTGATTCAGAGTCATGTGACGGAGTCGTTGGATGCTATTGGTGCGTTAGAGACAGAAACGACGCTCCTCTGTCCAATCAGTATTGTGCTGACATCAACGAATGCTATGGTGGCAAGGAAGGTAAAAAAAAACAGTTGTCACTGTTTTAGGTTCAATTCAAAGAGGCAATAATGCTAATGACCCCAACACACGTGTGCTAAGAGGTGTAAGGTAGTTAGGTCTGTGTAAGCTTCAGTAAAAACAGAACGACATCTCTTACGTAATTTAGCTTTATGACAACGTATAAACTTCGACTCGTAGTGGTTAGCGTGTCGGATTCCTGGGTAGGAGGTATGGAGTTCAAGTCCTGTCGATGGCACTGTTTTTTGGCTTGACACCACACTGTCCCTCTTCACCCAGGTGTATAAATGGGTACCGGTGATATAATGCTGGACGTAACTTGTGTTGTTTAGTTAGACAAGAAACTTAACTCCACAGTGTCCGTCTCCACCCAGCATTATAAATGGGTACCGGTGATATAATGCTAACCATAACCCTGCGTTGGACAAGCATTCCACCTAGAGAGGAGGAGGACAATATTCGCAGGTGCTACCCTTTTTCAAAAAGCAACACCGAGAAGACCGCGGGGACGAGGTTGCTTTATGAACAACTACACAGGGATTGAATGTCGCCTCTCTTGCTCTAGGTACCCGTGCTCCTGGAGCTGGTGACACGGACGGAGAAGACAAAATGGATGATGGTGACGAACATGGAGGGTTACCTGCAGTTGCCATTGTTTTCATCGTGTTGGGCTCTGTCGCAGCCCTAGTAATGTGTATGTTCTTTTCCTATAAATGTAATCATAGAGAACGTCCACAGCGAGGCCGACTAGAGGCAGCTCAGAGAGCAAATGTCGTTTCTTTCCAGTACCCCCCTCAGTCGATGGCGTCTCCCTACCGCGCTGAGCCCCACATCTCCATGCGTGATCCACCAAGTTACAGACAAGCCATGGAAAATCCTGCCTTTTCTGGAGCGAGTTCAGAGTTTTCTTTCACCACCCCCTTTAATTCCTTTTACGAGGGTATAGAGGGGTTCCTGCCCACGTTTCACGGACATTAAGTAATGGTCCGGGTAAGAACAAGGCAAAAGAACAATAGGCTAGTGCAGTAGCAGCAGTTACGTTTCAAGCGCAAAATTACATTTTATTTGAATGATCTGATTGGCCCATACGCAAAAAGCGCGAATTTTGAATTTAGAATTTGATTTCAGATCCCTTCTAAATCATTAACATAACATTTCATTCGGGCAATGCGTTAGGTACATTAAAAATTGTAACATATCTTAAAGCTGGACAATTCCTATGCGCCAATATCAAGAAAATTAAACTGATATAGAATAACATCGGGATCGGTTCCGTGAACCATCAATCGGCGACCTTGTTGAGGCCACTTCGCTTGAATTTCACAAAAGAGCTGTCAGTTTCTGATCCAAAGCAGTATCTTTTTTACGCGTGTTTGGGAGCGCGCCAAAGACACACGAAATAAATCCCTGGCTGCAATTCGTAAACGTTCCGTAAGTGTATTTCAAAGCAAGTCTTCTGCGAACTCACTACAAGCCGACAGAAACATTTCAGTACACACATTTCGCTTCCTGCCACCCACCAGGGCTCAGTAAAGGCTTCATCAAAGGCGAAGCACTTAGGCTGCTTCAAACTAACTCTTCAAAAAATACTCTTAAAGAGAATATTGTAGCATTCAGATCACGCCTTTACGCAAGAGGTTATCCAGATAATCTGCTAAATAAGGTCCTCTCAGAAGAGAAATTCGAAGAGAGAAAGTCGGCTCTTCAACAAAATAAAAGAACGCACTGTACAATTCTTCCTTTTGTCACACAATACTACCCAGGGGTGCCTAATTCAAAGAAAATCTTATTGCGCAAATGGCACTTAATACAGGATCAACCTTTACTGAGTGAGATATACAAAGAGCCTCCCGTCATATCGCACAAAACAGGAAAATCGCCCAAGGACATACTCATGAGATCCAAACTCTAAAGGCAAAGAAACTACACTTGCGAACAGCGGGAGTCGTCTATTTCTGTCACAACTTTTTTTAAATCTGAGATCGTGACGCACGTTTTCCGCTCTAACTTTTGATTGGCGCATAGAACAATGCTAATATTTGACCGTGAGGTAGACAGAAGGGACCTGGGAAAAACTAAGGAGAAAAAATGTTGTTTATGTCGGGTTTTTCATTGTTTTTTTTGGCGATTTTGGACGTCCACCAATCAGATTCGTCGATTTAATTAATATTAATAATTTAGAGCTCACACTTTTTAATCGATTTTGCGTTTGGCCTTCCTAGTTCTTAAGCGGACCATTACTTAAAATGTATTATTATATGACTGTGTCAGAAGGACTGAACTACCGAATTCACGAATTTGATTGGCTGAAATCGATATTGACCGCGGTCTAGATTTTCCCATCTAGACCGGCATCTGTAGACCGGTTTTATTTTGCGTTGAAAAAGTAGCGAACTAAAATACAAAAATGTTCACCATTTTCTTTTATTTTCGTCTCAATCATTTATGGAAGTGCTAAAAAACCTGATGACAAAAAAAAAAGGAAAGAAGACGACCAAATTTCGGCAGGTTTAAGTTAAGGTCATCGCCGTCCGCAAGCAAAATGTCAGCAACCCAGTTACGTTGAAGGAATTAGAATGTTGTTAGCAAAGGTGCCAAGTATATACTGGGGTCGCAGTTCTGCTTTTTGAGCCTCCCACACAGGGTAGTAACAGAACTGAGTCAGTAGAAGTACTTTCAGGTGACTTTGACCGTTTTTCTGCTGCAAGTGATAGCCACTCGAAAGTCATTTTATCCTCGTTGATTGATCTTAGCGTTCAAAATGGCAGTTAAGACAATTAAGTTCACATTATTCTCATCTTGTAAAACTGCTGTTGACGTTGATGACAAAAAAAAAAAAGATTCCTCTCCTCGTGGCACTGTGCCTATCTGTTTATGGCATAAGCTTTGCTGCCTTCTTCGGACTTATCTAACCGACAGAGCTTTAATAATTCAGTAGAGGATCCTAGACCACGCTTTACCGAATTGGCCTTCAGACCAGCTTACTCAATATTGTGCCGCTTGAGGGCTTAAAGGGACGAGTGCGTACTGTTTATGGGAGTTCGCAATGTTTTTTTTTTCCTCCGAGGAAACCCACAGATCGAAAAGATTTGGGATCCACATAAGATGTCACTACTTCTAATTTGAAAACTTGGTCACTGACCTCATTGCGGTCAGCTATTGTAATCCGCTGGGAAAATAGCGTACAGACACCGACACTGAAAGGTAATCCCGAGCGCACGAATGGCCGTTTTTACCTCATGGTATGTACGTCATACCATGAGCTATAGTAATGGTTGAATTGGTCACTCCATTCCCGTTACACAATTAATTTATGCATTAAATTTGCATTAAATGTGAATTAAACAGGTTCTCCCCTGTGTCCCCTACTAGGTTTGGTTTTGTCCACAAGGTCATGCTATTCTTTATCTTACATTGGGAAGGGGTGAGACAACGCGGCAGAACATGTTTACAAAATGGCGTCTGTTGTATCGAGCCCGACGCAAAGATTGTCAAGGCGGGTTTTCGTTCCTTTCGCTCCATCTACATAAAATACACTTTTGAAGATCTCGCGAACGAACAGGAAATGTGTTCAAGAATGCTCAAGGGGAAAAAGCGACGATGTCTCCAATTTGGACGACGAGTAATCGATCAGTCGTAGCAAGAGTGCACAAAACGAACTATTCGGAATAAACGCTTTATGGTCTGGGGAAAGGACAGCACTTCATGGAATAATTACCAAATACCATGAGGTAGATCGAAGGAGCCTTTGATTAAACCAGGGGACGCATTATCCGTCTTGACAAACTTGGGCAAACATTCGTAGTTCGTCTGGTTATGCGTCTCTCGCATAAAGACGGCCACACGACGCATTATGCGTCCAGATGAACATATTATTACGAAGAGTAGTTCGTCTAGACGCATAATACGTCTTGTTAATACTGTATTGCGCTGTATTCGATTTTAAACCTGGAATAATGCATTTTCTGGCCTTCTGATTGGCTCACTCAATCTCGGTTATCAGCTCATATACATCATTTTGACCTTATATGGGAAACGATTACGCTAGGTGATGCTAACCTTCAAAATTTGTCGAAAATAAAGAACTGGAAAGGTAGCTTTTATGAACTTTCTACCGAAGAAATGCAAGAACGAATGGAAAATGCTGTACCGGCAACGACCAAGAAAGCTAAAAGCTTCGATTGAAGGTTATTTTGGGCTACGTATCTGAAATTTTCTAGCAAATAATGGTCAAATAATGAAAGGAATTCTAACTCTCGTACGTCGAAATGTCCGAAGCTTTGATAAACATCACACAACAAGAACAAAAATACCTCTGAAGTTTCGTAGTAGTCCGTATATGAGTACGTTTTCGGTGAAAACGAGTGGATACATGTGCAAAGAAGAACTTAATTGTCTTAATTCGAGCCTCATGCAATAATATTTACTCGTCGCTAAGGAAAAATAACAGATGTTTCACCGGGGTACTTCATCGATATCATGAACTGGTATTAGTCTGTAACGGGACACAATTAGCTCCACACATCCAGGTCATTACGGCCGGCCACGATAACAGTTACACCAAAACACTATAAAAGTTCTTGTAGAAACGTACCTTAGCTCGCCGCCTGTGACACACGGTGATCAAAGTTTTCCACAGAAGCTTTACAACGGCAAAACACCGTGTGCACAATTACTAAACTCTTCAACGTCTTAAACCTCAAACACAGGTCGAAAACTCCCCACCGCGGATTTGGCTCCTTCATCTAGTCGACGTTCCATTAATTCTAAATAGCTGAAAATACTGTGCCGCAGTGTGTCTCATTCAACGAATTTTGCAAACGGAACGCATGTCATGTGATTTCTCTCGGCTTTGCTGCTGTTTTTGTAATGTCTACTTCCCGGAAACAACAACACTTTATTGAAACAAGCAGTTACAATCTGAACAGTACCTATCCAGAAATAGTTAACAAACTTGTCGAGGCGGGTAGGTATGGCAAATTTAGGCATGTTACAACTGCGTTTGTGGCGCTATAATATTTGTATTTACTTAATAAGGTTAGCTGGCTGTGCGTCAAAAGCGATGTAATTCCTGGAGCAAATTTTGGCTCGTCCGCCCTGCTGGAACCCCTCCAAGTTTCGTCAAATTAACGCGGAATTCACTGAAATTTAGCTCAATCCTCAATGATCAAATGTCTAGAATTCCCCCCAAAAAATAAATAAATAAAACAATTGTTCAATTCGCGCTTGTTGGATATGAGATCAGTGATAGCTAACTCGACGCAACGCGCTATTTTGTGCACCTACCCCTCCCCTAATCCAACATTGACACTAACTTTTTTAAAAGTTAGTGTTAATGTTGGATTAGGGGAGGAGTAGGTGCACAGTTGCCCAGATACCGTGGATAGTGATTACTAGGGACCTTTAGCAAGGACGACGTCGACGAGAACGAGAACGCCAAAAAGACAGGCATAATGAGCAAAAACAATGGCTCTGCACGCCCCACACGTGCGTTTTGCATTTTGGTACATTTCGTGGTCGTTCTCTCCGAAACAACGACGTGAAATGACCAAATTCAAAGTTCTGTGGAGGACGTGAGCAAAAGTAGAGAAATGTTCAATTTACTAGGATAACACCTAGGATGTTACTAGGATGTTAGGATGTTACTAGGATTTTTTTTTCAGGTACGCCAAAGTTGGTTATGAATTGTCCGAACAATCCTCTGTTTTTTCTTTCTTTCGTAATTGTTTTTCCTACAAAATTTCAGGTACGCCATGGCGTACTGGCGTACACGGTCGGGTTGATCGAAGTAGGGTTAAGGTAGCCCAGTTTTAGTTTGAAATTTAAATGCCGATATGAGAGCTTAAAAAGCACATTCAGTATAATTCTTTTTAAATACAATTGGGTAATTGAATGCTCTGAATAAAATAGAGAAAGTCATCGGTGAAAACCTTTTTTTTTTAAGAGGAAAAGAAACATGTTAAAATTTAACCCCAGGGTTAGCGGTAGTCGGCCTTCGAACAACCGGCCCCAGGTAGCTACGCGCATGATAACTACATAAAAAGTACCTGAAGTAAACAGGTGATCGCAAAGCAACCTGGGTGACGGAATATTTCAAAGATTCCGCTACCCATAGTCACAGTGTTCGTTTTAACAATTCATACGGCACGGTGTATTAGACTATCGAAAAGGTAAGGAACTTAACGATTTAATAGATGGTTTAGCAACGGTTTTTTAGTCTTCATTTCATTTTAGGCAAATATTGTTATGTAAGATCTACTGGCTAGCTTTTGGGAACATTGCTGCATTGTAGTCTCGGATAAAATAGGCGTCGCTGGAATATTCAGTGGATGCCTGATAACCATCTTTTTTCACGACTCCTTTGTGATTTGTGTTCCAGTTTGCCCGGAATACATCGAAAATATGCAAGAGCGAAGACACGTGTTGAGTACGTGTGTGAGTAACTGCAAACTTTTGAAAGGCTTTTTGTTTTATCTGAGACCACTTTCCATGGATGGTCGTTAATATAATAAAATACGTTATCTTAGGTTTCATTGCGCAACAGGCCGCATGCCGAGGTTGATTTCCCGGGTTATTTTCGCACAAACCATCGTCAAGTAACCTCGAGTTGAACGCAGTCACTAAACTTACCAACGGTGGAAAGTTCAGCTACCAAATACTTCTCTTTAATTTGTCTTGGTTTTATCCATGAGAACTGACACTGGTAATTGTTTGTTATGGATCTGTCAACGCTACCAGAATGATTTGCTGCTGTCGCCACAGCGCTCTATCCTGGAGCGCACGTTCTTTATTTCTATGAATATTATATTTTATTTTTTACTTTTAATTTCTTTTAAGAATTATTATATCTATTATTATTTGGTTCTTTTTTAATTAGTTTGGAGCTTGTATATTAAACCTGTCTCGCCTGAGTAGGGCCAAATCGATGCCAGTTTAAGGACCAACTATCTTTCCTCTTATGAACAATTTCACCTGGTTTAACAAACACAATGGTAGCCTTTGCCACGCTGTGCAACGACAAGATTGTTCGAGGGTAACTGTCACGCACCCACCACTGGTAACAAGGGTGTCTCGAAACTCAGAGCTCAAAAACTTCGAGCCATTGAATAGATGATGAATTATCTGATAGTTTTCATGACTTCACTTGGTCAAACAATGAAAACGACAATAAGTAATTTTCCATTCACGTGTCCCATTTCCTAAATTAAATTAGAAATCAAACAAACAGGGACGGTAAAATGTTGACAGCTTAATGTGACATTGGAAACAATATCATACAGGAAGGGGCGTTCACTCAAATACATACTCATCGTGAGAGCAAAATTATAGCAAAGCTAAGGCAAAAAGAACCAGAACACGGTAATACAATCATGTCCTGTATTTTGGAGCCGTTCTTCCAGACCTGTTTGAGTTTCAATCGATAATTACACGAATATGTTTGCAGCAAAAGATCTTATACTTCTTCACTTTGTTTCTTACATGATGCTTTGTTTACATGAATTTTTTCAGCAAGATATCTTGAATAGCAGAAGAGTTACAATGCTTCAGTAAATGTTTGGTGTATATAGGACATGAATGTATTACCCAGACCCCACGTACTCTGGAGTCGTCTCGGTCTGTCAACCCTAATTAACACGCACGCATAAAAAGTCAGATTAAATCTTGGGGCTGTTTCACAGAAAAACGTGTGTCACTTCGACTTTGCACTAGGTTCGATTTTTAGCCGTTAAAGGGAGCTCAGCTTGCTCTAAAATCCTCACCCGAGTTCGTTTGTCCTCCTTTTTTTTCCATGCGTCCGAATCCTGGTCCCGGGGGGGGGGTACTCCCTTACAAGAGCCTAATGGGGATGTGCCGCTGGATGGGGTCGCATTTTCACAACTGCAGTGACTATAATGGGGTCGCATTTTCAATAGAGTTACTAGAATGGGGTCGCAAATTTTCGAATTTTGGGGGTAAATAGGGAATCAAAATGGGAAGATTCTCGGTTAAAAAGATCAGAAAGTTGTTTATTTAGGTGAAAGTAAAGTGTTCTTTATTCACCTTAAAAAATTGTGTCAGTTCATTTTTGGATGACCCGGCTTTTTGAAGGATTGACAAGGTAGATGCATAAATAGAAAGTGACTAAGTTGGGATCGCAAAAATTACATTTTCCAAAAAGTGACTAAGATGGGATCTATAGTTGGCCAAAAAATAGACTAAAATGGGGTGGGGGCTCTTAGAGGCCAGCGGCACATACCCAGCAAGCATTAACCCAAGTACCCCCCCCCCCCGGGACCCTGGTGTTGAAACCATAGGTTCATCATCGTTTGAACATCTACACAAACATGGGTCACTATGTGATAAATACAGGTTTACTTCTCTAGATGTGCACAAGCACGTTGTGCTCTAAGCTAGAATACTGTAACCTACTTCTTAACCAAACACCAACTATTCGATTTCTCTTCACTTAATTACGACTTCAGTGTCATTTCATATCCCCACCGACGCTGCACCAGTTTGTTTTGAAACTACCCCCGTTACACTACAAAAGTCAGAGTTGGGTAAGGAGAAGTTAGCTAGATCCTGCAATTAATTGGCTGAAGAGGTTGTACCAAGTGTATACCTCAGTGAATAGACCTTGGGCGTTCTGTGGTTAGTAGCATTCCTTGGCTTGACTGTTTTATTGATATCATCGTCTTCAGGATGTCTGTCCAATCTAAATTTCCTGAACTCCAGGCCCTAAAAGACTGCTATTCCAAAGCTCCAAAGTATTTCAACTTCGCTGACATAATTGACCACTGGGCGGATGAGGAGAAGGTAGGAAATTTAAGACGTAGTTTACAGCAATTTTCAATTCACTATCTATAATGAATTGTTTCCCTTTGTTTTTGCTTCTATTGACCAAAAAAATTAATTAAAATTATAATTGCAAAACCAAATAGATATTGATATTATAATTGATATTATTGTTTATTGATGTTGCAGGAAGCAAAAAATGAATGATAAAATTTTCTCCTTTTCTTCAACTATTTGATTCATTTAAGAACGGCGGAAGACAGAGCGAGCCGCCTGCTTTGTGGTGGATTGACAACAGTGGCAGCGAATTAAAATGGAGCTTTCAAGATATTTCCTTGAATTCTAAAAGGTGAGGAAACGTTTACATTGGGACGGCAGTTAGTGAACGCAAGCTCTATATTTTATCGCAATGGGATTACATGTATTTTTTGCTTGTTCTGTCTTGAAAACGGTTATAAAAAAACTGCGACGGACAGGAATTTTCATGTTCGAACAACTTTAAAAGGCTATATGCTGACAATTTATAACAAGTGATCTCAAATATATTATTAGTCTACGTTTTGTTCGTTAGGGTTGCAAACCTTTTGTCTGAAGTGTGTAGTGTGAGTTGTGGTGACAGTGTCATGGTTATAGTGCCAAGGATCCCA
Source organism: Ricordea florida (assembly GCA_949710005.1). NCBI lineage: Eukaryota > Metazoa > Cnidaria > Anthozoa > Corallimorpharia > Ricordeidae > Ricordea > Ricordea florida. The sequence goes on from OX453285.1 coordinate 6,076,410, forward strand.
GAGTACTGGCTTCTATTTCTGGCCTGTGCGAGGACAGGTTTGTTTTATTTACACTCTGTTTGATGAAGATGCTTCTAGGTACCAAAAGAATTATGAGGGATAGGATCTTGTTACCTTTGCTGATATTATTTCAAATTTTTGTACATGCACTTAAGCCCTAAGTTAAAAATACAGTAGTTACAGTAGGTTTAGTTTTAAGTGGTGTGCAAAATATATTGATAAACAGCCTCGTTTAGTTATGGATATATTTCAGTTTTTAATGTTCCTGACAGAAATATTAGTGAAAAGTGTCACTTAAAATTGTAGGTGATATTTCTTAACACTACTGGCTTGGCGGTGGACTTATCAAACGCTCTGATAACCGTAAACTCCTAAAAACGTTTTTAAGTTAAACTCTTTTTTTTCTTTAATAGTGGTTGTTTGGTAAGTAATACTTCATTGTACAGGGTTTATTAACTGTAGGAACTGTCAGATTTTAAAGACGTCCACAGTGGAACCGTGGGTTAAGTGCTTTAGTGAACAAAACCGCCACGTCTTGATAGTTACACGAGAGAAAAACGAAAACAAAAAACAAAACAACAGCAACAATGACAACAACACCACAACAGCAACAACAACAAAAACAACACAACAACACAACAACAACACAACAATAACACAATAACAACAAAAACAACACAACAACACAACAACAACACAACAATAACACAATAACAACAACAACAGCAGCAACAGCACCAACGTAACAACAGAGCAGTAACAACACAACACAACAGCAGCAACAACAACAACAACACAACAACACCACAACAACAACAACACAACAACAACAACACAGCAACAACGGCAAAAACAACAACAACAACAACGACACAACAACCACAACACAACCACAACACAACAACAACACAACAACAAAACAAAAACACAACAACAACACAAAAAAAAAACAACACAACAACGACAACACAACAACAACAACAGCAACACAATAACAACAACACAACAGTAACAACAACAACACAACAACAACAATAACAGCAACAACAAAAAAATGCGCCCCTAAACTATTAATCTGAGGGGTAATTCATCATAATCGCTATAGAAACGAATACCAAGTAACATATTGATTCGATTATTTATAGCGTTACGGGACATATTTTGTAGACAACTGGAAACCATTGATGGTTAGCCCGTCGATCGTGTAACGTATTCATTACAGGCAGTTCTATTTATTGCAATTAGTAAGGATCCAGACTTGACCACATAATCCTCAAGAAGCGAACTAAATTCTTCTATGAAGCAATTCATTGAGTTATTCCCAGAGGATAAAGGAGGGCGGTAGATGATTACAATGTAAACATCCTTTGAGAGCACCTTCATTTGTATTCCTATGGCTTCGAGAGATCTGAAATTAGTAAAATATTCAGTCGAAACTACCATCAGCGTCCGCTTTAACATAACGCCAACACCTCTACCTCTACCTTTTCTAGGAGCATGATAGAAACAATAACCATTTGGAACCAAATCACCTATTGTAATTCCATCAATATCTCCAGGGCGAAGCCACGTCTCAGTAATGGCAAATATATCAAAGTTCCTTTCAACAATATAATCCTTCAGAATATAGCCTTGTTGCACACAGAACGACAATTTAAGAGTCCAAAGTAAGAGCTCTTCACATTGAAATCCTTCTCACGATGTTTATTCGCAGTGGTATCACTCTCGACAGGTATTAGATTGGCCAAATTTGCCGATCTTCTGTTGTTTTTTGATGAACGACCGTTGACAAATGTTCTTGAGCGGACGATTGATGGAATACTCATAGTTCCGTTGGCTTCCTTCGCCTTCGAAAGTTTACCAGCTCTTTTTCCACGATATTTCCAATTCCGAGGTCGATTCAGTACACACAAATCCAAATAGAAAGGACACAAACGCACAAGATCAGTACGACTATATACAAAACGACGAACAGGAGATGCGGACCAAATATTGCCATGTGTAACGTCAGTATGGCTCAATTTCGTTGAAAAATCTGCTTGAGACAGCGACAAATAATGAGCAGAACGCGAAGAGATAACGGGACCCGGGTTAAGTTCAACATCCATATAGATAGTAATGTCCGTAGTCGAAGGAAGGTAGATACATGTGTAGCCGTGTTTGCTCAAGGAAAATAATGGACGCGTGGGAAGGTTATCAGGCTTGAAAGATCCTCTTCGAAATCGATTTAGACTCCGAATAACGGCCTGTCTATCAGTAACAGCAACAGCAGCAGCACAAGATACAAGACAGAGGCCATTATGCAAAAAAATATTGCAGCAGAACGAGCAAAAATAAAAATTTTAACGGAGAAGTTAAAAACGTGGCAGCCATGATGGCGCGCATACATGCATTGCCCGCGTTGCACCCTGTCATATGTCAAGAGACACAACAGTTTTCGTTGACAGTCGGATAATGTTTCAGTTACGAAAAACAAACCCGTTCTCCTTCCTCCAGACAAACACGAATTTCCCGATATGACACATTTGCAGCTGAGACAAAGCGTTTGGTGCGCCATCAATACATAACGGCAGAAAGGTGAATAAATACAATCCGTCACATCTCTGGAAACAAGTTGCAAATAGTTTATCCGAGAAATGTCACACTAGCATAAGCTCCTCCACTCGCATTAGAAGTTGAAGAATCAAAACAAAAAAAAAAAATAAAAATAAAAAATTTTCAGTCCAAATCCAGTTCAGTCCAGAGTCCAGTCCTTGTTTTCCATCTGGCCGATTACACAACATTCGCGTAAAACTTGACGCTCTAAGTCAAACCGGTCAGAAGGGATTCGATTGCACTGGAATGTTCAGAAAACCTGGATATCACGCTGAGATTGGTGGCAAATTCCCCCTATCTCAGCGGGATCCAGAGGTCGTTTTTGGTTGCTAAGATCCTCTGGCTCGTTACCTAGGCCATGACAAGTCTCTACGAGTGAGGTTAAAAAAAATGCGTTACTCAGTCCCCAGACTTTCTTTGGTATGAATATCAGAAATGGTGTATCTTTTAGCAAAGCACTGATATCTTTATAATAAGGTTTCGGACTTGCTTGCCGAGAGAACTTTATAAATGAATTTTCTAGCAACACAAAGAAAAGACATTTTGCTGATGGCTGAGTGGTTCTACATTGATTGTCGTATTGGAAGAAGAATATGGCGCCCTTTCCTCAAACAGTAAGAATTCAAACCACCGTGACTAGCTCGCACCATATTTCCCGCGCATTGTTCTGACGAAGAATCGATTCGTAAACAGTTTAAAAATAATCACCTAGTGGTCGCTGCATTGCAAAGATCTATTATTGATTCATTTATCTATTATTTACTTATTTATGTATTGAAGTATTTTTCTTTTTTGTTCTCTTTAGGTTGTTGCCATGGAACCCGAGTGTAGAGTCCAAAGCAGATTGCTAATACACAGAACTTCAGCAAATATGAGCTCGAGGTATAAAAGCGAAGACCAGAGCCACTGTTATCATTTGCTTCCCTTCTAAATGCTATGTTTTGTCCAATGATAAAATATGTTTTTGTTTATTGGTTGGTATAGACACATTTAAGAATCGTTTGACCAAATAGTGATCAATCGAAGCCGGTGTCCAAATGCTTCGCCTTTTTTTTTGGGCTGGACACGGGAACATGGTCAACATAGCAGCACGGAGAGTTGAATCTCCTCGAAGCACTTACTCTATTCCCTTCCCAGCCAGGCCAAAAACCGGCATATAATTAATGGTAGCCCACTATATAGTCAGTTTACAGGGGTATACAAGGGTTTTTCAAGGATATACCTTTGTGAACCCTTGTATACCCCTGTAAACACTATATTTCGTGACTATATGGTGGCCAACCATGAATGATATGCCCAAAAACCCATGGCGAAAAAGAGTTCAAGGGAGAATTTGCTTGAAGGCCGAACCCCCTTTTATGATCTTTATTTTTGTTTTTGTTTTTGTTTTTTTTTTTTCATGAGGATGTGATGAAAATTTGAGCACTTATCACTCGATTGTGCAGTTTACACGAAATGATGAAATCTGCGTCTTGACTACAAAGTGTGGTCAGCTCTGCTTAGATCAATCTGGGTCACCAAACGACGCTATCCTCCTAAATGCATTGAAACACTTTTTAGTCTGTCCAGAGTACTTTTAGATCTCTAGAAATGCATTTTAATCGACGATATAAATTTCTCTCTGTTCGGTCGTCCTAGGGCAATTGAATCTTTTCGAAATTACAAGGGCCTCAGTTTTATATTTCTGAAAAGTTTAGATGCAATTTTATGTTTTACGAATGTGAGAATTTTTCTGAATCCTCTCTCGATGGTATTTTCGAGTCTGAAAATTTAAGGTTTACTTTTTCTACGAAAACTAGGCTAACTTGGGAACTGAAATGCGAAAATTTAAACTTGAGAAAAACGTATGGAATTTATTAGATATGCTTCGAAATTTGTACATGAATGGAACGGTCAACGAGGAAATTTTTGCTTCTCCGAACAGATATTTTACAGAAAACAGCAGTTGGGTGCCCCTGATCACTTCGATAATACTGTAACAGAAATGTTTGTTCCTTTATTGCTTTTGCAGGGATGGATGGCTACAGTTTGAAGAACTGTATACTAAACAGACGAGCTGTCACATAGTGAGCATTAATCTACTTTTCATAAGCCAGTTATTGTTAATTACTGCTAGTAGAGAATTGTTACCACTACTGCTCCCACGAACACTGCTACTACGATTGTCACGGCCACTACTGCCACCACTATCACTACAACTACTACTGCCGCTTTCACTGCAACTACCACAACCACTGCCATTGCTAATATGACTTTCACTACCACCACTACTGCCACGGCCACTTCGACTGCTACTACCATTACCACCTGCCACTATCGATGCCACTATCAATGCCTCTATCATTGCCACTACCGCTGCTACTGACACCTCCACTGCCACTAATACCAGCACTACCATTACCACTACCACTATCATTGCCAGTGCCACAACTATTAACACTACCAATATCATAACCACTACTAATACCGCTACGACTACCATTGTCCCTACCACTACCAATACCACTACCTCTATCAGTGCCACTACCACTACCACTACCACTATCAATACCACTGCCACTGGCACTGACACTGCCACTATCACTACCACTACCACTACCACTACCACTGCCACTACTACTATCACTGCCACTACCACTATCACTACCATTAACACTACCACTACCAGTACCACTACAACTATCACTATCACTACCACTACTAATACCACTACCACTGCCACTAGCACTACCACTACCACTAGCACTACCACTACCACTACCAGTACCACTGCCACTAACATGTACACTACCACTACCACTGCCAGTAGCACTACCACTAGCACTACCACTAGCACTACCACTACCACTACCACTACCACTACCGCTACCACTACCGCTACCACTATCACTACCCCTACCAATACCACTACCACTACCACTGCCACTGCCACTGCCACTGCCACTGCCACTACCACTACCACTACCTCTACAACTACCACTACCACTATCACTACCACTATCACTACCACTACCACTGCCACTGCTACTACTACTGCCACTACCACTACCACTACCAATACTACTGCCACTTGCACTACCACTACCACTATCACTACCAGTACCACTACCACTACCACTACCACTACCATTTCCACTAGCACTGCTACTACCACTACCACTGCCTTTACAACTACAACTGCCACTACCACTACCACTATCACTACAGCTACAACTACAACTACAACTGCCACTACCACTACCACTACTACTATCACTGCCACTACCACTATCACTACCATTAACACTACCACTACCAGTACCACTACAACTATCACTATCACTACCACTACTAATACCACTACCACTGCCACTAGCACTACCACTACCACTAGCACTACCACTACCACTACCAGTACCACTGCCACTAACATGTACACTACCACTACCACTGCCAGTAGCACTACCACTAGCACTACCACTAGCACTAGCACTACCACTACCACTACCACTACCGCTACCACTACCGCTACCACTATCACTACCCCTACCAATACCACTACCACTACCACTGCCACTGCCACTGCCACTGCCACTGCCACTACCACTACCACTACCTCTACAACTACCACTACCACTATCACTACCACTATCACTACCACTACCACTGCCACTGCTACTACTACTGCCACTACCACTACCACTACCAATACTACTGCCACTTCCACTACCACTACCACTATCACTACCAGTACCACTACCACTACCACTACCATTTCCACTAGCACTGCTACTACCACTACCACTGCCTTTACAACTACAACTGCCACTACCACTACCACTATCACTACAGCTACAACTACAACTACAACTGCCACTACCACTACCACAATCATTACCAATGCCACTGCCACTGCCACAGCTACTATTATAGCCACTACCACTAAGTCTCTCACTCCCAATGCGAAAACTACCGTTTTCTTCCAGACACAGAAATCACGATGGAATTTGCGAAACGCTATAAATTACCCCTTAAAATTCGCATGCTTAATCAGGATATTGTGCGACGCAGTTTGTTTGATACGGACAATAATTCGGTTGTTATTATTGCCACAGAACTGGAATTAAATCAGTTGTACCATTTGCTACTGTGCTGGGGCAATCAGGTAGCGAAAAGCTTCTGGTGATGGACTTCTGATTGCTATAGTTACATTCTTATGGTTATTGAAGACACATCAATTTGTCTTATCCACCTTTAACAGCTCAATTATTCGGCATTTTTCTCTTAACGTTTACGTCACAGTCCGTCAGATCACATGCTGCTGAACCGATTGCCATATTTTTTACAAGCGGAACCACTGGAAATTCAAAGATGGTGGAACATACTCAAACCAGTCTGTGCCTGTTTAGTCTCATTTGCAGGTACTGGGACAATAATTAATAGCAATGAGCTATTTCACCTATAACCTGTCTGCATATAAATGGATGACCACCGATTTTTCCTTTTCACCACACTGCCCGAGAAATGAATCTCATCATATTTAGCAGGGTGGTAAAACTTGTAATCATAGAGCTATGGGTTTAACGGCTTCAAGAAAAGATTGTTTTCTATATGGAAACGACAAACTAACCTTTCTATGCAATCTTGGCAAAAATCGTTGGGACAGTGAACATGTTTTTGAACCCTTAACAAGTAAAGCCGCCACTCCCCTTCCCTCCCCTCCCTCCCTTACCCCGTCGCTCTGTAATGTCTAGATCAAGTTCAAAACCTTGAAGCAATATTCTATGTGTGAAGCAACATTGAACAAGGGGGGAGTGCAGGTGGTAAGAGAAAGCTTCTTGTGGTATCTTTGAAGGTGTCAGCGTTAACATATTTTCACTCGTGTCGTAAGGGTTTTTCACGAGGACTATAGCTGCACGGTCAACTTTTCACCACTAGTATATAATGTCTCTTACTAACCGTGCTCGAGGTTCGTCCTGTGAGTTAAGGAACGAGTTTTCGATCCCTCTCGACTTATGGCAAAGCTTTAACAAGTGTGTAAACTAGCACTAGCAACCTTTTTAAGAATCACATGGCTATGTTAATAGAAAGAGTAATCCCAAACTACTCCTAAAGTATACTTATCCTGCTCTTCGTAACTAAGCTTTAAGTTTTCTTAAATTATTTTGAAATAGGGAAGACCGAGTTTACATAGTTATGCGTGTAGGTATTATTACTATCATTATCATCTGATCATCAACGTCGTCTTTATTATTATTATTATTATTATTATTATTATTATTATGATATTGAATTTAATAATAGTGATTTTATATAGCGTACGTTTTCATATCAATATGTTCTGAGGCGCTTTACACTTCTATTGGGAGAGATCGGACGCTATCAGTCCATATATTTATATATATGATCTCACCCACCCACCCAGCCCATGAAATGACATACTAAACCAGAAGTAGTGATAGACCTTCAAACCCGAGAACTGTGTTCGCTACTCTTTTCGAGCAGTGTGTGGGTTCATTAACGTCCCACAGATTATTAGGAACGGGTATTGCGAGACGGGAACTACTTTTATCGTCCTTATCCTTACTCTGCGATTATTATTATTATTATTATTATTATTATTATTATTATTATTATTACTATTACTTACTAACTTACTTACTTTCAGTAAGGAGATTGGATTCAATTCAGAGGACCTGTTTTGGTGTCTTAACGGCACGGGCTGGATGGTGATGCTTGTGTATGGTCTTACTATTCCTTGGTTTGTTGGAGCGGGAATCTTTATACACTGCGAGCAATTATCCACTGAAGCAACTGTACTCATGCTTCAGAAGTATCCAGTATCAGGCGCCTTCCTGCTTCCATCCACACTTTTTGACATTTTGAAGGTAGATCTAAAGAGCTTCCGCTGTCCTAAGCTGCGTCACTGTATGACTGGTGGGGAGCCTGTGGCACCCGAAATCTTGATCAACTGGAAACACAAAACTGGATTGGATATCAGAGTGCTTTATGGCCAAACAGAGGCGGTAATTAAGCCATTCTCTGCCACCCTTAAATAATAACAATAATAATAATGATAATAATAATAATGATAATAATAATAATGATAATACCACTACTAATAATTTACTAACATATAAAATAATAACATTAATTATAATATTAATAATAATACAAATAAATAACAATGCTAATAATGATATACTTTCAGATAATTGATTATAATAATAATAATACTGTGCAGAAACAAATTGTATTATTTTTATCCGTGCGCTAATAAAACAACAACAAAATAAGAACAAACTTAAACCATATATACGCTAAAGTCGTTTAAGTCATTTAACAAAACATACGCTGAAAAACCCGATGTTTCTTAGCAACCTCCAGACTATATAAAAAAGTACTCTTAAACTTTCCAACAAATGAAAGCTAAAACACTGACTTAATTGGTGTTCGACCAAATCTAGAACATTATAATCACGAACAATTTTTATCTTTTTCAAGTTGCGTTTAATCAAATCCCTAACCACTATTATAATTAGTCTATATAATTAGTCAGTCTTTTGATTGATAGTTAATGAGTGCATGCGAATAAATGAATGTAGTTTTAAGCTGAAAACATGGCAACTGTTGTCGATTTTGTTAGAATGCCAAAGAGTGGGGGGGGGAGGTGTTTTCTACGGTTTTCACAGCAATATCACTGCCGCGCAGCCTGAGCATCACAGAACTTTAAGGTACTGTTATGTGTTTGTAGGGGGACATCTCCATTACACCACGAGGAGATGAAACCAGGCTTGGTTCTGTGGGTAAACCTGTATCCTGTTTGGACGTAAAGGTCACGTATCCTGTCGTAACGTACCTTACTGTACCGTAACGCATCGTATCGTACCGTACCGTATCATATGGTACCAGAACGAACCGTATCGTATCATACCTTACCGTACCGTACCTTGCCGTATCGTATCGTTCTTTACCTTATACCATATTTTATCGCATCGTATCGAACCTTACCGTTATCTTACGGTACCTTATTATTTTTAGTACTGAGATTTATTCAAAAATAAATTGTGAAATAAAAATCATAAATTTCAAATTTCAAGAAATCTGATTGGTCGTATGATTTTTCTCACTGGTGAAAAATATCGTACGACCAATTATAGACCGCATACGATATTTTCCCCTAGTGAAAAAAATCGTATCGGCCTTGCCGCCTTTGACTATCGCCTTCACTAAGAACAAAGTGAATCGTGGCGTCTTGCTCAAGCAACTCAAGATTTGCAGATATAGCTTCAGTGGTTCCTGCAAAACAGGAGATTAAAATGTCTCGTTCTTTGAGTGATCTGTCAGCAGAACGAATTCATCCCAAGCCGCCCAAAAATCGGCTGAACTTCGTTCAGCCAGTAATTCAGCATTTCCGTCAACACCATGAATCAATCCCCGAAGCTGGCGATCTAGAAGCTAAAGTGTAGTCTTCTCCAATGAGGTACGAAAGATTAAAAGTATTAGATTCTGACTCTGATTAGTTAAGCTTAATCTTATAAACGACTACAGCTAAGAGAACTTTTCAAACGTAGTTTTTTACAGCTTTGAACTTTGTACTTTGTAGTTTTTGGCGGTTCTTAAAACTAAAGCTAAGAGCATTGTCCTTTTGACTGAAAAATAAACTCAAGCTTGAATTATTGGATAATTAATGATGGTTAGAAGCGAAATTCACTTTGCTTGAAATAAAAGCCTTTGAAACTCGTTGTCGGGCTTGTATTGATTTCGGCTAGTGATTGATCGTTTCCCGATTTATTTTGGATTAAGTCTCAGTACATATAAAATACACAAATTACTTCATGGTTTGTTCGTTTGCATGATTTTATTCACTCGTTGTGAAGAATCAAAAACTCACTCGCTCGTTGCTCGCTAGTTCATTTGTGATTCTTCACAACTCGTGAATAAAAATCGTACGCACTCGCCAATCATGAGGTTATCTCTATATATCGTATCGTATTGTACCGTATTCAACCGTGCCGCAGCGTATCCTATCGTACCTTACTTTATATAGCAATATCCCTGACGTAACTAATTGATAGAAATTGATTATCAATTGCCAATTGATAGGATTGATAATCAATTGATATCAATTTACTAATTGATTATCAATTATTATCAGCAATTGATAACAATTGATACTCACTCAGATTTTCCACGTTATCAATTGTTATCAATTGCTTGCGGCTTCTATCAATTATTATCAATTGCTGTCATTTGCTTGTACTTTCTATCAACTGTTATCAATTATTATCAATTTTTATCAATTGCACTCACTGAAATTTTGGTTATCAATTGTTATCAATTGCTGATAATAATTGATAATCAATTAGTAAATTGATATCAATTGATTATCAATTGATGCCAATTATCAATTTCATCAATTAGTTACGTCGGGCAATATCGTATCGTATCGTATTGCATCGTATCGTACCGTAAAGTATCGCTCCGAGAATTGGAAAGAAGAGAAATGCTAGGAACGAAGTTATATCTTTTCCATTTTGCCTTTTTGTTTTTCTACTTTTTTTGGAAATTAAAGATACTGGATGACAGTGTGAAGGAAGTCGAGCCTGGGGTTATTGTCAACATCGCTATTCGTGCTCTACCTACAAGACCTTTGGGACTATTTTCACGTTATAAGGTATCATAATTTCCATTTAATTTACTTATTCCTTATTATTATTATTATTATTATTATTATTATTATTGTTATTATTATTATTATCGTTATTTTGCTTCTCTTTTTTTCCCTCATATTTTTCTAAGGGAAAAGATGTTTTTTTCTCTCTATTGACACTTTTTTTGTCCATTTAATTTCAGGATAACCCAGGGAAAACACAAGCTGTGTTTCGCGGAAATTTTTATTTCACGGGTAAATAAAAGATTGATAAATAACCGTTATTACTATATAGAATATCAATTTAGAAAGGCACATCGCGTTAATGTCCAATAAGGAAGAAGAGTTTCTCAACAAATGCAAATTGTTTCTTTATATTTCGGCTCCTTGGAATTACATTTTTTATGAGTTTCAATTTAATTAAGCTATGTTATTTCCAGTCTGTCTGCGCTGTACTGTAAAAGGCGCACGCGAGCCAAAGGGACACACGACCAGAGCTTATCCCGGTTTCAATAACATGAAGCACCTGGGAGTATTATTACTCCCGGCCCCCTGGATGGGATGTTAGTCCATCGCAGGGTTTCCCCCAGAAATGTATCGCTGGTACCCATTTATAGGGTGGGTGGAGAGAGACAGTGTGGAGTAAAGTTTCTTGTCCAAGGAAACAACACAGTGCCAGCACCAGGGCGCTGTACTGTAATGTTTAACAATTATTCCATTGGAGCTTGTTGGATATGAGTTGGCCATCACCAATCTCCTTTCCAACAAGCGCGAATGGAATAATTGTTTTATTAAATTTTATTGAATTCTCGATCCTTTAATCATTGTGGATTAAGCTAAACTTGAATTCTGTTTAAATTTTACAAAACGACCGGAAGTAGACGTTACAAAAACAGCAACAAGACTACAGAAAATCACGTGACATGCGCACCGTTTGCAAAATTCGCTGAATGAAAAAATTTCAAGCAAGACACACTGCAACGCAGTAATTGCAGTCGTGTAAAATTAATTGAACGCTGACTTAATGAAGGAGCTAAATCTACGGTGGAGAATTCAATTGAAGAGTTTAATAATTGTGCACGTGCTTTTCCGTTGTAAAACTACCGCTGGAAAACTTTGATCACCATGTGACACACGCGCAGTGTTGCAAGTTTTCAAAACGAACCAGGCTGTGATAGCTCCTAGGCCGAGATTCTTGTCACGTGTCGATGTTAATCGGCACAAATAAACCTCCACAATCAGCTGAACACAACTCTCTCTGGTTTATTGCGCGAATAATAGCATGCGACGAAATAATTCACTGCAAAGGTACAAATATTCCTACGATTGCACCGAAATGAACAGTAAATAATCAGAATTCAAAATACTTACATCCAGATTGCTTAGGCCGGTCGAAACAGCAACGAAACCTCAAATACTAAATGTTATTCTCCGAAATCTCAATCCGAAACCATTTCTCAGGATTATTATGGGATGTCGCACGAAGCTATTACGTGCTACATCGGCATCCCGATTCTGATAATCTTAGATATAAGATATAACGACACAGAAAAAAAATCAGTTTAATTTGTTTACTAGCATAAGATTTATAGCTAATACAGCAGAGAAATTTCCCACACTCTAGTAGTTAACTCTTTCTATTACAGGAACGTGTTTGCGCACCTCTGAAATCGTATTTTGCCCTGAGATTTCTGTAGCTCATGGTCTTAACAACGTGACTATAACGAAGTAGAGTGAACGTTCTTCCACGCTTCGCAGCAAACTCATTTGCCCTTAAGATGTGTGACATCATTTATATCCACACCTGTGTGACCCGATTTAAATCCACAGGTGTGATGTCATTTATATGCACACTCGGCTATGGGATATCATTTTTAGACTTTTTAGCAATTTGCTACCACTCGATATACCACTAGCGTTTTAAGCAATAAACCGCAGTTTCTATGGGTTTACTGGCGTAATAAACCACACGAGATGTTTGGCCGAGAACACGAAAAGAGCTTGTATATCATGAGTCGCAGGCGACTTTACAAGCCCTTCGAGTGTAAAAACTGTAGCTAATTTTAAATAAAAACAGAAAATGTTTTCTATGGGCTCACCGGCACAATAACCCATAGGTTTTCGACCAATCAGCGCGCGTGTAGTACCTATATACCTATATACCTTTTATAATATATAATAAGCGGTGGCAGGAGCCCATGAACTCCTGACGGTGGTATTAAGTTAAAAATGCTTATAGCAGTACAATAGCCTTCTTCATAAGGATAATGATGATAATAATAATGACGATCGAGTTTTCTGGTTAATAATGCCAAATGGGTCTATTTGTACTCACTAGGCGGACCAATGGAAGTATCTGGGCAGCTGTGCACCTACCCCTCCCCTAACCCGACAAGTTATAATAAGTTTTAAAGTTAGCGTTAATGTTGGGTTAGGGGAGGGGTAGGTGCACAGTCACCCAGATACTTCCATTGATCCCATTAGGCTCAATGGTTTGAGAATTACTCATTAATAATAATGTCTGATTTCAGGTGATCGCGGTAACAAGGACAATGATGGGTATCTTTGGTTTTCTGAACGCTGTGATGACGCCATATTCAGTTTAGGGTAGGCAGAGTTTATTCAACAAGTAGTTTATACCAACTCAGCAACCCTGGCATTTTGAGCAGTCTGATTGTCTCCTCATTTAATAGTTATCCTGCGAGATCGCGCCCAATATCGCCTGATTCTTAGCCGACGAGACCGTAGGCCGAATTTACCAAAACCAGGAGATATTCTGCAAGATTGAGCCAGATAATTATTTAATTACTCAACAAAATCCTTGCTTTATTGCAAGAACCTAAATCTGTTTTTTGTTCAATTTTTGTTAAGAAAAATATTAAAATACGTTTGTACATTTACTTGTCGGCCACGTATGAATGAGAGTTTGCAGTTTGAGTTAAATAGAGAGCGTTGGCGAAGAAAAACAAACAAATTATTATGTAATAACATTAAATGATCATCGCAGTTATGTACACAACTTAAGCAGCTGTGAATTTAAAGCCTAAAAAAAAAAAACTCAGGCCTGAACTTGATTCGAACCCATGACCTCTGCGATACCGGAGCAGTGCTCTACCAACTGAGCTATCAAGCCAACTGGGAGCTGGTCATATTGTGAGTTCGTTTAATACCCGTAGATGAAGAAGAATTATTGTTTAAATTATAATTTAATTATTGTTTAAAAAATTATTGTTTAAAAAAAAAACACTGTTCAAAGTTATAGCAATTCGTATTACTGAAAAGGCAGCGATGAAATAAACCTTGCGTTTGTCGTTGAATCTGCAGGCAATATTCTTGAAAGGAAACTGTAATTTTCCGGTTTCTAACAATGTACACAGCAGAAGAAGCCATTCATGACCAAGCCATAAAATATCTTGACTGCAAACTTGGTCCCTTTCTTGGTGTTTCCGTGAACAGTGTGACAATATTTTCGTTTTCTTCCAAGTTGTTTACATTTTTAAAATCTTACCGCCATTTTGTCGCGCGAAACTAAGAATATCGTAGGATATCTGTCATCTGTAGGATGACAGATATTCAGTGTGTTGTGACCATATTTGGAAAGTGCTGCCATAAGTTCAATAACAACTCGGGATATTCAACGCTATTCACCTTCTATCAGGTGAACAATGCCGGGGCCTCTGGTAAATACTTGTACAAGTGCGTTTTGGTTAAAGAAACTTAAAGTGACTGGCGTCAATTCTCTCTTTAACGCTGATGTCTATGAGGTTGCTTCATTGGTATAATAATACTAAAACAATTATTCTTTTCAATCTCGGTGAATAGTGACTCAGGGGTGTAGCTAGGATCTTTCAAAGGTGGGATCACACTGTCACACCCAGGGTCCTTAACAGGTTGTTATGTCCACATCCACGCAGTGTTTTACTAAATGTGAATTTTTTTCAGTGAGCGTGGCCCCCCCATCACTTTTCTAATGGTCCGTCCCTTATATTTTGTCTATGGAAAACTCGTAACCATTAGAAAAGTGATGGGGGGGGGGGGAATTTTCAGCTTGCACGAATTTTTTTTTCGCTCACTGCTTGTGCAGGAATTTTTTTTTCAGGTGAAACCCTGTGCACGAATTTTTTTTACTACGTGTGAAAAAGTCACAATTGGACCTTCCGTCTGCATGAATTGTGTTTTTTACCTTCTTCTTTGAATTAATTTTTTTTATTGGCATTTTCTCCTGCATGAATTTTTTTGTTTTCACGCCCCCATCACTTTTCTAATGGTCCGTCCCTAATCGCAACGTTAGAAATGCGATTTCCAAGGTTGGCAATGTAATAGATGGTGGGTAATTGCATGTTTGGTAGGCATTGTTCAGAAATGTTTTAACCTTAACTTACTTATTTTTTATAGGGCGAATGTTCACCCGCACTTGGTGGAAGCGTGCCTAAACAAGCACCCTGCAATATCAGAAAGCGCCGTTGTTAGTACGCCCCACCCCACCCAGGGGACGGTAAGTTTGTATACTTGTATCAATTGTTTATGCACCTATCAATGTTAAGCCGGCGGGACGGGGGGGGGGGGGAGTCAGAGCATGGGGTGAGGATTTCATTGTCTTTGTTGGCCCTGAGGTAGGGCATTTGACTGACCTTGTTCTCCCAGGGAAGGGAATATTTGAAACTTTCTTTGCCAGCCTTGGGATACTTGACAACGATGTGCAGCCCGGGGTGGGGAAATTTGTATGCATTTGACTGGAATGATTTGCCCGTGGGCAGGGAATTTGACGGCAAATTTTTCAAAAATGTCAAATCCCCACCCCATGCCCTGACTCCCCCCCCACCCCTCCCGCCGGCTTAACATTGATAGGTGCATTATGTCCAGACCAAAGAAAAGGAGTTCATTCTCCTTGCATTTATTTTTACGACCTCAACTTGTTCTCAAAAAGTAAGAGTTTATTATTCCTTTATTATTTTTGGCTACGGTGCACTTTCTCTTGCTTGGTAAGCAAGTAAAAGAGCTGAGGGTGTCAGGAATCCATGGGCTCCTGGGGTATTACCCAGTAGTTTCTAGTAGTTTCTATGAAACCTATTACGTTGCTGGTTTTCCTTTATTGACCAAGCTAGTTCGGCCAAGATGGCTGGATATTGGCCTCGGCCTTTTTTTTTGTTTTTATTGACCTCTACTTCGCCTCGGTGAATAAAAACGAAAAGATGAATCCAACGAAATTAAAAGGGAAGCCATCTTGATTTGACGCTTGGTCAATGACGCATATGTACTAAATTAGTGAAGGTTATGATCCATTAAGTTTTAGCCGATGGAGCCTCATAAACTTTATTATTTAACCCTGTGCACCATGAGCTTGATATATATCTTCTCCTTACTGGTCTCTATATGTTTTACTCCATGTTAGTAGAGGGAATTTTATCTTAGATCGCTGCTTGAGACAACAGGTGGTCATTTTCCCTTAATCTCATAGGCCTGATAATTGCATTAGAACTGAGATGGTAGGGAGAAGATATCCGATAATCAGGGCAAAAGATGAGGAGCTGCTTAGCGCTGGTTTGGGTCTTGCTTTCTAGGGAATCAAAGCTTTCATCGTCTTGAATGATGAATATACTGTGCAGGACGAAAGTGCGCTGGTCAAAGAATTACAAGATCACGTGACTCATGAGACTACTGGCTGGATGTCTTCCCATAAGGTACATTGACAGTTAGAGAAACATCAATGAGATTGATTGATAAAACCACTCCCCTCTGGATGAATATATCAAGCACGAATCAATTTATTCACCATTTATTCATTCAACTGAATTCTGATTTTATTATTATCGATTGTATTACTTTCATATTACTTATAAAATTCATTATAAATCATTTATAATCTTTAAACAGGAGCCCATTACCAATGGGCACCTGCTTTAAATTAGTAATTTATTATTCATTTATTGATTATTGATTTACATATTCATCAATCAATCAATCACTGAAAGAAGGAAGAAACGATAGCCTAGATAAGTGCACCACAGACAGAATTAATTCTTAATCAATCGATTATGAATTAGTCATAAGGAGTTGATCAATTAATCATCAATTCATTGATCTCAGACACATTAATTATGGATACTTAATTGGTTACATACACTACCCTCTCAGCTGCCTTGCCCCCAGAGAAAAAATCGGAGAGAGACGTCTGTGTCTTACCGTTGATTATCGTGTTCAGGAATAATTTCGAATAAATTAAGGACGCGCTTTATTTCATTCCGCTGACCATAATTTGCGTAGTCCTGACATTAGAGATTGAAAATGGCGGTCAACGCGAGGAAGTTTCCTCGTGTTATTGAACGTGTTTGCGAAACTTTTAAAATTTCTTCGCTCTATCCTGAACAAGAAACAAGTCTAAAAGCACTTGTAGAAGGGAAAAATGTCTATGAAAGTCTGCCAACTGGATATGGAAATTCGCTAATCTTTTTTGCAGCTCCTGTCCTCTTCGTCGAGATCCTCGAGCGTCCTCGTTGAAGCAGTAAAATCTTAGTGATTTCAATATTTCACCTCGAACGTTGAATATGGCACCCTTCCTTCCGTCGACGAGGTTTTTGTCGCAGTTTTGAACAATAGAATTTGAGCAAAAGACGTACGAACTCATACCATGTGTTTCTCAAAATGATTCACGTTGTCTCACCGCATACCGCCCGTGGAAAACCCGCGAAAATTATAACCAATCAGAAACATGCTATTCGCGTGATAACGTAAGAGCCAATCATATCATTTTCCACACATTTCTGGAAAAGTCACGTGACCTCGGACACGATTATCAACGGCCGTTAAGACGCAGACGTCTATCTCCGATTTTTTCTCCGGGAAGAGGCGGCTGTGACACAGTCTAACATACATCCGTCAATCACCAAAGGAAATGCGTAAAGAAAGGAGGGCCTCTGACTGAATGATTCGCTTAATAGAGACATGAATAAATAGACGAACTAGTTAGTAATGGAAGTAAGGAATGAAGGAGCAAATGTTTGTTGAATGGAGTTTGGTTGTAAGCCGGGTATCAGAGGCTGCTTCAAAGGGTTTATCTTGTGAAAATACCTATTTTCATATAAGTAAGGATGCATTCCTTTGGTATGATCTGTGTTGGGGTTTGTGATCCACGGCGCATCAAAGAAAGCGATGAATTATTAAAAGTGGATTTATGTCCTTTTTTAGTTCATGATCTGAGTGATCTCGGATCATAAATCACAATCCGGATCATGCCAAAGGAACGCACCCTAAATTTCTATAGAACATAAATAGTGTAAGTATAATAAACAGCAGATAGACTTGAAATGAAAGACTAACCTTCAAGCACGCGTTTATTTCTAGGTGGAAATTGTGAAGAATTTACCACGAACACTAACTGGGAAGATTAGCAGGTCTGCGTTAAGAAAAAAAGAGTGGGACCAGAAATAAAATGGCAGTCCTTAGGGAAAGACCATTAGAAAAGTGATGGGGGGGGGGGGGGGGGTGGGGAATTTTCAGCTTGCACGAATTTTTTTTTCGCTCACTACTTGTGCAGGAATTTTTTTTTCAGGTGAACCCCTCTGCACAAATTTTTTTTACTACGTGTGAAAAAGTCACAATTGGACCTTCCTTCTGCACGAATTTTTTTTTTTTTAACCGTCTTCCTTGCATGAATTTTTTTTGGCATTTTCCCTTGCATGAATTTTTTTTGTTTTTTTCCCTACCCCCCCCCCCCCCCCCATCACTTTTCTAATGGTCCGTTCCTTAGAAAAGAAATACGGGACCTGAAACCGCCCTTCAGACATCTCCTTAGGTCACGCTGTGTGATATCCTTTACCATTTGAAACAGCACGTTACGTCTTTAACTAAATAAAGTGAATGTTATTCATTGGTGATAAGCGTTATACATGATTGCTATGTATGTATCTTTAAAGTCATGGGTATAGGGAATTATAATATAGCTACGTTCTTACGCGCGCTCTGATTG
This sequence comes from Ricordea florida, assembly GCA_949710005.1. Taxonomy (NCBI): domain Eukaryota; kingdom Metazoa; phylum Cnidaria; class Anthozoa; order Corallimorpharia; family Ricordeidae; genus Ricordea; species Ricordea florida. The sequence goes on from OX453285.1 coordinate 6,095,603, forward strand.
GTCAAAAACCCATGTTTTATCAGAGTATAAAACATAGAAAAAGCGTGTTTTATTGTTTTTCGCCACATTACCTCTACTCGACAATTGTGCAAGAGATGGCGAAAAACATTTTCGTTGAAAAAATTTATGATGGAGTTCTCTGTGAAGCAGCAGAAAGTTTGAAGCTGAGAATAATGAAACAAATAAAGAAGAAGAAGAAGCAAAAACAGTCGAAAAATTGGTATTAAAAGGCGTCAGTTTGTCGATCTGTGTGCTTTGTTGTTTCTACCCGCGGCATGTAAAATCTATATCATAAAGCGAATAAAGAAGCCTAAGCCGTGTATTATATTGTGATTAAAACACTCCAGGCATTTGAGAACACTCGAGAAATGTAGAAAACACTCGCCTGCGGCTCGTGTTTTCTACATTTCACTCGTGTTCTCAAATGCCTTACAGTGTAATGCACGGCTTAAGATGCTTTATTTGTTAAATAAAGTGTTTGGTTTGTTAAGAGGTGTTATTTGTACCAGATGCAGAAGTCCAGTGCTTATAGTATGTGACAAGAAGTAAATTTAGGTATTTGTAACTTTGAACAATATTACCAAGCTCATTTAATAAAGGTAATCATACGGTTTTTCTCGTTCAATTTGGAATTAATTTGCGCTTGTGAGTTTTTCAAAAAGTTAAAATTGTACGAAGCGGCCCGTACAATTTCAGCTTTTTGAAAAACTCACTAGTGCAAATTAATTCCAAATTGAACGAAAAAAACCGTATGATTACTTATTATATAAACATGAAAAAATTCGCCTGGAGGAAGTACCGGAAGATCTCATTGCGGACAGGAGGTGAACATTTGACGCAGATTTGACACTTTATTTACTGATTGGCTGATGAAGATCAGCTGATAACGCTACGAACTCAATAGAGAATAATAGAGAATATCATAATCCAGAATATGGATGTGTAATTTGCACTGGTGTTACAATTTTACACTGGTGTTACAGTTGAACTGCACTGCTCTCAACCAATAAAAATCGAACAATTTTCTCATGTATATTATTGTTTAACTCTTTTCCATCCAACTCACCATTATTGATTCATATATGAATCATGATTTAGAAAACTCAACAAAATATTACGTTACTTCCTATTGCTTCCAAATTTGGCACACAGGAAGTAAATGAACGCACCCAATTACCTGATGAATTTTAGCTTGTAAGCTTTAGTGACAGATGCGTGACGAATTTTTAAATTCTGATTTTAGAGCGCGAGGAAGGGTTAAGGAGGAGGGTTTTCCCTATCATTTGACATCATTTTCTGATGGACATTCCCATATGGATATAGCTCCCCGGAAATTTTGAAAAACAAACTTTTATCGATTTTTTGTTTGTAAAAATGGCTCATAGAAATTAAATTGTATTAAATTCTGTATTTGCTATTTTTCAAGCAGATTTGAAAGAAATGATACCAGATAAAAAGGGAAAACTTTTTTCCTTTAACTTTTTTCAGCAATTAGCTGGCGTCTTGGTTTATGGGGATTTATATGCAAATTGTATGCATACGTTGTGTAAATTTGGCAAAATGCTAATTTTTTTGGGAAAATATTATTGCCTACTTGAATGTGAAATATACATGTTTGAAAAACCTATTTTGTACCCTACAAAATGAGGTATATCTTTGATCACTGCTGTAAATATCTGCGGAGATATTAAATAAAAATGAAATGTCCGTCAATTTGCTTGATTTTTGGGCGTATGGAAATGAGTTAAGAAATACAATATATTCCTTGCCATATATAAGGTAGACACGCCAAACAGAACAATTGTATAGGGGAGGGGGGGGCGGTGGCAATGGTTGTGAGATCAAGTGGGGGGGGGCGTGAAATTATTCTGCTTTTGCGAACGGGGGACACTGCATAATAATTTCCTCTTTGAAACCCATTTTTCACACCTTCCCGCCTCCCCTCCTGATCATTATTGCACAGTTCCTTAGCTCATGTACGACTCGATTTCCACGGATTATAGCGAAACCTGCTTACTGCGGCGAAATACAAATGCGAAGAGGAATAGTATTTAATGAAAATGTATTTCTTTTGACCACTAGACAATTATTTACAAAAAGATGTAAATTTAAAAAGCAACTGAAGTAAACAGGCGATCGCAAAGCAACCTGGGTGGCAGAATATTTCAAAGATTCCGCTGCTCATAGTCACAGTAAGACGGGTTTGTTTTTGCAATTCATACGGAACGATATATTAGAATATTATACAGCGTCCTAACCGAAGAACGTACACGGTGAGGAACTTAACAGTTTAGTAGTCGGTTTGGAATGATTTCCTCACAGGTCCCTACTTCATTATACATGCTGTAGCCGAACCGTTTCGTTCTCAGAAATGTTTGCACGCGCACTTCCCAAGACAATTCAACTACAGCATGCATAATGAAGTAGGGACCTGTGAGGAAATCTTACCGGAAATCTTGCCGTCGGTTTCTTTAGTAACGGTCAGGTTTAGTATTAATTTCATTTTAGGAACGTATGGCAAAGTTTGCCATGAAATATATTGTTTAGTTTGATCTACGGGTTAGCTCTTGGGAACAATGCCGCATTGTAGTCTATCAGTTAAAATAGACATAGCTGAATCATTTTACCTTGAAAATCCTAATTGAAGGTACCTAGTCGTGTGCAAAAGGCTTTAACGGACACAACTGTAACATGACTGACTGTTTGATGCTTTTTAGCTTCAACTTACTATAGATTGTTTTAGAATCCCAAGCTATCTCCTCACAAATGATAACCGTACCTTTTCGTCCTGAGGTGGAGTAGGATTACAAATTAAATCTTCTTTGGGTGTGGAAGCGGAATCATGAATCATGAATCGTGGCTGTAAAATTACTAGGAATCATGAATTTTCGCGTTTAAAACTTGGGAATCATGAATCACGAGAAATAGGTAAATCATGAATCATGAAGATCGAAACAAAATTGCTAATGAATCATGAATCATTAGGATAAAAAAGGGAAGGAATGAGTGTATCTAAATGTCGAGAGTCG
>OX453285.1:6103631-6221131 GCA_949710005.1 Ricordea florida
GGTAAATAACACTGAGTTCGATTGTTTCGCATCGGCACAACTTCGTCCCAGTGAAACCCGAGTGAAGCGAATCATTCGGTAAACCTTACGCTCAGAATCGACATATTGAAGTTGTATTCTTAGTAAAAAAACACGATCATGAATATTTTTACCAACCTTATCAGACGAATCCATCGTTTGTGTTCGTTTGTTGCCTTGTGAGGACTTGGAAATGCGAAGAACCGGCAAGTATGGCTCTCTGACGCATGGTTACACGTTGGAGCAAGGCACTAGACCATTTATGACCGTTTGGACCTTTCTTTTTAGACAAAAGCGTCAATTGTGACAGCGCAATTGACTGTTTCACCCGCAGATCTTCCTCTTGAGGGATTTTTTAAAACAATTACAGGATTTTTAAGTGCTTTGACTTTTCAACAAAGAAAACGTGACCTACGCGCTCTTGATCATCTGCATTGTTTAGAACTGAGTTTTTTAGCGCCATGGCAACGTGACGTCACACTTTAGGACTCTATTGTATTGATCATATCCATTGTTACGTTACGTTATTTGTTAAATTAGTGTTGTCTGCATGTGTCACGTTGCGTGACCCAATTTTGATCGACACGTCAGATACATGGCACCAGCTTTTTATACGCCTTTTATTCGGAAACAGGAGTAAATAGATCGTAGAAAGAGATATTTTACGTTCGGAGTTTCGCTTGTTTTTTGGTGCAATTCATCGTTCTTTTCCACCGGAGTAAGACATTTTAAGGGGCATAGAATGGTCCCTGTAAAAAAATAAGTCTCGGCAAATTTAAAGTGGGTCTCGAAATCTCGACGTCACAAACTAGAGTCTCGGAATCTCGAGCTCGCAAGAAAAAACAGGTCTCGAAATCTCGAATTTTTAAAATGTGAGTCTCAGAGTCTCGCAAGTCAAGCGAAAATGCATTTGGATTGAAACTTCACAAGCTGACCTTCAAAGGATGAAATGGATGTACCATATGTCGTACAGAACACAAGGCTCTCGCTGTAAAACAGTCACGAGATGGTAATAGCTGGTAATGAACTCAGATTTTTAATTTGCGGCGTCTCGAGCTCGGATTTTTAATTCGCGGAGTCTCGGTCTCGGATTTTACCATTCTATACCCCTATTATAACGTAAGTCTTTTACCCTTTCTTTATTTTTAGCTTTGCCTTTTGATTAATGAATCTTCATTAATGAGTAGGTACCTGTGAGGAAATCTTCCCAGAAATCTTACCGACTGTTTCATTAGTAACGATCAGGTTTAGTATTAATTTCATTTACGGAACGTATGACAAAGTTTGCCATGAAACATTGTTTAGTCTGATCTACGGGTTAGCTCTTGGGAACAATGCCGCATTGTAGTCTATCAGTTAAAATAGGCTTCACTGAATCATTTTACCTTGAAAATCCTAATTGAAGGTACCTAATCGTGTGCAAAAAGCTATAACGGACACTTATATGACTGACTGTTTGATGCTTTTTAGCTTGGAGTTCGTATTTCAGTGACCATTGTTTTTTTATGAAAATGGCTCCAAATGAAAGTGACCCTGACTTGAATTTACAATGCTTCAATGACCACAGGATTTTTTCAATAGAGGAGCTGAAAGAATTGTATTCTGCTGTTAAGCCGCATTCATCTGCACTTCATTTTAATACCAGAAGTTGAAATCATTTTTTAAGCTTTTTTAGCTTTGCCTTTTGATTAATGAATCCTAAGTATTTCTACAATTCCAAACAATAACTGTTATTTTCAGTTCTCACCGCATGCTTTATGGATCACGAATAAATGAATTAGTAATGGTAATAGGACTGAGTGGATTCCAATTCGGTCTGTAATCGTACGATTGATAAACAAAATCGGACGACCGCGTAGCGGGAGTGCGATTTGTTTAATCACGAGTATGATTGCACACCGAATTGGACGACACAAAGTCTTATTACCAATTAATCATAACTTTAACAACATTTGTGATGTAAAAACTTCTTTTTTTTAAATCAAAACACATGAAATTCCTGGGGTGGGTTCGGATCATTCGCTCTACTCCGCTCTACGGGAGGGCTTTTTGTCACAGTTACCGTGGGGATAGGGGTGGGGATTAGCTGTGTCTGCGATGTCCTCTCTCAATGGATTGCGGAAGGATGTCGAACGAAGCCGAATACATGAACTTGGATGTTGAAAGCAAAACATCGAATCGAAAGTCGAAACTTGCATTATTGACAGAAAACAAAAAAAAAAAAAAAGAAGAAAATCGTCAATTTGGCAACACAAATAGGTGATATTGAATTTGAAAAACAAAAAGTACCATGTCCAATAGACACAGTTGGATGTCGCATTATGTAAGGTAGCATAAAATACAGAAAGTCGAATATCAAATGCAAAGATCGAATTTTGGCGGAAATGGACCTCCATAGGTTCGGGCCACCTTTGTTTGCACTAAACGAATAACTAAGCGAAGGGATAGGGCTCGAAAGGTCTGCACCCTCTTTTATAACTTACTTTATCAACTCGTTTGATGCTGCCATTTTTCAGTTGTGTTTCAATTTACCACCGACGCAGACACCAGTTTGTTTAGAAACTACTCCCACAACTCTACAAAAGAGAGAGTGGGGTAAGGAAAGTTATCTAGATCCTGCAATTGGCCGCATATGTCGCACCAAGTCTATTCCCGAAAAGACGTTAGGTATTCTGTGGCTAGCAGCACTCCATGGTTTGACTGTTGCATTGATATCATCATTTTCAGGATGTCTGTCCAATCTAAATTTCCTGAACTCCAGGCCCTAAAAGACTGCTATTCCAAAGCTCCAAAGTATTTCAACTTCGCCGACATAATTGATAGCTGGGCGGATGAAGAGAAGGTAGGAAATGTAAGACGTAATTTGAAGGAATTTTCAAGTCATTATGTTTAATAAAATGTTTGCCTTTGTTTTTGCTTGTATTGACCATGAAAACAATTATAATTGCAAAAATAAATAAATAATAATATTATAATTGATATTAATGTTTATAAATTAATGTTGCAGCGAGAAGCATAAAATAAATGATAAACGGTTTTCCTTGTTGCTTACTATTTAATTCATATAAGAACGGCGGAAGACAAAGTGAGCCGCCTGCTCTGTGGTGGATTGACAACAGTGGCAGCGAATTAAAATGGACCTTTCAAGATATTTCCTTGAGATCTAAAAGGTGAGGAGACATATACATTGGAACGCCAGTAAGTTCAATGATGTAAGCTCTATATTTTTTTTTTCGCTTGCCCTGAATGCAAGCTTCTTGTTTTTAAGCGGGCGTCCTCTTTAACCCAAACTCTATGTTTAGGAGTGCATCCTCATATTAGCAAGCCTTAGGTTTAAGCTCTCGTTCTGATCTCAAACGTTTTGTTTAAGCGCGCGTCCTGAACGCAAACCTCATGTTTTAGCACGTTCCGAACGCAAGCTCTATGTTTCAGCTCGCGTTCCCGAACAAAAGTTCCATGTTTAAGGACGCCTCCTGAAAGCAAGTTGTATTTTTAAGGGCGCTTCCCGTTTAAATGCCATTTATCCTCTTGATAAATAAAGTTAACTGATGATTGCATTGCGTGTTTTATCTAGCTTGTCCTGCCTTGGTGACGCTTAAAAAAATGGCGCGGACAAGAAACTGCGTAGTTTACGCAAACTTATAAGGTGTTATATTGAAATGGGATTACATGTATTTTTTGTTTGTTCTGTCTTGACGACAGTTGTAAAAAACTGGGACGTGACAGGAAATTTCATGTTCAAACAACCTTAACAGGTGATATGTTGACAATTTATAACAGGGGATCTCAAATATTTTATTAGTCTATGTTTTGTTCGTTAGGGCTGCAAACCTTTTGTCTGAAGCGTGTAGTGTGAGTCGTGGTGACAGTGTCATGTTTATAATGCCAAGGATCCCAGAGTACTGGCTTCTTTTTCTGGCCTGCGCGAGGACAGGTTTGTTTTATTTACACTCTGTTTGATGAACATGCTTCGAGGTACCAAAAGAATTATGAGGGATAGGATCTTGTTACCTTTGAGGATATTATTTCAAATTTTTATACACTGAAACTTTACTTTAAAAAGACAAGCAGTTACAGTAGGTTTAGTTTGAAATGGTGAGTAAGATATTTTGCTGAGCAGCCTCTTGTAGTCAATATGGATATATTTCAGTAAGAATAATCCTGAAGGAAATAAAGGAAAAGTGGTAGTTAAAATTGTTCGTGATATTTCTATACACTACTGGTTTGGTGGTGACCTTATCAAACGCTTTGGTAACAGAAGACGCCTTGAAAATATAACTCGGGTGTTCTGTGGGACTAGAAAATGTTTAAGCTAAACTCTTTCGTCTGTAATAGTGGTTGTTTTGTAAGTAATACTCCATTATACAGGGTTTACCAGCTGTAGGGAAAGTCAAATTTCAGAGGCGTCCACACTGAAATTGTGGGTTCAACGCTTTAATAAACAAAACCACCCGATTCTCACCGGAAAAAAAAAAAAACATCAACAACAACGACAACAACAACAAAAAACTGCCCCCGCAAAATAACAATGTCAGCGGTAATTCCCCATAATCACCATAGCGAAGTATATCAATTTACAGATTGATTTATTTATGTATAGCATAATTTAGTCGTTTTTTAGCGTATAGCATGTTAAAATGGGTAATCAAACATATTATGATCTTGCTTTTTTTTTATCTTATCGTGACAGGAAGTGTTATGGTCCCCGTGCCAATGAACATTGGACCCGTGGAACTTAAGTTGAGGATCATGGCCTCAAAACCCAAATGTATCACATGCGATATTGGTGTTAACAGCGTAATTCTGAGCGCTATTGATGAGGTAGGCACGAGACCTGTGGGCAATCACCTAATGTGACTATATGGATATGCGATATTGACCACGATTGTTCGGTCAAGATGGCTCCATATTATTGGTCAAGTTCTTCTTTGACTTTTTACCTCATGGTATGTATGTCATACCATGAGGTATAGTGATGGTTGGATTGGATCCATTCCCGTTAGACAATTAATTTATGCACGAAATGTACTTTAAATGTGAATTAAACAGGTTTACCCCTGTCTCCCATACAACATTTGGTTTTGTCCACAAAGTCGTGCAATTGTTTTATGTTCACATATGTGGGGGTTGGGGGTGAGACAAAACGGCAGCACATGTTTACAAAATGGCGTCTGTTGTGTCGAGCCTGACGCAAAGATTGTCAAGGCGGGTTTTCGTTCCTGTCGTGCCATCTTTAATCAAAATACTTTTTTGAATATCTCGCGAACGAAAAGGAAATGTGTTCAAGAATGCTTGAGGAGAAAGAAATGGGTTTTAAGTCTTAAAAGCGACGATGTCGTCTCCAAGTTGGACGACGAGTAAGCGATCACCCGAAACGAACTATTCGGAATGAACGCTTTATGGTCTGGGGAAAGGACAGCACTTCATGGAATAATTACCACGTACCATGATGTAGCTCTAAGAAGCCTATGATTTGTTTACCGAGACGTAGTTAAAGTCAATAAAAACACAGAAAAGAACGGGCTTCGTCAATAAATCTTATATCATACGTTCATTTTAAAAGGTTTGAACCCAGGAGTATCAGTACTTCGTATAGTTTGATCGTCCGGGTGAGGGTAGTTGTCAAAAGAACTGTTGTTGATGACTGACGAAAGTCATCTTCAGAGTACAGATAGCTTTATATATATATACGCCCATCTTGCCCACTCGGGATTCGATTTATCTTGCCCAGTAGTGGAACCAGCCTTATAATTCATCAATAATATTACACGGCGGCGCAAAGATATGGGTATTATTTTTGAGTGGTGTGAAGAACAGTTTACGATCATTAGGCCAGCGTATTTAAACTACGAGAAAATAAAACCCACATTTTCAAGCTGACGAGTCATTTTCTTTTTGTAATAAAGACAAAAGAACAGACAAAGACGAAAATCACGTGATTGCTTGAATTGAGGGCTAAACCCTAGGCCATAACCTGATCGTTGTCTTAACGAGTGAGGGTTTAAAAAAGACTTTACTCAGGTCCCAGATGTACATTCGTATCATTATATCGTAAGTGGTGTATTTTCCAGTAGAACGCTGATGTATTTTTAAATATACAGTCTCGGACTTGCCTGCCGAGAGAATTATAACTTTTTTAGCAACACAAAGAAAAGAGATTTTGCTGAGGTTGGAGTGATTTTACATTGATTGTCGTATTTGGCACCACGTCCTCAACTAGTCGGAATTGAAAGGACCTGTAACGAGCTCACACTGATGACGACTCCATTCGAAAACAGTGTAATAATTGTCACTTTGTGGAAGTTGCATTACAAAAATCCATCATTGATTCATTTATCTATTATTTACTTATTTATCTATTAAACTATTTGTCTTTTTTTTTGTTCTCTTTAGGTTGTTGCCATGGAACCAGAGTGTAGAGTCCAAAGCAGATTGCTAATACACAGAACGGCAGCAGACATGAGCTCGAGGTATAAAAGAGAAGCCCAGAGCCATTGATATCAATTTTTCCCTTCTAAATGCTATGCTTTCTTCAATAATAAAATGTGTCATTGGTTATTGATTGGTCCAGGCACCAAAATAGCGATCACTCGAAGCTGGTGTTTAAGTGCTTAATCTTTTTTGGGCTGGAGACAGGGACATAGGGGCATGGGGTGTTGAATCCCCTCGAAATCCTTCACCTTTTTTCCCTCCCTGGCCGAGACAAATATCCCGGCCGAAAACAGGTTTAAAGTGGTGTTCGTTAGAAGCCCCAGCCCATTTTTTTTTTCAATTGTTTTATTCAGCTATGATGGAAATTTGAGCACCTATCACACGATTGTGGCGTTTATACGAAATGATGCTATTTGCTTCTTGACTACAGAGTGTGCTCAGCTCTGCTTATGTCACTTCGATAACACTTCCACAGAATTGTTTATTCCTTTATTCCTTTTTGCAGGGATGGGTGGCTACAGTTTGAAGAACTGTTTGATAAACAGAGCAGTAGTCATAAAGTGAGCATTAATTTGAATTTCGTATGCAAGGTATTGTTGGTTACTACTAGTAGTGAATTGTTACCACTACTGCTCCCACTACCACTGATAGTATGATTGTCACTGCCACTACTGCCATCACTACAACTACCATTACTACTGCCACTTCTACTGCAACTGCCAGTAACACTGCCTTTGCTACTGTCACTGCCACTACCACCACTACTGCCACTGCCACTAATAATGCTACTATCATTACCACCTGCCTCTATCGATGCCAGTATCAATGCCACTACCACAGTCACTAGTATGGTACTATTTGCTACTGTGCTAGAGTAAAGATCTAACCAGGAAGCGGCACGCCCCAGGTGATTGGCCATTGCTGAATTTAGTTACATTCTTATGGTCATTTAAGACACGCTGATTTGTCTTATCCACCTTTGACATCTCAATAATGCGGCATTTTTCTCTTAACTGTTACGTCACAGTCGATCAAATCACTCGCGGCTGAACCGATTGCTATATGTTTCACAAGCGGAACCACTGGAAATTCAAAGATGGTGGAACATACTCAGACCAGTCTGTGCCTGTTTAGTCTCATTTGCAGGTATTGAGAACAATAATAGTAATGAGCTGTTTCGTCTAATTTCGTAAAGGAAATCATGGACTGTTTGCGTAAGTGGATGACCATCAATTTTTCCTTCTCATCACATTACCCAAAAACTTAATCCCATCATGTCTAGTTAAGTGGTAAAGCTTGTAATCATAGTGCAGAGGGCTTAACAGCTTAAGTTTGAATTGTTTTGTTATGGTTACTGTGGCGAACAACTCCGGATTTTGAGTGTCTTCGCTTGTCATAAATGTGGGAGATGTGGGCTGCATAGACACTGTTCAGGATGTATTAGGGATAGGTTTTGGCACTATATCCCTGACCCTGGCATTTTCCTCGAGAATTTGGATCAAATTGATGCTTTTTCAGAACAGTTTGAGTTGGCGATGGGAAAGAAGACGAAAAAAGGGAAAAAGAGTCTTTGGGGAAGGCGTTATTTTCCTGCTTTACGCATTGCTTCGAAAACCTCACGACTGGTTTCTCTGGCATCTCTCTGCTACGCGGGTGTGGAGATCTCGATGAGAATATAGCTGATAACCCTGACGGTGACAAGCATCCTATATTATGGTTGTTTGGGGTGCATTTGTCTACCACCTTTACTAGTATTAGTACTAGCACTAGTACTAGTACAAGTACTAGTACAAGTATTAGCATTAGTATTAGTATTAGTATTAGTATTAGTATTAGTATTAGTATTAGTATTAGTATTAGTATAGGTAATAGCATGACTTGTAGTGGTATTTGGCAATAATAACGCGAGTAAAATTTCAAAATTGTCCAATTTTGAAATATTACGAGCTGGTATTATTGCCAGATAGCACGCACAGGTCATGCTATTATTTGTTTATAATAGAAGCCGAGAAAGTTTCGCTTCGTATCTGACAATGTCGCCGTTGAGTTGAGGCCGTTGCGTTCTGTCCACGACTTCCAAACATTCATCCACGTCTTAATAGTTTTGACTTTAAGTTTTGACTTTATTTCATGTACTGCTTTTTCGTCGAGCTTTTTTGTTTCCAGGAATCTCCGTCATTTTCAGTTGAAAACGAAAGTAAAAATGTAATCGTGTTCAGTGTTGTCATGGTAACGTTGTTACACTATCCAATTTTGCTGTTACACCACTATTACGCGGAAATAGGGATACTATCATCCAATCAAATTCCAAAATTTCTCGGCTTATATTATAAGTATTATTATTAGTATTGGTATTGGTATTGGTATTGGCATTGGTATTGGTATTGGTTTAAGTATCAGTATCGGTATCAGTATCGGTATCGGTATCGGTATTGGTATCGGTATCGGTATTGGTATTGGTATTGGTATTGGTGTTGGTATTGGTATTGGTATTGGTGTAATTATTACTTATTTACTTATTTGCTTACTTTTAGTAAAGAGTTTGGGTTCACTTCAGAGGACCTGTTGTGGTGTCTTTCCAGCACAGGCGGGATGGTGCTGCTTGTGTATGGTCTAACTCTTCCTTGGTCTGTTGGAGCGGGAACCTTTGTACACTGTGAGCGATTATCCACTGAGGCAAATTTACTCATGCTCCAGAAGTATCCAGTATCAAGCGTCTTCTTTCCTCCATCTAAACTTTTTGAACCTTTGAAGCTAGATCTAAAGAGCTTCCACTGTCCTAAGCTGCCTCACTGTACCACTAGTGCTGAGCCTGTGGCACCCGAAACCTTGATCGACTGGAAACACAAAACTGGATTGGATATCAAAGTGCTTTATGCCCAAACAGAGACGGTAAATGATTCATTCTCTGCCACCCTTGAATAATAATAATAATAATAATAATAATAATAATAAAATTCTGATAATAGTAATAACAGTAATAATAATAATATTAATGCTATTACTACTACTACTAGTACTAAAAATAATAAAACTAACATATAAAATAATATTAATATTAGTTATAATACTTATGATAATAATACAAACAATAACAACGCTAACAATAAGATACTTTAATATAATTTATACTTTGCAAAACAAAACAAATTATATTCTTTTTATCAGCTGCGCAAAAAAAGAAACACTTAAACCATAATGGCCGGCTAAAGTTGGTAAAAATACTTAACAAAACGTTAGCAAGAAAAGTCCTATGTTAATTAACAACCTCCAGACTGTTAAGAAATCAATTCTTAAATTATTCAAAAAATGAAAGTTAAATAAACACTGACTTTGGCGTTTGACCAAATTTAGAACAATATGATCATGAACAATTTTTATCCTCTTCGAGCTGCGTTTGATCAAATCTACAACCACCATTATATTCAGTCTATATAATTAGTCAGTTTTTCGGTGAATAGTTCATGAGTGCCTGCCAATGAATCACTGTAGTTTTAAGGTGAAAACAAAGCAGCTGTTGTCGATTTTGTTAGAATGGCAAAGGGGTCGAAAGTGTTGTCCATGGTCTTCATAGCAATGTGACTGCCACGCAGCCTGATCATCAAAGGAGTAAACATATTATCGTCTCTTTGTAGGGAATCATTTCGATTACACCACGAGGAGATGAAACCAGGCCTGGTTCTGTGGGTAGACCTGTATCCTGTTTGGACGTGAAGGTCACGTATCGTGTCGTGTCGTACCCTACCTTACCGTGCCATAACGTATCGTATCGTACCGTTTTATATGTAACCTGTTGAACGAACCATATCGTATCGTACCTTACCGTACCCTATCTTGCCGTATCGCATCATACCTTATTCTACCTTATCTTATCGTATCGTATCGCACCTACCCTTACCGTATCTTACCGTACCATGTCGTATCGTATCGCACCGTAAAGCATTCCTCCGAAAGTTGGAAATAAGAGAAATGATGGGGACGACGTTCTATCTCTTCCTTTTTTGTTGACTCATTTTTGCTTTTTGTTTTTCTACTTTTTTTGGAAATTAAAGATACTGGATAACAGTGGGAAGGAAGTCGAGCCTGGAGTTATTGGCAACATCGCTATACGTGCTGTACCTACAAGACCATTGGGGCTATTTTCCCGTTATAAGGTAGGATAATTTCTATTTAATTGAATTTTCGTTTTTGTTTTCTTTCTTTGTAGGTTTGTTTTTTCTTTTTGGTTTGTTTGTTTTTACTTCTCCATTTCTCGCTCATATATTTCCAAGGGAAAAGATATTCTTTTTTATCAATTGACACTTTTTTCGCACCTTTTTTCAGGATAACCTAGAGAAAACTCAAGCTGCGTTTCGCGGAGATTTTTATTTCACAGGTAAATATAGAAAAGATCGATAAATAACCGTTATTACTGTATAGCAGATCAATATAGAACGGTATATCGCATTAACGTCGAGTATGGATGAAGATTTTCTTAACAATTGGAATTTTTTTGGAATGGAATATTTGCCACCAGGGATTACATTTTGTATGTGTTTTTAATAAGGATACGTTATTTACAATGTATTTTGTGCTGTACTGTAATTTTTCGCGTTCTCGCGTAATTGTAGTGTGTGTAGTATTCATGTTGTGCCAGTTGGATAAGGACTCTAAAGAAATGCTTTCGTTTAACAGCATAACATGTGGGGCAACTTTATGGAAATAGTGATTTCAATTCTATGTGCGCAGTGTCGGCATGCAGTATTTAGTGAATCACCCTGAAAGATTTATGGAGAGTACCACTGAGCATTCTTGGCAAGGTTACTTGGAAAGAATCCCAACACTTTAACCGTAATTTAGGCCGTTGAAGAAATGACTCAAGATATCATAACGTAGCTCCTTTAACCAGAGGTAAAATACTGCACTTTTGAAGGTTGTGTTTTAGTTTCACTCAATGAAAGCAGTAGCCACGTGCAGTCATAGACTGCTTATTTGCGATAAGACGCGACGCGCATTTGAGAACACGAGTGATATGTAGAAAACACCATTTCTGACGCCATTCAATACCAACTTCTTGACTGTTTTCCCCTCTTCTTCTTTATTTGTTATATTTATCTCAGCTTCGAAACTTTCTGTTGCTTCACAAAGAACACCATCGTGAATTTACTCTAAGGAAATGTTTTTTTTTTGCCATCTGTAATAAAAATGTAGATTAGAGGTAATGTGGGGAAAAACAATAAAACACGCTTTTTCTGTGTTTTATTTAAGAAATAGAAAACATTTTCCGTGTTTCTATCGAGTTATAGCAAGACGAGTGGAAGTTTGGCAGGCGAGTGTTTCCACAGCTTTTTCGAGTTCTCTTCAAATGTTCACTCGAGTTTCCATAACTCGATAGAAACACGGAGAATATGTTTCCTTTTTCTTTTAGAAAACACCGCGATGAAAATGTAAATTCTCTTTGGTCGCGTCATCATTACGTCAACAGCTCGTGCTAGTTCTGTGTTTCTATCGAGTTTTAGTATAAATCTACTAGCGTTCTATCACAAATGCCGCGCACTGATTGGCTACGCTACCCACTATCTATTCCGTGATAGATAGTGAGTAGCGTAATGGCGGCCGCTTCTTTACATTTTCGAAGGGTCCGTGAAGAAGATTTATACAGTTTACTGGTCGAGGCTGTTCCAAAAAAGACAAAGTTTTGAACGACTAGTAGATTTATACTAAAACAATTAGATTATTCCCTCTCGTGATAGTTGACTCGGGCTGCGCCCTCGTCACCTATCACACGATAGAAATCTCGAGCTCATAATCTAATTGTTTAATAGAAACATGAATTCTAACCAAACAGCGCGCGTATTATCTTAGGACAGTTTTCTTAACTCTGATAAAACATGGGTTTTTGACCAATCAGAGCGCGTGCAGGGTCCTATATATATATTACAATATATAATAAACTGTGGTCATGGTGGTATTAGAGACCTTACACAACAGGACGGCTGGAAGACTCAGGACGTCAGAATGACGAAAAAATATCACGCGATACTGTGGATTCCCATTCTTACGCGATATAAATTTCGTCATCTGAGTCTTCCAGCCGTCCTGTTCCGTAAAGTCTCTAATATATAGATTTAGCCTAGCCTAAAAGCGGGGCTCCCGTTTAGTACTTCCATTTCACTTTAAACTGTAAAAGCATTCTAAAATATTGCGAAGGAATTCACAAACGTTTTTAACTATAGTTAAGTGTCGAGGTCGGTTAACTTGCTATGATTTTTGTCTAAACTTTCGTCTGCCATTAGTACGGTCGTTCTACCTACAAAGTCATGGAGTATATTCTACAAAAAACACAAATTATCAATGTACTGTATTCTATTCCTGATGAAATTAACCATTCTATTTGCGTAAATGTATTTAAAAGATTTGTACACGCTACTGGGAAATGCAGGACACAACTCTTGTCATTTTCGTGTTAAAACGAACACCTCGGTAAAATAAATGTTTACTCCAAGCAGGGTGCAAAGAAAATTAATTTTACAGATTGCCCTTCGGGCAAGCTGTAACCAACATCTACTAGCCCGAAAAACATTTTTTACGAGAATGAAAAAATAATTATTAATTATTTTTTTCTTAATTACATTGTAAGTTTAAAAAATTACTGCCTTCATTTATTCACTACAATCAGCTGTAGTTACTTAACAAAAGAAATAAATAACCGTAAAAGTGTGAACTATAAGTAGACCTGGTCCAACGCAACACGTGAATGACTAACATACATTTGAGACATTTTACAATTTAGAAGAACATTTTTTACGAAAACAACGGCGTTGAAACCAAAGTTCTCAATCGACACACTAAATGACAACGTCGAGAACGCGAAAAGCTGCCAGTGAAAGCGCTACATTCTGCAATTTGCCGCCAACAGAAAATTCCCGCGGGAGTATTTCTTAGCCGTCGACAGGGGAGATGTTTATATGATTAAAGGACATAAAAATTTGAAATCTTTCATCAGTTTGCTTCTCATTCAAAAGTAGTGCATTCAGAAGATCCTTTTTCTGAAGAAGGTTTGTTTAGAAGTCGGTTTTCCAAGTCAAGTGTCAAGTTTAAGGGAAAGTGGAAAGTGCTAGTGCTGAGTCACGCATCAGTGAGCAAATATTATGCAGACAAAACTTATGCAAATTTGTGGTCCATAGCACGGAGTCTTTCCACTTCTCGGCTTTCTTCGCTACAATTTTGTCTGTTTTCCACAGCACGGAGTCTTTCCGCTTCTCGGCTTTCTTCGCTACAATTTTGTCTGTTTTCCACAGCACGGAGTCTCCGCTTCTCGGCTTTCTTCGCTAAAATTTTGTCTGTTTTCCACAGCACGAAGTCTTTCCGCTTCTCGACATTCTTCGCTACAATTTTGTCTGTTTTCCACAGCACGGAGTCTTTCCGCTTCTCGGCTTTTTTCGCTAAAATTTTGTCTGTTTTCCACAGCACGAAGTCTTTCCGCTTCTCGGCATTCTTCGCTACAATTTTGTCTGTTTTCCACAGCACGGAATCTTTCCGCTTCTCGGCGTTCTTCGTTAACATTTTGTCTATTTTCTCGAGCCCGGACTCTTTCTGATTGTCGGCGTTCTTCGCTATAATTTCGTCTCCTTTCTCTTTCCCGAGCGCGCCTTCTTTGGCGATCTACTTCGCTCATTCTTCCTCAGTTAATTCTTGCTCTCTTTCCCGTTGCTCTTCACCTGAACCCTGTGTTCTGCAAATTATATTTTCTCTGCTATTGTTTGTTGACATAGCAATAGAAATTGTTTCGTTTATCCTTTAGTAAAACTTTAACAGTGTAGAGTAGTAATATTGTGTCTCAAAAAGACAATGAACTGAAAATTTATTTTTCAGTCGTCAACGCAATTTCCCGCCAAAAATATGCGGGCTACCAGAACAGAACAACACATGAGCCCACAATATGGTCATGTGATGCTGGTCAGTGGCTATCCCGTTTTGACAGCTGTCAATTGACCATATTGTGAATGTCCAATAAAAGAGATGTGGATTTGCCAAGACAAGCCTGAGATACCCCTCCCTTCCTTTTGATAGTCTCCCCTACCCTACCCGTACAATCTGTAGACGCGTACGTACGTATGTACGGACGTACGGACGTACGTACGTTCGGTCAGTCACGTGACAACCAAACGAAAAGAGGTTGACCATATTCCATGAGTATGGGGCTCTGGTCCGCGCGCGCTTTGCGCGCGGGAGCCCCGCTATTAAGTCAAAACGGCATGCTTATAGCGGTACTAACAATAGCCTTCTCCATGAGGACGATGATAATGGACGATATAGTTTTAATTAAGGTCATTAATACCAATGGCTTTGTTTGTGCTCACTAGGCTGCATGACCTGAAAATAACTTATTGATAACAATGTCGGATTTCAGGTGATCGTGGTAAGAAGGACAATGATGGGTACCTTTGGTTCTCTGAACGCTGTGATGACGCAATATTCAGTGCAGGGTAGGCACAGATTATTTAACAATTAGTATATACCACGTCGGCAACCCTGGCATTTTAAGCAATTCAATTGGCTCAGTATTTAAAAATTATTCTCCGATCGCCTGATTCTTAGTGGACGAGACCGTAGGCCGAGTTAACTAAAACCAGGGGATATTTCGCAAAATTGAGCCGGATTATTCTTCTATCATTCAACAAAAAAAGCTCAGTTTTATTGCAAAAAAGGTAAATTAAAGCATTTTTTGCTACTTTTTTTCCAGAAGAAAAATACGTTTCTTACATTTTACTTCGCGGCCACGCATAAATGAAAATGACAGCTTTTTTGCAGTGTGAATGAAACAAAGAGCGTTGGCAAAGCTCGTCATCAAAAAAAAAAATCAGAAAAGACAAATAAAGCGGTTGTTTACAAAACCAAGTGTCACTGTTCAAAGTTAAAGTAATTCGTAATACTTAAAATGCGTCGATGAAACAAACCGTTTGTTTGTCGCGGAACCTGCTGGAAATATATGAATGTAAACTGTAATTTTCCGATTTTTACTGGCAACGCAAACAGCAGAAAAGCCACTTATGACTGTAAACTTGGTCCCTTTCTTAAACAGCCTGGCAATATTTTCGTTTCCTTCTCGGTTGTTTACCTTTTGAAATCTTGACGCCTTTTTGTCTCCTAGCAAGACTAAGAGTATTTAGTACTACGTGACGCAATCAGTTTTCAAAGTGCGATTAACAAACTGATAAACGAGATTGCATGAGCCAATCAAAACATTAGAAATGCGATATCCAAGTCTGGCAATGTGATAGATGACGCTAATTGCAAGTTTGGTAGGCATTGTTCATAAATGTTTTAGTATTCACTTACTTATCCGCTTTAGGATAAATATTCACCCGCACTTGGTGGAAGCGTGCCTAAACAAGCACCCTGCAGTATCACTTAGCGCCGTTGTCAGTACGCCCCACCCCACCCAGGGAAAGGTAAGTTTCTATACTTATATCAGTAGCTTATGTACAGACCAATGAAAAGGAAGTTCATCCCTTTGCATTTACTTTTTATGACCTCAGCTTGTTATTGAAAAGTGAACGATTTATTTATTCAGTTATTTATTTTGGCTACGGCACACGTTCTCTTGGTTGGTAAGGGACGGACCATAAGAAAAGTGATGGGGGGAGGGGGGGGGGGCAATCATGGACAAAATTGTTGAGACAATTTACGAAAACTCACGCTTTATAACTAACAACAGAATTTTGTATTTGAACGAAAACATCTTTTTCATCTAAAATCACCCCCTCCCCCCAAACAATGTTGCAAAACGCTTTGTGGATGTTCAGTTGTTTCCAACATTGAAAAAGGGGGGAGGGGAGGCTACCTTTCACGAGAGGAGAGGGAACAGAATTTACACCAAGGAAAAAGGTTGATAATTTTCATGTGTCTCAACAACTCTTGTCCATGATTGGGGGTGGGGAATTTTCAGCTTGCACGAATTTTTTTTTTTCGCTCACTGCTTGTGCAGGATTTTTTTTTCAGGTGAACCCTCTGCATGAATTTTTTTATTACGTGTGAAAAAGTCACAATTGGACCTTCCTTCTGCATGAATTTATTTTTACCTTCTTCTTTACATGAATTTTTTTTCTTGGCATTTTCCCTTGCATGAATTTTTTTTGTATTTGTTTTCCTCATCCCCCCCCCCCCCCGCAATCACTTTTCTAATGGTCCGTCCCTAAGCCTATTTCCCAATTAACAATTAGATTATGAGCTCGAGATTTTTATGGGTTGATAGTTAATGAGGCCGAAGGCTGGATCAGCTATTACTTCTTAATTTTTCATAGAAATCGAGAGCGAATAATCTAATTGTTTTGGTAAAGTTCATAATACACAAATCATGTGTCGGTACTAAATACTAAATCTTCCTACGAAACTTCCCAAAAGCGCGAAGGCGTCCCCTTTTTGAAAACGATCTTCAACCACTCTAATTGAACAGTGTTTCTGTCGTGGAAATATCGGCTGATAGTTGCCCAGCGGAAATTTGATGATCTTATATTTGATATGCTAGTTTCAATAACGCTATTTGCATACAATATTCAATAGCATAAACGGATAACCAATTGCACCTTTGGACAATCGAAGACAACAATATACTTTCAATTTCCTTCAATGGTTAATCATTAACAGCAATAGAAAATTAACTGTACAATATGACAATCAATGTCACACTAGAGACATGCATTAATACAATTTGCATAGAGACGCACAATCAATTGCACCTTCATACAATCGTTTATTCGGAATGGTCAGTCATTAACTTGAACTGATAAACACATGCGTAGTAATATCAATCAAGTAAGGAAATATAAATTTCAATATTTGTAATTATTCTTCAATTTTTTCGTTGTTTAAACATCTTGGAATTTACGTTTGCATTAGGGCGGACCATTAGAAAAGTGATGGGGGGGGGGTGGGGAATTTTCAGCTTGCACGATTGTATTTTTCGCTCACCGCTTGTGTAGGAATTTTTTTTTTCAGATGAACCCCTCTGCACGAATTTTTTTTACTACGTGTGAAAAAGTCACAATTGGACCTTCCTTCTGCATGAATTTTTTTTCCCTTCTTCTTTGCATGAATTGTTTTTTTTTTACCTTCTTCTTTGCATGATTTTTTTTTCTTGGCATTTTCCCTTGCATGAATTTTTTTTGGGTTTCCCCCACCCCCCATCACTTTTCTAATGGTCCGTCTCTAAATCTGTATCACTGTCGACATTTAGCAGCCGTGAGACTGCCAATCTTTCTCTGCATGGCCTGAAGTTGCAACTGAGGACTGAAGTTGCCTAAAGCGAATCCTTGTCGTCTTGCGGCTCTGCTTTGTTGTTCATCTGTACTTGCTGCTCTAGAAGTGTCCGCTTTTATGGCTGGCTAAGGCACTTATTGCTTGCTCCACGAAGTTAAGAAACGGGCTGCATGGTGGTAGCTTTTTAAGCTCAGAATTAGGACCCGTAATGGCAGGATTTTTGTGGACGTGTGCACCGTCAAAAATGAAAATCATATATTCATTTGGGTCGAGATTTAGCTTTGCCTGTGTCAGAAAATCTTTGTTCAGTCATTTCACCGAGAAATGTCAAGTGAAAAAAGAGTCCATTGATGGCTGAAATTACCAGTGCTACACTAAAATTTCTCCTTCGCTGACCACATACTTGTCGATATGTTTGGGAGCAGGGTTGGCGCAGTGGTTAGAGCTTTCGCCTTCCACCAATGTGGCCCGGGTTCAGTGCTAGATACAGTTGGCACTCAAATAAAGATTATTATTATTATTATTATTATTATTATAATTATCATAATTATCATAATTATTATTATTAGTAGTATTAGTATTAGTATTAGTATTAGTATTAGTATTAGTATTAGTATTAGTATTATGCCCTCTATCCCATCCTTGCTCGTCCGTGACGTCCAGATCTTGCTGTCCAAATATTGTTTCCACACTCTTCTACAAATACATATAATATAATTCACTACAGCATGGCGCATGAACCATGGCAACGATACTACTTGCCGTTGATCGGTTGACTCCAATAAGAGCGGCAATCGTCACATACATGTAATCTTCATTTACATCTTCGAAAGCTTGAATAATTAGCTGATCAAGCGAGATTCTGTCGTTTGGTGGCATGATTTTCTCCGGTTTTTTCTGTCTCCAATGCGTCTACATGTTCATACAGCATACTTTGTTTGTTACAGTATATGTACTGTGCATGTAAAACGTTCTTCATTTTCGTTCTGCTTCAGCAAAAGCTGTACGAATAATAATAGAAAATTTAAGCAATGTATATACTCTTGTATTTTTGTTCAGTATCTTAAAATACGCGTAACTACGATGAATGACACTAATTAATATTTTTTCCTACTGTATATTTGAAAAATGCAAACATTTTTAAGTTCACAATAATGATAGACCATTTCGAATAAACGATAGAATGAAGAGGCAATTGATTGTGCGTCTCTATGCAAATTGTACTATTATATGTCTCTAATATGCCATTGATTGTCATACTGTCCAATTGATTTTCTATTGGTGTTAATGATTAACCACTGCGCGAGATTGAAAGTATATTTGTTATCTTTCATTGTCCAAAGGTGCAATCGTTCATCCGTTGATGCTATTGAATGTAAATACATATGCAGATAGCGTTATTAAAAGTTCGTTCGCGTTAATGAATGGAAGTGCTAAGGAACGTAAATTTGCCGTATAATTTCAGCCGTTAACTAATTCCTCGCGAAGCGAGGCCGAAGGCCGAGCGTAGCGAGGTTACTAATCGTGTCGCTTCCGGTCAGACCACGTGGCTCGCAAGCCCGAGTAAATCGATCCGAGAGTTTTTATATATGTATATATATTTATTCCTCGCAAAGCGAGGCCGAAGGCCGAGCGTAGCGAGGTTACTAATCGTGTCGGTTCCGGTCAGACCACGTGGCTCGCAAGCCCAAGTAAATCGAGCCGAGAGTTTTTATATATGTATATATATATATATATATATTTATATATATATCTATATTTTAAAGGTGTCCGTTCGCAGGCCAGGTTACCTGGCAATAGTAACGCACTTGAGAAATGCTGAATTTCCGCCATTATTCGGTGATGCCTTTTTGAAAGTAATGTAAATTTTGTGGAAACCGATTTCACTCGTCCTGGAAGTACATCCCAGCAAGGTGATCTCCGAGATATTGAAGAAATATTAGCACGAGATCGTCGCCGAGTAAGTTCGAATACCGTGAAAATCAACACGAGGAAAGCACGACTCAAAGCAGGGATAGAGAAACGACAGCGGGGAGAATAACAACAGAAATCGCAGCCAAGACAACAACTGCTCGCTCCAGAAAAAGGCAAACGAAACAGCAGGGAAAAGGACCAGGAATTCAATCAAGTTAGTTTTGAATTTGAATGTGTTATTGATAGAAATAACATGACATGACATGACATGACATGACATGACATGACATGACATTGACAGGACATGAGTGAACGATTACATAACGAAATATATTGGTGTACTACATTAAGCAAAACGACTTAGAAGGGACACCGAGTAAGAACGACTTCAGCGATTGGAGATGTCTCTGGAAAATATTTCTATTAGTCTAAAAACGGAATCGGAAGACGACCAACAGATTACAAGAGAATGTAAATAGGTATTTTTCATAATAAAACGATAGCGTTTCCAGTTTGAAGTAATTCCCAACACAGAGAGTTGCAGTTGTTATAGCAATCATTTATAACGATGTGATCTGATATCATTGCAACAGTGAAAATATTGTAAATTTTCTTGATCTAGCAGTTATGTTAAACATTTTCAACAGAATATATACCCTGTGTCACTATAAAGTACTGGTTCTGCAATATTATCAGTGATCAATGCGATCATTTTAAAATAAAGCAAATGTGATTACTGAATTCTGAGTAGTATTTCTCTTTGCTATAGATATATATGTATGTATTCTCTGATTGAAAGGTTTCAATAATATTGCGTAGAGACAACAAGTTTCATAGCCTTTTCACAATGGGTCAGTTTTACCTTAGAGTGCAATGACCCCCCTCCCCTGATAATATTGCTATCTAGAACCCCTGCCCTTTTTTCACAAATGAAATGTTAATTCAAGCCTTAATTTGCAAAGTTAGACATAACATATTAACTTTGTTACTTTCTGCCGTTTACTTTATTTTTATGATGTAAAATATCAATATTTCATAATAATAATAATGAACTTTATTTGAGTGTCAACTGTATTTAGCACTGCTGTACTAATTGGGGACACTGTAAAGCGCAAATGAAATAAATTAAATCAAATCAAATGTCAAATAACAACCACAACATGCAATTAGCCTTTTACATTGGAAAAACTTTATAAAGAAGAAAATAAATTTTGTAATGCCAAAATGTTTATGATCTTTCTCATATATTCATTGCAAGTGTGCTGTATGTAGTAACAAGTGTTTCAAGTTTCCTAAATGCCCTATGCTTTCAATAATGATTTTCCACACAAACTTTCTAGACAAATGACTGCACTAGATTCTAAGCCTTTAAGAAGAAAATGGTATTGTTTGGAGCTGTTTTGATTACTACCACCTCTGATGGAAAGCCTATTAAGAAGAATTTTTGTATTGCTTTTAGTAGTAGAGTAACAATAACTTTACCAAGATTAGGACATGAATCCCACCCCATAAAAATATATTATGTTTAACATAAAAAATATAACAATAATAATATCAATACCAGTAATAATAATAGTAATGATAATAATAATGATAATAATATAATGATAGTTCTTCTCGTTACTATATGTGATTGGTTACAGTTCAATACCTCTGGCTGGCATGACTTTTTCGATGAAATACCATCCTTATATTAAATCTTTCATCTGGAGTTTTTATAATAGAAATTTTCATGTATTCAAAATAATGTACTATTCTATGGTTGGGTATGGATATTTTGCCTGTTTCTGTAACAGCACAATTAAACTTTCATGTGGTATTTACTTTTGACTGATTGATGTTGATTTCACATTATTTTTTTACAGGAGTACGTAGTGCAGCAATCTTTTTGAACATATTAAGATTTCAATAACTCTTTCTTACATGTATTGTTTTTATGATATGACCTAAAAATAGCACAACCACATACTATACATTCGGCACTCACTATTACCAAACCTTTATTCAAAGCTTTTGTAGAATCCAATTGTTTTTTCCCCAATTTTTTTTATGTAATGACATTGTATCTCACACTTCTGTTGATATGGCATCTCTTTTGAGGGAAGAGGAATTTTTCTATCTACCACTGGGGGTACCATTGCAACTGAAAAGAGTACACACATTAAAACATGCACTATTCATAATGCTCTCAATTGTGGTTACCCGTGAATGAAATAATGACTACAGTAGACAATAAAATATCTAATCAGAAGATTCTTCTTACAATGAATCTCATGCAATTATAACCAAAAAACATAAACAAAAAATAATTGGAGCATTCAACTCATCCTCTGTGTAAGAACATATTGTGTTCAAAAGTGATGTACAACAAAGAAGACAAAGCAGTAGAGACTAAGAAAATAAAACTAAAGAAAAAAAACACAGGTTTTTACACCGTGGTAAACACAAGCATTCATATCAACTCTTCAAGATTTCACCTGCAAAAGATTTACAATCATTTTCAATTTGTGTTAAGTGAATATTATTGTGATACTTCATCGACTCTGTATTCCCTGTCAAGATAATAAATAATTTTACTTCTATTCCCTCTGGTGCAATCTCAGTGGCAGTGAAAGAGCTAAATGAAGGTCAATTTTTAAGCACTGTGTTGAGCGGTATACTGATCATGTAATTTGCACCAGGTGTCACTAATTGTGTACCAAACACAGCATAAGAAATAAAATAATGGGGATTACGCTGATATAAAAAATAAAATATAAAATATAAAAAAAAAATAAAGAATAAAATATGAAAGCATTGTGACTTCTTCAAAAACTAGCTTCGCGAGGTTTTTGCGGGAGTCGTATTTCTAGTATATATATATATATATATATATATATATATATATATATATATATATATCTATATTTTAAAGGTGTCCGTTCGCAGGCCAGGTTACCTGGCAATAGTAGCGCACTTGAGAACTGCTGAACCGCCATTTCGAATTCCGTGATGCCTTTTTGAAAGAAACGTAAATTTTGTGGAAACCGATTTCACTCGTCCTGGAAGTACATCCCAGCAAGATGATTTGCGAGATATTCAAGAAAGATTAGCTCGAGATCGTCGCCGAGTAAGTTCGAATACCGTAAAAATCACCACAAGGAAAGCACGACTCAAAGCAGGGATAGAGAAACGACAGCGGGGAGAATAACGACAGACATCCGTCATTGCAGCAAAGACAAAAACTGCTCGCTCTAGAAAAAGGCAAACGAAACAGCAGGGAAAAGAACCAGGAATTCAACCAAGTTAGTTTGGAATTTGAATGTGTTATTGATAGAAATACAGAACATGAGTGAACGATTACATAACGAAATATATTAGCGTACTAAATTTAGCAAAACGGCTTAGAAGGGAAACCGAGTAGAAAGAACTTCAACGATTGGAGATGTCTCTGGAAAATAATTCTATTAGTCTAAAACCGGAATCGGAAGACGACCAACAGATTACAAGAGAATGTAAGTAGGTATTTTTCATAATAAAACGATAGCGTTTCCATTTTGAAGAAATTCCCAACACAGAGAGTTGCAGTTGTTATAACAATCATTTACAACGATGTGATCTGATATCATTGCAAGTTATGTTTAGCATTTTCAACAGAATATATACCCAGTGTCACTATAAAGTACTGGTTCTGCAATATCATCAGTGATCAATGCGATCATTTGAAA
The DNA here is from genome assembly GCA_949710005.1 of Ricordea florida. Taxonomy (NCBI): domain Eukaryota; kingdom Metazoa; phylum Cnidaria; class Anthozoa; order Corallimorpharia; family Ricordeidae; genus Ricordea; species Ricordea florida. Next base: position 6,126,944 of record OX453285.1, read on the forward strand.
ATAAAGCAAATGTTATAACTTACTTCTGAGTAGTATTTCACTTTGCATATATATATATATATATATCCCCTGATGAGTGGGCAACCACGAAACAGGCTTGTAGGGATAAACCTGTAGTTTGTTTGTGTTTTTTCTCCCGCAACAACTACTTCGCTCTACGTTCACGTATTGAGCACTGTTTTACGATTAATCAACTTTTACACTTTATATATATATATATATATATATATGTATTCTCTGATTGAAAGGTTTCAATAATATTACGTAAAGACAACAAGTTTCATAGTCTTTTCACAATGGGTCAGTTTTACCTTAGAGTTCAAGGACCCCCCCCCCCCCTGATAATATTGCAATCTAGAAACCTGGCCCATTTCCCACAAATGAAATGTTAATTCAAGCGGTAATTAAGATATTAACCTTGTTACTTTCTGCTGTTTACTTCATTTTTATGGTGTCAAATATCAATATTTAATAACAACTACAATATACAGCTAACGTTTTACGTTGGAAAAACTTTATAAAGAATAAAATAAAGTTTTGTAATGCCCAAATGTTTATGATCTTTCTCACATATTCATTGCAAGTGTGCTGTATGTAGTAACAAGTGTTTCAAGTTTTCAATAATGATTTTCCACACAAACTTTATAGACAAATGACTGGACTAGATTCTAAGCCTTAAAGAAGAAATGGTATTGTTTGGAGCTGTTTTGATTACTACCACCTCTGATGGAAAGCCTATTAAGAAGATTTTTGTGTTGCTTGCAGTAGTAGAGTAACAATACCTTTACCAAGATTAGGACATGCATCCCACCCCATAAAAATATATTTTGTTTAACATAAAAAATATAACAATAATAATAATATCAATACCAGTAATAATAATAGTAATGATAATAATAATGATAATAATATAATGATAGTGCTTCTCGTTACTATATGTCATTGGTTACAAGTTCAATACCTCTGGCTGCCATGACTTTTTTGATGAAATACCATGCTTATATTAAATCTTTCTTCTGCAGTTTTTATACTAGAAATTTTCATATATTCAAAATAATATACTATTCTCTGGTTGGTTATGGATATTTTGCCTGTTTCTGTAAAAGCACAATTAAACTTTGATGTGGTATACACTTTTGACTGATTGATGTTGATTTCACATTATTTTTTTACAGGACTACGTAGTGCAGCAATCTTTATCAACATATTAAGATTTCAATAACTCTTTCTTACATGTATTGTTTTTATGATATGACCTGAAAATAGCACGACCACATACTATACAGTCGGCACTCACTATTACTAAACCTTAATTTAAAGTTTTTGTAGAATCCAATTGTTTTACCCCCAATTTCTATTTTATGTAATGACATTGTATCTCACACTTCTGTTGATATGGCATCACTGGGGGTACCATTGCAACTGAAGAGAGTACACAAATTGAATCATGCACTATTCATAATGCTCTCAATTGTGGTTACCTAGGAATGAAATAATGACTGCAGTAGACAATAAAATATCTAATCAGAAGATTCTTCTTACAAAACATAAACAAAAAATAATTAGACTATTCAACTCATCCTCGGTGTAAGAACATATTGTGTTTAAAAATGATGTACAACAAAGAAGACAAAGCAGTAGACTCAGACCAAGAAAATAAAACTAAAACAAAAAACAGGTTTTTACACTGTGGTAAACACAAGCATTCATATCAACTCTAAGATTTCACCTGCAAAAGATTTACAATCATTTTCAATTTGTGTTAAGTGAATATTATTGTGATACTTCATCGACTCTGTATTCCCTGTCAAGATAATCAATAATTTTACTTCTATTCCCTCTGGTGCACTCTCAGTGGCAGTGAAAGAGCTAACTGAAGGTCAAATTTTAAGCACTGTGTTGAGCGGTATACTGATCATGTAATTTGCACCAGGTGTCACTAATTGTGTACCAAACACAGCGTAACAAATAAAGTAATGGGGATTACCCTGATATGAAAAATATCAAATAAAAAATAACATATAAAAGCATTGTGACTTCTTCAAAAACTAGCTTCGCGAGGTTTTTGCGGGAGTCGTATTTCTAGTATGAATGTATATTTTGAGTACTGAACAGCAAAAGGTGTAATAAGTCCTTTTGCGACCACGCTTGTTCGGTAAAGATTGCTGGATATTGACCTCGTTCTTTTTAGTGTTTTTATTGACATCGACAACCCATCGGTCAATAAAAACGAAAAGAAGAATTCGACGAATAGGCAGCGGTCTTGATTTCACGCTTGGCAGGAGCGAATCACTGACTCCTGCGCTTGGTCAATAACGCATATATACTAAATTAGTGAACATCATAAACTTTATTATTTAACTCTGCGCGTCACGGGCTCGATATATATCTTCTCCTTACTAGTATGTATATATATACGTTAGTAGAGGGAATTTAATGTTAGATCGATAGTTGTAACTACAGGTGGTCATTTTGCCTAATCTGATAAGCCTGATAATTGCATCAGTACTGAGGTGGTAGGGAGAATATATCCTAAAATTAGGGCAAAAGGTAAAGAGCAACTTAACGCGGAATGGGATCTTGCTTTCTAGGGAATCAAAGCATTTATTGTCTTGAATGATGGATATACTGTGCAGGACGAAACTGCGCTGCTAAAAGAATTACAGGATCACGTGACTCATGAGACTGCTGGCTGGATGTCTCCCCATAAGGTACAGCAACAGTAAGAGAAACAAAAGAGAAATAAGATCGATCAAAAAAGGCAAACCCTTCAGGTCCTCCAGGTGAAGAAATGAATGAGTTCATTGATTCATTCAGTTGAATTTATTATCATCGATACGATTAATTTTAAAATAATTATAAATTCATAATATATTATAATTGAAATTAGTAATTGATTATTGATTTATTTATTCTTAATCTACATATTCATAAATCAATCAATCCCCTGAAAGAAAGAAGAAACGACAAGAGAGGCTGGATAAGTGCTCCACAGACAGAATTGATTTTTAATGAAAAAATATTAATGAGGAATTAATTAGTTAATCATTAATTAGTTAATTAATCTAAGGCAAATTAATGATTAATTATGGACACGTAATGGGTTATTCATACATCAGCTAATCACCAAAGTAAAGGCGGCAAGAGAGGAGGGCCTCTGACGAATGATTCGCTTAATATATATAGGGAAGTGATTGAATCAGCGAATTAGTAATCTATGGGAGTAACGAATGAAGGAGCAAATGTTTGATGGACAGATCCATGATGGCAGTTTGGTTGTAAGCCAGGTATAAAAGACTGCTTTAAGGTGTATATCTTGTTAAAATGCTTATTTTCATATAAGTAAGGTGCGTTCCTTTGATATGATCGAGCTTTGGATTTGTGATCCGCCATCACTCAGATCACGGCGCTTTAAAGGAACCGATGCCAATCCTTGTCAAAAGTAGATTCATCGGTTTTTTCCTTGTTTCATGATCTGAGTGATCACGGATCATGAATCACCATCAGAATCATGCCAAAGGAACGCGCCATAGATTGCTATAGAACATAAGTATAACGAATAGCAAATAGGATTGAAATGAAATGCTTCACCTTAGTACGCATTTATTTCCAGGTGGAAATTGTGGAGAATTTACCACGAACACTAACTGGGAAGATTAGCAGGTCTGCGTTAAGAAAAAAAGAGTGGGACCAGAAATAAAATGAAAGCTGCTTGGAAAAGAACTGAATACGGGACCTGAAACCGCCCTTTAGGCATTTCGTTAAGTCACGTTATGCGATAGCTTTACTATTAAAATAGGATGTTACGTCTTTTAGTAAATAAAGTGAATGCTATTGTTGGTGAAAGTTATATATGATTGCTATGTATGTATGTTTAAAGTCAAGGCCAGTGTGAAACAAGGGTTCTGCATATGTGGTTCTTTATTCTTGCTTGTGATGGATTGGGTTGAGAAAGACCTCCATGGATGGAAACACAGGTATCTAGTAGAATCTCAGCGGCTTTAGAGAAGATGCAATGAAGCTTAAAAAAAGAAGGAACCTATTGAAACTAAAGTCAACAATGTGGGCCCATATGGGAACATGACAATGAGGTGGAACAGCTTCGCGACTGAAAGGATTCAAGTTCATCGAAAAGACCTAGAAGAGATGTTCCAGTTTGTATATCATGGGAGAACACTGGTCCAAAGAGGAGCCAGAGTAGTTTTTAAACAAGCTCAGAAACATCTGCAAATGAGGCTAGCTGAAACTTAATTAAGTGCCGTGCGAAAGGTCTTCAAATTAATCATGGTATCTGTTTTGTTATACGGATGCGAAAGATGGCGTATGACCACGAGCGATGAGACCAAGCTTGATTTTTTTTTTTCTGCGCAAGAAAAGTATCCAACAAACAGATGTTCAACGGAGCAAACATCAGCCTTATCCGGTGACATCGGACACATCTTTAATAGAATGGACGTCAACTACCACCCCAAGACAGCTTCAACTTGGGCTCCAGACGGCAAAATGAAATGTAGAAGACCAACAGAGAATTGGCGCAGAGTGTCTGGCCCATTTCCCATCTCCTCCTTCCAGACCAGGAGATAATTGATCCAACTTAAGTATTGGGTATAATTAATGTGATATGCACCAGTTAGAGCCTGTGACGTTATACGATATAGTGGAATTTTTCTATTTATGGAAAGAAAGTTGTTCCACTATGCAGTCGGACCTGGAATGAAACCTCTCCATTTGCTATCTGCTATGTTACCATATGAGAAATAAGAAATGACGTCATCGGACTAGTTTTGCAAAACGACGCAAAGTCTGCCTTGAATGTTAATGCAAAGATTCTTTTTACTGAGGTTCTTCGAAGTCATTAAGTACTCATCTTTTTGTTCTTTACACTTTATCACACGGTTAAAGGTTTGTTGTTCTAAGTTTCTACTCAATAATTAGGACATATATATCATATTTAAGGAAATAGTAATTGAACTGAGTAGAGTGCAATTTGGTCTGAAATCATACGCTTCATTTCAAACATCACAAGTATGATTTCAGACCAAAATAGCACGACACGAAACTCAAATAGCACTGTATTACATCCAGTTTTGAAATCACACATTTAATACTCAAGTGCCAATATGTTATTGTAAATTTGACTTGATGTCTTATCTTTGCGATTTAGAGCCTAAGATAATGCCATGCGTGAATAAATGACACTGCTATGGGCCAATCAAATTGCAGGGATCACCTGTGATTTCGACGTGGATGTGGTAAAGAAGTTAATTACAAAATGGGAAAAGGGAACTGACGAGGCACGACTTACTATCTTTCTACAACACCAGATTACTAGAAATACGACTCCCGCAAAAACCTCGCGAAGCTAGTTTTTGAAGAAGTCACAATGCTTTCATATTTTATTCTTTTTTTTTATATTATATATATATATTTTTTTTATATCAGCGTAATCCCCATTATTTTATTTCTTATGCTGTGTTTGGTACACAATTAGTGACACCTGGTGCAAATTACATGATCAGTATACCGCTCAACACAGTGCTTAAAAATTGACCTTCATTTAGCTCTTTCACTGCCACTTAGATTGCACCAGAGGGAATAGAAGTAAAATTATTGATTATCTTGACAGGGAATACAGAGTCGAGGAAGTATCACAATAATATTCACTTAACACAAATTGAAAATGATTGTAAATCTTTTGCAGGTGAAATCTTGAAGAGTTGATATGAATGCTTGTGTTTACCACAGTGTAAAAACCTGTGTTTTTTTTCTTTAGTTTTATTTTCTTAGTCTCTACTGCTTTGTCTTCTTTGTTGTACATCACTTTTGAACACAATATGTTCTTACACAGAGGATGAGTTGAATGCTCCAATTATTTTTTGTTTATGTTTTTTGGTTATAATTGCATGAGATTCATTGTAAGAAGAATCTTCTGATTAGATATGTTATTGTCTACTGCAGTCATTATTTCATTCCCGGGTAACCACAATTGAGAGCATTATGAATAGTGCATGTTTTAATGTGTGTAACTCTTTTCAGTTGCAATGGTACCCCCAGTGGTAGATAGAAAAATTCCTCTTCCCTCAAAAGAGATGCCATATCAACAAATTGGGGGTAAAACAATTGAATTCTACAAAAGCTTTGAATAAAGGTTTGGTAATAGTGAGTGCCGACTGTATAGTATGTGGTTGTGCTATTTTAGGTCATATCATAAAAACAATACATGTAAGAAAGAGTTATTGAAATCTTAATATGTTCAAAAAGATTGCTGCACTACGTACTCCTGTAAAAAAAATAATGTGAAATCAACATCAATCAGTCAAAAGTATATACCACATGAAAATTTAATTGTGCTGTTACAGAAACAGGCAAAATATCCATACCCAACCACAGAATAGTACATTATTTTGAATATATGAAAATTTCTATTATAAAAACTGCAGAAGAAAGATTTAATATAAGGACGGTATTTCATCGAAAAAGTCATGGCAGCCAGAGGTATTGAACTGTAACCAATGACATATAGTAACGAGAAGAACTATCATTATATTATTATCATTATTATTATCATTACAATTATTATTACTGGTATTGATATTATTATTGTTATATTTTTTATGTTAAACATAATATATTTTTATGGGGTGGGATTCATGTCTTAATCTTGGTAAAGTTATTGTTACTCTACTACTAAAAGCAATACAAAAATCTTCTTAATAGGCTTTCCATCAGAGGTGGTAGTAATTAAAACAGCTCCAAACAATACCATTTCTTCTTAAAGGCTTAGAATCTAGTGCAGTCATTTGTCTAGAAAGTTTGTGTGGAAAATCATTATTGAAAGCATAGGGCATTTAGGAAACTTGAAACACTTGTTACTACATACAGCACACTTGCAATGAATATATGAGAAAGATCATAAACATTTTGACATTACAAAATTTATTTTCTTCTTTATAAAGTTTTTCCAGTGTAAAAGGTTAATTGCATGTTGTGGTTGTTATGAAATATTGATATTTGACATCATAAAAATAAAGTAAACGGCAGAAAGTAACAAAGTTAATATGTTATGTCTAACTTTGCAAATTAAGGCTTGAATTAACATTTCATTTGTGAAAAAAGGGCAGGGGTTCTAGGTAGCAATATGATCAGGGGAGGGGGGGGGGGGGGTCATTGCACTCTAAGGTAAAACTGACCCATTGTGAAAAGGCTATGAAACCTGTTGTCTCTACGCAATATTATTGAAACCTTTCAATCAGAGAATACATACATATATATATATATATATATATATAGCAAAGAGAAATACTACTCAGAATTCAGTAATCACATTTGCTTTATTTTAAAATGATCGCATTGGTCACTGATAATATTGCAGAACCAGTACTTTATAGTGAGACAGGGTATATATTCTGTTGAAAATGTTTAACATAACTGCTAGATCAAGAAAATTTACAATATTTTCACTGTTGCAATGATATCAGATCACATCGTTATAAACGATTGCTATAACAACTGCAACTCTCTGTGTTGGGAATTACTTCAAACTGGAAACGCTATCGCGTTATTATGAAATATACCTATTTACATTCTATTGTAATCTGTTGGTCGTCTTCCGATTCCGTTTTTAGACTAATAGAAATATTTTCCAGAGACATCTCCAATCGCTGAAGTCGTTCCTACTCGGCTTCCCTTCTAAGTCATTTTGCTAAATGTAGTACACCAATATATTTCGTTATGTAATCGTTCACTCATGTCCTGTATTTCTATCAATAACACATTCAAATTCCAAACTAACTTGATTGAATTCCTGGTCCTTTTCCCTGCTGTTTCGTTTGCCTTTTTCTGGAGCGAGCAGTTGTTGTCTTGGCTGCGATTTCTGTTGTTATTCTCCCTGCTGTCGTTTCTCTATCCCTGCTTTGAGTCGTGCTTTCCTCGTGTTGATTTTCACGGGATTCGAACTTACTCGGCGACGATCTCGTGCTAATATTTCTTGAATATCTCGGAGATCACCTTGCTGGGATGTACTTCCAGGACGAGTGAAATCGGTTTCCACAAAATTTACATTACTTTCAAAAAGGCATCACCGAATAATGGCGGAAATTCAGCGTTCTCAAGTGCGTTACTATTGCCAGGTAACCTGGCCTGCGAACGGACACCTTTAAAATATAGATATATATATATAAACATATATATAAATATATATATATATATATACATATATAAAAACTCTCGGCTCGATTTACTCGGGCTTGCGAGCCACGTGGTCTGACCGGAACCGACACGATTAGTAACCTCGCTACGCTCGGCCTTCGGCCTCGCTTCGCGAGGAACAACATAAATGCTCATTAATATTCTTAATTAGAGTATTTTCTAACTGGCATCTTATTCCTATCTGATTCGTTTCCAAGTAGATTTTTACCACAATTGCTACTAATCTCCCAATATGACTGGCTAATTTGCCGTTCTCGATAAGAGTCTAGACAACGTTGCTCGCGTCAATGTGTCACGCAAAGCAATAGCCAATCAGAAACGCTCATTTTGGAGAAGAAACCAATCATATTGCGACAGAGTTATAGACAATGTTTGCTCTTTCTTTGTGTGACGATCTTGGTCACGCTCTGAAAAAAAAAAATTTCTTTCACGTTTTTTAACGTGGCTATTGTGGTAAGAGCAAATCGAAAGTTTGTTGTGGACTCCACAACCTTATGACCACTGTGATGAGGCGTACTAGTTGTCAATAAGAGTACAGACAACGCTAAACCACATTCGATTTGTTAAATTTTCATGCTAAGTAGAAATTATGTGAAATCATATACCATCACAACACATAAATTGTCATATCATCATACCATATTATGTCAGGGGGCCTATTGTACGGACAAAAAATGTTGCTATTTTTGGGTCTTTTTAAAAGGTTAAAGATAGCCGATTTTGACTGCTTATGCTAATTTTGAGGCCCATTTTAGGGGGCTAAATATAGGCCGATTTGTGAGGACCCACTTTGAGGGTCTAAATATGGCCCAATGTTGAGGCCTATTTTAGGGGGCTAATATGGGCCGATTTTAAGGACCCATTTTGAGGAAACAAAAATTGGCGTATTTAAGGTCCATTAAAGTGCCCCTGCGACGAAAAGACACACTTTTACTTCGGAGCAATTTGTGTAAAGAATGCTGTATTGGGTTTAATACTATCACTACAAGTTGATAAAAACAAGCAGCAAACCTTCGATCATTGTTTTTTTCCGCTTCAAAGTCTCCCAAAAATCGTCCGCCATTACTGAAAACTCGTTCCACCTGAGCCTGCATTTGTACAGCAGACAACTTGGTCGTGACGTCATAGGCTCAACGTTCTCTCGGCGTTCGCTGTTTTCCTCCTTGTTTACGACCTAAATTGTTGTTCACGTTCTCATTTGTAGCGCTTTTTCGCCCTCTTTTATGATTTCTACAATATCCGACGAAGAACCTTTGGATAATTTCAGTAGTGAAAATTCTTCAGAAGCGTCTGAGGATAGTTTTGTTTTGGCAAACGAAGACTTTTTGCCGAACGACGAACCGAACAAAGAAGAGCCGAGTACTTCGAGCAAGTAGCTCAAGAAGAAGAAGAGGAAATTCTATGGAGCAGGTTTTCTGGAGTAGAACCCGTGGAAAACTGGTTTGTGTTCTCCTTGTCATGTTTACTTGCCTAATAGACACAAACTCTTTGATCGCTAGCTAGCTTAGTTTCTATTATTGAACCACGTTCTTTTCGTCTCACTTTGATCTCTTTGTATAAAGTGTTACTCTATGTGCAAACGTAAATTTGAGAATTTAACACTTTATTTCTAAGGTGCAAATGTTCCAACTTGGAATATGTCGTGAACCACGAAGAGTGCAGATGCTGCATAGAGGTGAACCGGTGTTGGGAAAGACTGGAGGGGATAGAGCAAGAAGGCGAATGCATAACTTTCACATCCTGGTTTCGTTGCAGTTTGTTTAAATAGATGGCTTCTTCACGCTGCTGGCGCCGGCTTTAAAACGAAACAGAAAAAGTCCTACACCACAAGGTTGGCTCATGGAGACACAGCATAGCACGAGTAAGTTTACATGAACTTTTGTAGATATATATGTTGTAGTTCAATTTTATCCTTGGTTCAAATTTTATTTTCCTGGGTTTGAAACTCATTATCATACATTACCATACCAGAAAACAAAGGAAAATAAAATTTGAACCAAGGATAAAATTGAACTACAATATATACACATTGAATCGTTAATAATAATATACTCTTCAAAATCATGCACAGTTATTTGCACATCTGATTAGAGTTGATCGTATGACCCCCAAAATGCAACAGCACATAGTAACATTATGTATTATGCAACATCCCCTTACAGCATATTTCAGTGATCATTCACTTCCCCGGAAAGTTTGAGTTAGGCACGCAAATATGCTTTGTATTTTGTCCTTTGTTAGTTGTATTTATTCCCTGAAGAAGTCTCAAAATTTAGTTTGGCCGAATTGAATGTAGCAGTATAGAACTTAGTGTACCTGAATTTAGTAGGAGAGATCAATAAACAACAATTTAGAAATTACATGAGTAATTTTGGCAGGGATTACACACAATATAATGTACAACTTGTTTTCCACAGGTTCCTTCGAGCCGTTGCTTACAGTTTGTAAGACTTGTATGGGGATATGTTGGGGCATCTAACCGTCTTCCTCTACCTAGCTGTGTTTACAACAGCATCAGGAAAACTTTTCCAACTGCCAAAGAAGAGGGATTGTAGGGATATGAGGAAGATGATTAATGTGATAAAGTTTAACAAATAATTATTTTTATACCCAATGGCACTTAATGTAGCTAGGAAGAAGCGATGTGGTTAGGTATATTAACATTGAAAACTCTTTTGGATAGGAAATTTACAACTAGCAGATTACCAGCTGATCCTGTTCATAATAAAAGTTGTATTAGTTGTAATCTCTCACAGCCAATTTACTCTCACTAGTCATTTCCCCTGGTAACTGGTTGTTTCGCTCCATACCAGTTCACCCCCTATTAGAGGTCATTTTGCCCCCAATTCAGAGTTTTTCAGTTTTGAAAATGTACTGAACTGCACACTTCAAAAGTATTGACAAACCCAGAAATAACTCCATACATGAATTCCTTTTTCAATTTAAGCAGTGCAGACAAATGAAACCATCATGAGAAAATTCGAGTTGGGGGCAAAATCACCCTAGAGTATTTCCAACTCCAAAGGTTGTTTCCGGTTTTGGTCTCTGTTGATTTATAAATGCCCTAGCTTGCACTTGTACTGCAGCATTGACCTTTTTATGGCCTTTCCTTGGATTTCCACAGGTCCTACACACTGGTTATCCCCTTTTTCTTCAAACAACTGTTGTGTTTTGTGTCATTGGTTGTAGCTCTGCATCTGTAGAAAAGAGAAGTACTAACTACCCTATGGAATGTACATTGACAAGTTTGGAACAATTTCATAGTCACTATCACTTGGTTGAGAAGTTTTTTAATTTATATTCATTTGATTGTTTGCACTAGACACGGCCTGTGGGCTAAGCTGTAAACAGCCTCAATCAAATAGCCTTTGAAATTATTATCACATGACAGTGGATTACATAAATCTAATCGAACGTAAACAAACTACGAAAACTCGTGGATCTACCTTTCGACGAGATCGCTCAGAGGATGGTTTTTCTGGTCCTTTTCTATGGATAGTAGGAACTGAACATGGGAGAAGTCTTCGCCTTAATCCTTCCACATGCAGAGTTCTCTCGAAGCAGTCTTCCAAAAAGCGATCGGAGCAAATAACAAAAACTCCTTTTCGGTTAAAATTTACGCAGCGAGTACGCACAAAGCGAACCCATTTCTCCCGCTCCGACTTATTTACGGGACTACGATGTAATGAAATCCCAGCAGCATGGTTTGAACGATTGCTGCAATCTTGTACTATGCTTGGGCTTCCGTCATTGATGTTGGGTAAGGTACTGGTGATAAAAGTCGCAAAAAACGATTGTGAATTGAGTACAGAACTCTGTATGGCAATTAGCCATATGCATTTTTCGTGTTGAGCCTTTGACGTCACTTCCTTTAATCCCAAGGAGGCATTCAGATCTACTTCCGGAACAAGACCAAATAATGGCGGTCGCAAAATCTCGAATAAAACGGTTAGAAAAAGTTGACTTCTGTTGCTCGAAATGGATCGAAATTTGGCAAGGTAAGTGAGAGAGTCATATTCTACACGAAAATGGAAAAAGATAAAATGTGAAAAATTTGATCACAGGGGCACTTTGAAGAGGAATAAAAATAATCGGATTTGAGGACTTTTTTGAGGGGTTAAAAATGCCCTTCTTTGAGGGCCCTGTTTGAGGGACTAAAAAAGTCGTTTCCAAAATGGTCGATATTCAGGGCCAATTTTAAGGGTATTCAAGTTGCCAATTTTTAAGCTCATTTAAGAATAAGAATAAGCCGATTCTTACGGCCTGTTTTAAGTGATTAAAAATGGCCGATTCTAAGAGCCCATTTTGAGGGTATAACAATGGAGTAACTTTTAGGCCAATTTTGAGGGTTCAAAAATGGATCAATTTTTAGAGCCGTTTTTAAGGAGCTATTGAGGGCCCGTTTTAGGGGGCAAAAATTAAGACTGTAACAATTTTTATGGGGCTAAAAATTGTCCGACTCAAATATGAATTATTCTTTTCACGCTGTGACTATGAAGTTGCCTTTCCGCTTGTATAGAGAAAAGTCTACAACGCACTATAGAATGTAAATGAGGACTACATACAAAGCATATGACGGGCTCCCCCTTATAAGCCGGGTGATTTCTCGGGGTCTCCTCTCCACAATTATTGTAAAATCAATCCTTTTTTATCAACTTCATTATTATTGTTATTATTATTATTATTATTATTATTATTATTATTATTATTATTATTATTGCTTGTCCTTGTATTACTATTAATCTTGTGGCAAATAAACATACATACATTTTACACGCATTTTTTGAGGAACTAAAAATAATCGATTTCGAGGGTTAATTGTGAGGCCCATTTTAAGGGCTGAAAATGGGCCTCACATTTGGGTCTTAAGGGTCTTAAAATGGGCCAATTTTTAGGTCATTTTAGAATAAGAATAAGCCGATTTTTCGGCCTGTTTTAAGTGGCTAAAAGTGGCCGATTTTAAGAGCCCATTTTGAGGGTCTAAAAATGGGCTAACTTTGAGGCTAATTTTAGGGGGCACGAAAATACCAATTTAATTGGACAATCTTAAGGCCTATTTCAGTTGCTAAAGATGGGCAAATTTTTAGGGCTTGTTTTAAGAAGCTACAAGTCGACCACTTTTGAATGCCCATTTCAGCGGGCTAAGCTGGTACAGTTTTAAGAGCCTTCTTTGAGGAGCTAAGAATTTTCCGATCTCAATGTCCTTTAAACGGGTTAAAAATGGCCGATTTTGAGGGCCCATGCATTACGAGGTGCTAAGAATGGGCAATTTTTAGAGCCCTATTTTAGGGTCTAGGAAGGAAGGGCGTTTTTCAATGGTCTAAAGATGATTGACGTTAAGGAAAAATTGTAAGGGTTTAAGAATAGGCCAATTCTTAGAGCTCTGTTTTGCGGGTCTAGGAAGGGAGGGCCTTTTTCAATGGTCTAAACACGATTGACGTTAGGGACAAATTCTAAGGGTCTAAGAATGAGCCAATTTGTCGGCGATTGAAATAGTCCACATTTTTAAGCCTTGTTCGGGGACACAAAATTGCCAATTTTATGGCCCGATTTTTAGAGCCCTTTTTAAGGGGCTGAAAAATGGCCGATTTTGTGGGCCTGTTTTAGGAGGCTAAAATATGAACAATTTGAGAACCTTTTTAAGTCATAAGAGTGGCCTATTTTGAGGGCCCTTTTTAAAGGTCTAAAAATGGTCCAATTTTAAAACCCCTTTGTTCAAAGGTCAAAAAATTGTCCATTTTAGGGCCTATTTTAAGGGGATAAGAATACGCCGATTTTAAGTGCCTTTTTTAAGGTGTTAAAAATGGACCAGTTTGAGGGCCTATGTTGAGGGCCTAAAATTGGGGTACTTTTGGGGGCTTTTTTCGAAGGACTAAGCATGGTCGATTTTTAGGGCCAATTGTAAGGCCCAATGTCTGGGGCTAAAATAAAGTCGATATTTACAGCCTCTTCTAAGTGTCTTAATTATAAGTCTAAAGATGATCTAATTCTTAACCTCATTTAAGTGGGCTAAAGTAAGAATAATTTTTAAGGGGTAAAATTAGTCCAATTTTAATGCCAATTTTAAGGCCCATTTTGAGAAGGCTAAGTATCAGCCAATCTTGGGCCTTTTTTAGGGGCTAAAAATAACCGATTTTGCGGACCCAATTTTAAAGTCTAAAAATGAGCCAATCTTATGGCCTGCTCTTTAAGGCCTTTGATGGGCTAACATAGAGTGATTTTAAGACCCATTTTGAAGGTTTAAAGAAGGGCCAATTTTAAGGCCTGTAGTAAAAGGCTAACAACATGTCGATTTTTAGGACTCATTTTTGAATTGCTGAAAAAGCCAAATTTTGAAGACCCACTTTGAAGGACGAAAAATTGACTAATTTTACGGCTTGTCTTGAAATTGGCTAAAAATGGGCCGACTTTTAGGGCCTGTTTCGAGGAGCAAAAGATCGCCCATTTTGAAGACCCATTTTGAGGGTGTTAAAATGGCCTATTTTGAGGCCCACTTAAGGTTAGATTAAAAATGGGTCGATTTGTAAAGACTTTTTGAGGGGCTAAAAATGGCCGATTTTAAGGACCAAATTTAAGGGTCTAAAAATTTGCCAAATATGAGGCCCATGTTATGGAAATAGTTAGGGCCTTCTATGTGGCTAGAAATCCTTCCATTGTTAACACTTTAAACTGGGCCCGAAAATGAACCCCTTAAAATAAGAATTTTAAATCGGCCATGCTTTAAGCTCCTTAAAACAAGCCCTAAAACATTGCCCATTTTTAAACCCCTAAAATGGGCAATTTTTAGACCCCTAAAATGGGCTCAGGAAATCGATTAATTTTAGCACGTCGAAAAATGCACTCCAAAATGGCATATTTTTGGAGCCTCGAATACGGTTTCGTATATCGGCCATTTTTTGGCCTCGAAAAAAAAACTAAAATTGGCTCATTTTAAGATCGGCCATTTTTAGCCCCTTAGCTTAAAACAGGCCCTAAAATCTGCCGCTTTTAGCCCACTAAAATAGGCCTCCAAATTGGCCAAGTCTTAAACCCTAAAATTGGGTCCTCAAAATCAATTATTTTTAGCACGGGGAAAAACACCCTAAAAATGGACTACGTTTAGACCCTCAGATTTTGCTTTTTCAGCCATTCAGCAATTTAAATTCCAGAGAAAAGGCTTTAAAAGTATGGCTATTTTTAGACTCTCAAGTTAAGTCCTCAAAACCCGTCATTTCTATCCGCTTAAAAAGGCCATAGAAGTTAGCCAATTTTAATCCCCTAAAGTGCGCCTAAAAAATTGCGTTTTTAGATTGCCAAATAGGGCCCTTAGAGCCGGCCATTTTTAACCCCTTAAAAACGCCCTAGAAATTGACCCACTCTTAACCCCCAAAAGTCGGTCTTAAAATTGGCCCATTTTTACACCCTCAAACTGGGACCTGAAAGTCAATTATTTTTATCACGTCGAAAAAATGGCCTCAGGTTTATTCCATTTTTAGATAGTCAAGTAGTCCCCTTAACACCAGCAATTTTAGCCCCTTTTTAGGGGATTTTTTAAGAGGCTAAAAATAATCCATTTTGAGGTCCATTTTTAGGGGCTTAAAATGAGTTTATTTTAAGGGCCTCGTTTAAAGAGCTTGAAATGGTCCATTTTGAGGGTCCATTTTTAGGAGCTAAAATAGGCCCATTTTCCGGGCTTTTTAATGGAGAAAAATTGAGCCTTTGAAGGCCTATTTTCTGTGTCGCTAAATGGCCCATTTTGAATGCCTTTTTTAAGTGGCTAAAAATGGCCAATTTAAATAACCCATTTTTAGAGTCTTAAGGGGCTTTAAAATGTGCTAAAAGTGACCCATTTCCAAAGGTTATTTTTATAGGCCCATTTTAAGGGCCGTCTCGAGTAACTAAGAAAGGTCCATTTTGCGGGTTACATTTTAGGGCCTAAAAATCGGGTCATTTTAAAGGCTTTTTTGAGGAGCTAAATATGGCCCATTTATGACGCAAAATTTCAGAAGCAAAAAGAGGTTCATTTTAAGAGCTTTTTTCAGAGGCTAGAAGTTGTCCTTTTTTAGTGCCCATATTACGTGGTTAAACACGAGCCCATTTTAAAGGCCTTTAATGGGCTGACTTTAAAGAGCAAAATAAGCCCATTTTGAAGGGCTAAAAATGGGCTTATTTTTAGTACGTTATTCAAGGGGTCTAAAATGACCTATTTTAAGGGCCCCTTTTCAGGGTCTAGAAATATGTCAATTTTATGGGCAATTTTAAAGGAGCTTAAGTGGCCCAATTCAAGAGGCTTTTTTAGGGGCTAGAATTGGACCTATTTTAAGGGCTCTTTTTGGGATTGAAATGACCTATTTTTAGGGGTTATTTTCAGGGTCTAAAATAGGTTCCATTTTGAGGGCTTTTTTTAAGTTAAAAAATGGCTCATTTTAAGGGTCGAATTTCTAGTCCCTTTTAAGGGGTTACAATCACCTATTTCGAAGGCCCATCTTGCAGACCTTTTTAAGTCGCTACACATGCGCTTTTGATAGAGCCTTTTTCAAAGGGCTAAAACTGGCCAAATGGAATGGCCTATTTTCTAGGCCAATTATGGGCTAAGTTTGCAGGTCATTTTAATGTGCTATAAAGATGGTATAAATGGGGACATTTTAGAGATCATTTTGACAGGCTCTAAATGAGCTAATTTGGGGAGTCATTTTAATGGGCTATAAATGAGCTAATTTTGGAGGTCATTTTAATGGGCTATAAATGGGGTAATTTTAGAGGTCATTTTAATGGGCTATAAATGGACTAATTTTGGAGGTCATTTTAATGGGCTATAAATGGGCTAGTTTTAGGGCCATTTTTAGTGGGCTAAAAATGTCTGGATTTCTAAGGCCGTTTTTGAGGGGATGAAAATTGTCGATTTCGAAGGAACATTTTAAGAGGCTAAAGATGTGTCAATTTTGAGGGCAAATTTAGTGCGCTAACATGAGTTGATTATTAAGGTATTTTTTGAGCGGAAAAATCTAAAGAATCTAAAGTCTATTATTAGAAACTAAGACTAGGCTAATTTTGACGCCCATTATAATTTAGCTCATTTGAGCCCATTAAAGTGACTCCCAAAATAAGCCCATTTATAGCCCATTAAAATGATCTCCTTAAACAGCCCATTTATAGCCTCTTTATAGGTCATTTAAATGACCCCTCAAATTAGCCTATTTATAGCGTATTCAAATCATTACCCAAATTAGCCCATTTATAGCCAATTAAAATGACCCCCAAAATTCGCTCATTTATAACCCATGAAAATGAAACCCCATATTAGCCCAGTTATAGCCTATTAAAATGACCTCTCAGTTAGCCCATTTATAGCTCATTAAAATGACCTCATAAATTAGCCCATTTCTAGCTCATTAAAATGACTATTGTAGCCCATTTATATCCCATTAAATCGACCCCTTAAATTTGACCATTTATAGCCCTTAAAATTACCCCCCAAATTAACTTATTTATAGCCTCTTTAAGTGAGCTGTAAAATTTGCCCATTTGTTGCCTGTTAAAAGCAGCCCCAAATTAGCCCATTTATAGCCCAGAAAAATGACCCTCCAAAATTAGCCCATTTATCGTCCATTTATAGCCCGTTAAAATGACCCTCCAAATTAGCCCATTTATGGCCATTACAATGACTCCTTAAATTAGCTCATTTATAACCATTAAAATGACCTTAAAACTTATTCCATTTATAGCCCATTAAAATGACTCTTCAAATTAGCTCATTTATAGCCTGTTTAAATTAGGTGTAAAATAAGCGCTTTTGATAGCCTGTTAAATAAGCCCCCAAATTAGCTTATTTATACCCTGTTTAAATGAGCCGCAAATATAGCCCATTTATAGCCCGTTAAAATGACCCCCAAATTAGCTTATTTATGGCTTGCTAAAATGACCCCCCAAATTAGCTGATTAATAGCCTTTTAAAATGCCCCCTAAAATTAGCCCATTTATAGCCTCTTTATAGCCCATAAAAATGACCCCCAAATTATCCCATTTAAAGCCCATTAAAATGACCCTTAAATTAGCCCATTTATAGCTTATTAAAATGACCTCCCAAAGTAGATCATTTATTGCCTGTCAAAATGACCCCTAGAATTTCTCCATTTATACCCTCTTTAGGTCTTTAACTGACCCACGAAATAAGCCCATTTAGTATCAACACTCATGTGATTATACGAACTCGCGCGCTCTGATTGGTTCGCTATCACGGATTATTAGCCGATAATCTCCTCGACGAATAAAATGGCTGCCAGTCGTTCACGCGCTTTTGATGAAATAATTTTCTCCGTGTTGTACAATGCTTTCTCTTTTTTTTTTTTGAAGTAATCACCTGTGTATTTAAACTAAAACAAATATTCGCCTCAGGCTCAGTGATTATCGGTGAATATTCACCTCAACTTCATCTCGGTGAATATTCACCGATAATCACTTCGCCTTCGGCGAATAATTGTTGGTTATAGCCCATGAAAATGACACCACATATTAGCCCATTAAAATAACCCCCCAAATAAGCCCACTTAAATCCCATTAATAACCAATTCAAAATGCCTCTTAAATTAGACCATTTACAGCCCATTAGAACCACCCAAATTAGCTTATTTATAGCCTCTCAAAAAGATCCCGAAAATTTCCCCATCTATAGCCTCTTTATAGCTCATTAAAATGATCCATCCAAATAGCCCATTTATTGCGCGTTTATATTTATAGCTCATTAAATTGACCCCCCAAGTTACCCCATTTATAGCCCATTAAAATGACCCCGCAAATTAGCCCATTTATAGCTGATAAATATTACCCTTCAATATTAGCCTATTTATCGCCCATTTACAGCCCATTAAAATGACACCCAAAATCAGCCCATTTATAGCCCGTTAAGATGACCCTTAAAAATGAGCCTATTTATACCCCGTAAAAAAACACAACACCCCAAATTAGCCCATTTGTAGCCAGTGAAAATGACTCCCTAAAATGGCCTTTTATAGCCAATTCAAATTGCACCTCAATCTAGCTCATTTATAGCCCATTAAAATGACCTCCAAAATTAGCCCATTTATAGCCCATTAAAATGACTCCCCAAATTAGGTCATTTAGAGCCCGTTAAAATGACCCCTAAAATTTCCCCATTTATACTCTCTTTATAGCCCATTAAAATGACCTCGAAACGTAGCCCATAATTGGCCTAGAAAATAGACCATTATATTTGGGCCAGTTTTAGCCTTTTGAAAAAAGGCTCTATTAAAAGCGCATTTTCAGCGACTTAATAAGGCCTGCAAGATGGGCCTTCGAATTAAGCGATTGTTACCCCCCTAAAATGGACTAAAAATTCGACAATCAAAATGAGACATTTTTCAACTTAAAAAAAGCCCTCAAAATGGAACTAATTTTAGACCCTGAAAATCACATTTAAAAAATAGGTCATTTCAATCCCAAAAAGAGCCCTAAAAATAGGTCCAATTCTAGCCCCTAAAAAAAGGCCTCTTGAAATGGGCCACTTAAGCTCCTTCAAAATTGCCCATAAAATTGACATATTTCTAGCCCATGAAAATATTTCTCAAGACGGCCCTTAAAATGGGCCTATAAAATAACCTTTGAAATGGGCCACTTTTAGCACATTTTAAAGCCCTTTACAATAAGCTTATTCTTAGCCTCTAAAAATGGGTTACTTAAATTGGCCATTTTTGACCCCTTAAAAAAGGCATTCAAAATGGGCCCACTTAGTGAACAGAAAATAGGTCATCAAAGGCTCCATTTTTCTCCATTAAAAAGCCCGGAAAATGGGCATATTTAAGCTCCTAAAAATGGACCCTCAAAATGGACCATTTCAAGCTCTTCAAACGACGCCCTTAAAATAAACTCATTTTAAGCCCCTAAAAATGGTCCTCAAATGGATTATCCTTAGCCCCTTAAAAAACCCCTATAATGGGGCTAAAATGGCTGGTGTTAAGGGCACTACTTGAGGGTCTAAAAATGGACCACACTTGAGGCCATGTTTCGACGTGATAAAATAATTGACTTTAAGGTCCCACTTTGAGGGTGTAAAAATGGGTCAATTTTAAGACCCACCTTGGGGGGTTAAAAGTGGGTCAATTTCTAGGGCCTTTTTAAAGGGTTAAAAATGGCCGGTTCTAAGGGCCCTATTTGAAAATCTAAAAATGCAATTTTTAGGGGCACTTTAGGAGGTTAAGATTGGCTAACTTCTATGGTCTTTTTAAGGGGATAAAAATGACGGGTTTTGAGGACTTACATTGAGGGTCTAAAAATTCAAAATGTCTGAAAAGGCAACATGTGAGGGTCTAAACGTAGTCCAAATTTTGGGTGTTCTTAGGCTGTTTTTCCACCTGCTAAAAATAATTGATTTTGAGGGCCCATTTTTAGGGTTTAAAACTTGGCCAATTTGGAGGCCTATTTTAGTGGGCTAAAGGCGGCAGATTTTAGGGCCCGTCTTAAGCTAAGTGTCTAACAATTTTCGAGGCTAAAAATGGCCGATATAAGAGACCGTATTCAAAGCTCTAAAAGTGGGCCATTTTGGAGGGCATTTTTCGACGTGCTAAAATTAATCGATTTCCTGAGCACATTTTAAGTGTCTAAAAATTAAGGGGTATAATAATGGGCAATGTTTTAGGGCTTGTTTTAAGGAGCTTAAAGCATGGCCGATTTAAAATTCTTATTTTAAGGGTTAATTTTCGGGCCCAGTAGTAGTGGGGGGAGGCCGATTCTGGCTCAATGGGTGTGGTCATTAATTTTTTGGCTCAAAATGGTTTTAGGGCGTGGTCATTAATTTTTTGGCTCAAAATGGTTTTAGGGCGTGGTCATTAATTTTTTGGCTCAAAATGGTTTTATGCAAATTAGGGTGTGGCCAAATTTGTATCTTTTGTGGGGGCGTTGTATAAAAATTGAAACTTTGGGTTGGTCGTGGTAGGGGTGTGTATATTTTGGGGCAAAAGATAGAATGTGTCATCTTGATGAGCTAAATTACATTTATAAAGTGAATAGTCATAATCGTATATCATTCAAGAAACTTGATCCTAGAGCAATTATACCAAAAAGGGCTACTAAAGATTCTATTGGGTTAGATTTAACTTTTATAGATCAAAATTTTGTTGGACTATTTAAATATCTACATACAGGATTAGCAGTTCAACCACCTTCAGGTTTTTATTTTGAGATTCATGCTAGAAGTTCATTACATAAGAAGGGATGGATGTTGTCAAATTCTGTTGGTATAATAGATTCTGACTATAGAGATGAATTGATTATAGCTATTTCCCCAATAAATCCTGCTATTAGAGCTGAACTATTAATTCCTGGTATTCGTGTGGCTCAGTTAATACTTAGAAAATCATTTATGGAAGATACTTATATAGTTGAAGAAGAGTTGTGTAAGACTGAAAGGGAAGGTGGATTTGGTAGTACGGGTGATTGAATGTTATAAAGGTAATATATTGTAATTATTAAATAACTCTATATGTGCATTATAGTACAATATACATTTGTAACGCGACTCACGTTATAAATGTAAAATTGAAAGTTGTGTTTGGGTGGGGTAGTTATTGTTTTAAGGTTTGACAATTGTTAAAATAATTTCGATATGGAGAATTTACCAGTAAAAGAATTGAGAGAAATAGCTAAAAAGGCTGGAGTACAGGGTTATGGCCGATTCAGAAAGGCTGAATTACTCGAGGTTCTAGCTGATGTTCAGCCTGAGAACTTAACAGTTAGGGTATTAAGAATCATGGCCAAGAAACTTGGTACAAAAGGCTATGCTAAGTTGCGTAAGACAGAACTTATCAATGTTCTTGGTTCTACACAAGCATCTGAGGCTAATATTCCAATTCCTGGGCCAGTTAGACCCACAACAGCAAAACCATCTCGTGTTTCAAACAGGAAAGTCATTGATTTGGCTAGGAATGAAATTAAGAAGTTTACGGACTGGATCCTATCATACATCCCAGAATCAACTAAGAGGGCTGTTAGCAAAAGACTAAGAGATCTTCAGAAAAAGGTAGATAGTATAGTTGAAGAACCACCACAACTACCACCTGATTATTTTATTCCTGAAAGGCATCAAACGGCTCTGAAAGGGTTTCTAAAGACATACATAATAAAGGATAGAAGCGGCTATGATCCAGTTTCATTCCTGAAGAATGGTAAGTCACAGTTTTATGTATTAATGCGTAAACAGAGGAAGCCATTCAAATCAAAGTGTATATTCACATGTGCATTTACAAGGAGGAATAATCAGAATAATAGTGTTGTTGAGAGGAGTGAAGGGCACTTTCATTCACATATGGAGACAGTAACAGCTTCAACAAACACATTTAATATGTTTGATTTAATTTCAGCTAGATTGATTGAATTGGTACAAAAATATGAGAATGAACGCTCTGGATGGGTATTTGACCATGTTGTTGACCTTCGTATCCACATAAACCCATTTCAACCGTTTTCTGGAAGTTCATATATACTATTACCATCCAAATTGGCTGCTAAAAAGGCTATTATAAATGTTAAGAATGAGGAAGATCAAGAGTGCTTCAAATGGGCAATAACATCTGCTGTGTTCCCAAGGGAGAAGAACGCTGAGAGACTTAATAAGGAGATGAGGGAGAACTCAGAGAAGCTAGACTGGTCAGAAATTGAGTTTCCAGTTTCAGCACTTGGTACAACCCAGATAGATAAATTCGAAAGGCAGAATCCATATGGGATCAATATCTTTGGATATGAGAATGGCGAGCCAACACTAATAAGGCGTAGTAGTAAGTGTAATCAGGTGTACAAAAGATAAACCTGCTCTTAATATCAAATGATGAGACAAATCATTACTGCTGGATCAAGAACATGTCAAGATTGATAGAGTATAATAAGAAAGGCCATGCTCGTTTCTATTGTGATAATTGCCTAAATTCATTTAATTCAGAAAAGTCGCTGGATACACATATGGAGTATTGCTTGAACAATGAAGCAGTGAAAGTAGAGATGCCAATGGACAAGGATGGAAATCCAAAGTACATCACTTTCAAAAACCGTAACAGAAAGATGCAAGTCCCATTCGTGGTTTATGCGGATTTCGAGTGCTTCACGGAGAAGATGGATACTTGTTCACCGGACGATAAGGAGAGTTTCACCAACCAATACCAGAAACATAAGCCATCAGGGTTCTGTTATCTTATTAAATGTTTTGATGATGAGGTATTTGAACATAAGCTCGTGATGCGTACAGCCAACTCATCAGAGGATGACATACCCCAAATGTTCCAGGAAAGCTTAGAGGAGGACATTAAGGAGATCTATAACCAACTCAAGTTCGAAAAGAGTATTATAATGAGGATGAGTGATCATAAGAAACATAATAATGCGACTCATTGCCATATTTGTGAGGGTGAATTAGGGGATGACAAGGTGGTTGATCACTGCCATATTACGGGTAAGTATAGAGGAGCAGCTCATAGTAAATGCAATCTGAAATTAAAGGTCCCAAAGTTCTTCCCGGTAATATTTCACAACTTGTCTGGATATGACAGTCATTTATTCATCAAGAAGCTTGGAGTATCAGAGGGTAAGATAAACTGCATTCCACTCAACGATGAGAAATACATATCATTTACAAAGGAGATTGTGGTGGATACCTTCGAGAAAGATGGGAAGGAGGTTCATATTAAACGATCCATTAGATTCATAGACAGTTTTAGATTCATGTCAAGTGGTCTAGCAACTTTGGTGGATAACCTACCAAGAGAGTCTTTGGAAAATCTTGAGAGTTACTATGAAGGAGAAAACCTTGACTTATTGTCTAGAAAGGGTGTATTTCCATACGATTGGTTTGATGGTTTTGATAAGCTACAAGTAACTAGTTTACCACCAAAGGAGGAATTCTACTCGAAGCTTTATGATGTTGATATATCGGACGAGGATTACCAACATGCTGAAAACGTGTGGGGAACCTTTGGGATGGAAACCTTTAGGGATTACCATGACCTATACCTAAAAACGGATATACTCTTATTAGCTGATGTCTTCGAGAACTTCAGAGGTGTCTGTATGAACAATTACAAGCTGGATCCTGCATGGTACTACACTGCACCTGGATTGGCTTGGGATGCCACATTGAAAATAACTAAGGTGGAATTGGAACTATTGAGAGATCCAGATATGCTTATTATGATTGAGAATGGCATCAGAGGTGGGATCTCAACGATTTCAACTAGGCATGGTAAAGCTAACAACCCATATATGAAGGAGTATGATTCATCCTTGCCTACAAAGTACATCACATATTTGGATGCGAATGGACTGTATGGACACGCAATGACCAAGGCTTTACCAACTCACGGGTTTGAGTGGATGGATGATCAAGAATTATCAAACTGGAGGGACCATTCATGCATATTGAAAGTGGATTTGGAATACCCACACCAGCTACATGATTTACATAATGATTATCCCTTAGCACCAGAGAGGATGGATGTAGAAGGGGTAGACAAGTTAATTCCAAATCTGATAAATAAAACAAAGTATATATTACACCATGAAGCACTGAAACACTACTTGTCTTTAGGATTAAAATTAACCAAGATACATAGAGGGATAACATTCGAAGAATCAGAGTGGCTAAGGCCTTACATTGACTTGAATACTAGTCTTAGGGCTAAAGCTGAGAATGACTTTGAAAAGGACTTCTTCAAACTGATGAATAACTCAGTATTCGGGAAGACAATGGAGAACATCAGGAAGAGAGTAGACATTCAGTTGGTCACAAATGAGAAGCAAGCACGCAAGTTGATTGTGAAGCCAAACTTCCACCATAGGAATATATTTTGTGAGAAATTGACCGCGTTCCATATGAAGAAGACCAAACTGATCTTTGATAAACCAATTTACTTAGGCTTATCCATTCTGGACTTGAGTAAGATTACCATGTATGATTTCCATTACAATTACATAAAGCCTAAGTATGGGGGGAAAGCCAAGTTGCTGTTCACAGATACGGATTCCCTTGCCTATGAGATAGAGACTGAGGACTTTTACAAGGATATAAGCCCGGATGTTAGGGAAAAGTTCGATACCAGTAACTATCCAAAGGACCACTCATCTGGAATTGAAACGGGAGTGAACAAGAAAGTTTTAGGTATGTTTAAGGATGAAGCTGGTGGTGAACAGATTACGGAATTTGTGGGTCTAAGGGCTAAGCTCTACGCATTCAAAATGGATAAACAGAAAGAAGTTAAGAAGTGTAAGGGTGTGAATAAGGCAGTTGTGAGCAAGAGTATAAGTTTTGAGGACTACAAGACTTGTCTTTTCAGTGGGCAATCTCAGAGAAGGAAGATGAATACAATTAGAAGTCACAAGCATGATATATATACTGAAACAGTTAATAAGGTTGCATTATCACACGAGGACGATAAACGTGTGATAATTGATGATGGAGTAAATACTTATGCACATGGTCACTTCAGAACACTATCAGGTGGAAGTTCGGTATCCTGAGGTACAAATTGAAGTTCCTCTCTAACAAATCCTCGTTTTGGGCCTCCATCTAAATAGTACAAGACTGGCTGACCCGGTTCAATTATAGTACGGGCTAAATCATAGACCTCAAGGCTCCATATGGGATCAGTAGCCCCTCGTTTGTCTCCACCTTCATCTTCACCAGGGGCATACAGATACCTGACTTCAACGTCTGGAGGTAATCTCTTTTCATCCAATCCCACAGGCCGCTTATACTCTGGAGGTTTAATACCAATTGACTCCATTTCTAAAGCTTCCTCAGGATCTTTACCAGTTATACGAGTCGGTATTCAGAGTTTTCATGATGGCAGGCAATCTTTTCATCCAAACTGTGGATCGGTTACCACTAACCATCTCTTGAGCGTATTGATGGCTGAATAATTTCTCACCAAGAGTACGATTGGATCTCTCAACAAAAGCCTGAGCTCGATGATTCCCAGCTTCACTACGCTGGATTGTAACTTGATGCTTATTCATCAAACTTGTCACATTACCCTTGAATTCTGTGCCAGGATCTACCATTAATGTGTGTGGCCATTTCAGCTTACGGGCATAAATCCTCTCAAAGGCATTGGCAACTTCACCACTGTCCTTCGAAGTCAATGCTTCAGCATCCTTGTACCTGGAAGCAATATCAATCACGACTAGCGCATAGCGGTATGTTTTTCCTCTTACTGTATCGTGAGGTAGAAACAACAAGTCCGCGTGATGGAATTGATTGGGCTTATCCACACTCCAATGAGGCCTAGGTATATACTTTGGGGCTGGAAGATATATTTGCCACAAGGCTTGCTTCTCCAACCACTCTTTAGCAATCTTTTCACTGACTTTGGCTTCTTTGGCTAATTTGGGTATGGCTGAGTATCCTTTCCAATATCCATCAGTGGAGTAGTATAACTGACTTAAAACATTTGAATTACTCATTTATAAACAAGAATACGAGCATTTAAAATGAGTGAAATACCAGACATTATTGATCCCACTCGTGTTCCAAGGATTCGTAAAGGTTTGAAGGCAGGGGCCTCATTAAATCGTATCACATTAAATCCATCATCAGCAAATCCTGGTGAGACATTATTCATTGACATACCACAATTGGAGAATAATATGGTAATTGTGCCTGGCAGCGTTTACATAACTTTCGATATTAATGTAACAGGTCATAAAAACAACACCCTTGTTAATAACTTGGGAAGGAACCTAGTTTCACGACAAAGGGTTCTATTCGGTGGTGAAATTATAGAGGATATTAATAGGTTTGATTTATTCAAGACTTATCACGATTTGTTTTTGGATGATGCAGATCGTAATAACAGATTGAGACAGGGCATATCATCTGTGAATGTGAGGAGAATTAGAACCAATGCAGGAGACAAAGCATCAGTTGCAAAGGATGATCTTCTAGCTGGTATACATAAAACTAGGTACGCGATACCATTGGACCATACAATACTGAAAGATCATGGACTCTTCTATCCAAAAGCCTTATCACATCCACTAACATTTGAAATAACTCTAGCTCCAGTTTCTGATGTAGTGGTTTACTCAAACATTGAAACACCACCTGATTACAAATTAAGAAACATGGAACTGGAGTATCAGTGCATATCAGGTGGTCAATTGGCCAGTAAAGCTACTACATTATATCAAGATGGAAGGGGGTTCACGTATGAGAAAATACTTCTTCACAAAAAGTTTCCAATCTCTGAGGCTAATGATGATGTGATTAATCAACATATTAACGTGCCCAGGAGATCCATGACTGGGATATTATGTATTTTCACGGCTCCTTATACAGCGGGTGCTAGGGACTCTGAAATGTTTGCAAATCCAAAGATCACATCGGTTAATATTAATATAGATGGAGTGCCTAACAGACTTTATTTGAAAGGTATGATACCCACTGATTTATGGCAGTCCATAACTAAACGAGTTGGTATCAGTGATTCCATCAAGGAGGTTGATTTCTATACGGATAAGTTTGCTTTGTGGATTGACATGAGGACTTATCCAGATAATAATATTCATGAAAATGGTTTGGAGATCACCACTACTCGTGATGGTGTAAATCTAGAGATTAGAAGGCAGAAGACCGGAGGTGGGGTTCTTACCTGCTACATGTTTGTGGTTGCGGATGCAGTTATGGCCATTATGAATGGTAATCTAAAAGAGATAGTATATTAGGCTATCATATGTTTTCTTCTCACATTCTCCTGAGAAGAAACATTAATCTAAAGGAATTAGTGTATTGAGTAAAGATGAACGAACTCAAAGATGTGATTCCCTTCAATTGTATCATCACTGGACCCACGAATTGTGGAAAGACCCAATACCTGGTGGAACAGCTTCGAGGGCATTATAGGGGAGTATTCGATTATATTGTCTTGGTTTGCCCAACATATGCCCATAACAAGACTTATAGAGACTTTGCAAAGGGGGATAAACGATTCTTTGTATTATCACCAAATTCGAGTGATCAGGATGAAATCAACGAGTTGTTAACTCTTTGCTCATCATTCTTCTCAGGCGAGAATGCGCTCATAATCTTAGACGATTGCGCAGTTTCCAAAGACCTGAAGAAGAGATCAAACAAATTCATCGATTTAGCTTTCTCTGGTAGGCATATAGGTATATCAGTGTGGGTTCTAACTCAGCAGCTCACATCTATATTCAAACCATTTCGAGAAAATGTAGCCTGTGTGGTTTCATTTCATAATCCATCACAAATAGCAATGAAGATGCTTTTCGAGGAATATGGTGGGGACTTGGATGTTGAAACTTGTAAAAGATATAAGAAGCATCTCAAGAAGGAAAAGTACGCTAGACTGTGTTTCTCACTTAGACATCCATTCAAAAATTATTTAGAGATACCAGCGATTACAGCATAAACATGGCAACTCTTGAAAATATCTTGAATGATGAAACGGGCAATGATCAACCAATCACCACCACCGATGATTTGGAATTGAAAAGAGAATCACTTTCAATATTAGCATGTTTAGGCTCCACTAAGGAGTACACTGGAGTTGACATGGATTTGAAAGATACACATAAATCATCAGAGAAAGATGTTGAAAAATACTACAAAAGGTATCAGGTTGTGTCTGGGAAGAAGATAGCTGATGGATTAGTGGATCCCTCTTTACAACTAATAGCTTACTTGGTTGCTAAGTTTGTTAATATAGATGATGTAGAAGCTGTAGTAAATGATTGGAAGAATGACCAATTAATTAGAAAAGAGATATCAGAATTGTCTGGATTACTAGTACTAAGGGGTGGTAGACTTACTGCATTACTAACAGGAGTTATTCACATTGCTAAGCATTTCAAAATCAGAGAACCGCCAATTACTACAGAAAATGTTGGAGTTGATACTATTCATTGAGTTTGGTAAAAATTGAAAATTTAGCAGGATCTCACATGTAATCGGTATACACTCTCAGAACAAACAAAATGGCGGCAATGACAAATCGTTTTGTACCAATTGAAGAGACTGATTTTGATTGGGACTCTGTTATTATAGAGAATCCTGTCAAATCAGGTTCTAATTCCTACTCAAATGTTTTTGTGGTTGAAGATGGAGTTAAAAAGACTCTTTCATTCCAGTTGGCGGATCAGAATATATTAGGTATCAATTACGATTATGGATATCAAAAAGAAAAAAAGGTTGATAACATTATAGGTTTACAAGTGACCTATCCAATGACATCATTCTACACTAAGAACCAACCAACTGAATTTGAAGAAGAAACTATGACAAGGATTAACTTGATTATCTCCAAAGTAGCTGATGCCATGAAGAAATTCTATAGTAACAAAGATACTAAGAAAAATATGCCTGACATAAGTAAAAGTAAGCCCAAATTAAGTTTGTTGAAAACAAATCCAATTGATTTGGTAAAGCCCCCATACTCAAGGTCAAAACCAAAAAAGTCTTCCAATGGAAAAGAATATGAAAGGCAGCTAGCAATGTATCTTAAATTTAAGACCAGTGGATTTGCTAATCAATTGAAATTACATTCATCATTTATAGGTCGTAGAAGAAATGATACCTATCATGACTACATAGTTAATTGGGATGATATGATGGAAAATGATAAGTCATGTGCAAGAATTTCATTAAAACTAGAAAGTATATGTTTTTCCTCAAATAGCGAATACATTGCTATTTTGACATATGGACTTATAGTCAAATCAATTAGATTAACCAAACCTATGACTGAAGTAAAACCACCACCAAAAATATCAGAACCAAAGGAAGATGAGGAAAGTGACTTCAAAGATATTACTTTTGAAGATGAAGAAGAAGAAGTTGAATTCACTGAACAAACTGTTGAGCAAATGTTGGGGGCTGAAATTAATGAAAATGAAGAAGAAGTAAAGCCAAATCCTATACCAACTCCACGTAAAAGGAAACAACAAACTTAAATTAATATATTATAAATTGAAAGCTTCCTATTATAAAACTTAATAGGAGACTTAAAGGTTAGAATATATTAACTCATAACATGTCTGAAGAAAACACTGTTGAGCAAATTACTAAAGAGCCTGAAGTTAAAATAAAAGTCAAAGACCCCAAAAGAGTAAAGGCTGGTAAGGCGATACAAGCCAAAAGAAATGAAGCTATGGCTTTTTATAAGCGGGCGCAGGAGAAAGAGGAGATGGCCAACAAAAAAGATGAAAATAGTGTTCATGAATGGCTGCCAAGTCTATCATTCCAGAATGTGTTAACAATTGGATCCATTGGACTCGCTGCCTATGCCTTATTCACAAATTATAGGAATAGAATACCTGACATACATGTACCAGTTATGAATTTCAATCCCCCTCCAGTCAAAATCATGGATAATAGAGATCCACCCGAAGAAAATAATTTAAAAGATGACTGGATGTAATTCATAAATGTCTGACAACAAGCTCGTAAAAACAGTTACTGATTCTGCAGTGCTCATTGGGCTAGCTGCCGCTGTTGGTTATGTTGGAAAGAAGGCTCTAAGAGAATCATTCATTGGAGATCCATCATCAAGTATAATGAATTATGGTAAATGAGTGGCTGTATTGAGTGCAAGTATGTACCTCAAAACTTATTTAGAGGATCAGAAGATATTACCACAAAGTTGATGAGAATGGAAGAATTTGATAAAGCTCATAATAAGTTTAGAATGGCTTTACTAGACCATATAAGAGACTACTTTTTGTATCTTCGCTCAATTATACAAATTTACTCTTACAACGAGTCAACTGGTTCTTATGAAAAAGCTAAAATGCCTTCAATGGATAAAATGGTTGAAATTTATTATCAAATTTATCCAAATAGTTTCTCTGAACACGAGCCTAAATTTAATGATTTTATACATATTATACATAAAAAGGAACCACCAAATAGATCAATAATGGTACCCATAATCACCCTTGCCAGCTTTGCAAGTTTAGCATTTTACACAATATCAAAATTGTTTAAGAGAAAAGAGAACTAATGTGTAAATGGCGAGTATAGCAATCATGCTTGGAGGAGCAGTCCTCAATGCAACAGCCTTCATTGGTGGAAATTATATAGCAAAGGCCCTTAGTGGTTCATCTTCAGCTGATCTACAACTCGAAAGGGAAAGGCATGACAAAGCAATGGAGAAGTACCAAAAAGATTACGCTGCGTACCAAGAAAAGCGCTTGGCTTATATTGACTTTATGAATAAGAGGAAGGGTGATGAAGACCAGGCCTCTGAAAATATATCAAAGACTGATGAAGCACTTAGATTGTACAATCAAATGGGCAATCCACCAAAATTCTCTGACTACTATAGACCTAATTCAGATAAAAAAATTGGAGAAATGGCTTATGTTTCTGGTGGTATGTTAGCCTTGGGATACATTACGAGCAAGTGGCTATAATGGCTGTAACAGATAATACAATGACTCCCAGTGAATATATTCGTATGGTAGGTTTAAGAGCCACACAACTCAAATTTGGTAAGAAACCTGTTATAGAACGGAAAGGGGTCTTTGATCCAATAGCCATTGCTAAGAGTGAAATCAAACAGCGTGTTTTGCCAATGGCTATAGTTAGAAAGATACCAGGTTCACGTGATGAGATATGGAACATAAAAGATATGAATATCCGAGACTTTTGAAATCAATTTAGAAGTTCCCATATTTAGCATCAAATATGGCAACTGCTGATTTAGACCCAACTACAATAAATGAACCTGGGACTGGTGATGATGGGGATGAAACATTTTATCTTAGCCCAATCACAAGGACATCAACCACTTATGAAGATCCTAATGATGAAGAAGAAACATCATTTGGTGGTGAAACCCCCCGGCCCTTGATAGATAGTAAGATGAAAGATCAAGATGATGCGGAAAAATAAATCAAAAGATTTTTCCCATATGCAAAGACTTCTGAGTTCATAAAAGGTGTTGGTAGGTCAATTACTGGTAATATAGAGAAAGTATTTTTGAAATTGAAGAGGGCAAATGCTCGTGAATACATTTTATTACCTAATGGTGAATTCACTGAAAATCTACCACAAGGATTGAAAGAAAGTCTAGGCCCAAGAGCACCAGAGGCTATTGAAGCTAATAATGATGAGATAACTAAGAAAAAGGGATTACTCACCAAAATGAAGGAGAATCTAAGATTCCACAGAGACAAGCCACTTAAAACTCCAGAGGAAACTAGCCAAATAGAAACTCTCTCGAGAGAAATTGCTGAGCAAGAACAAGAGATAGCCAACTTGGAAGAGGAGAATGAGCAAATCCAGGAACGAATGTCATTGCGAGACCGGGTGAAGGCTATATTCAAGAAATATGGATTTACAGTCTTTGCCGTTATGAGTGCAGTTGGAGTGGTAATTGGTGTTATAGTCAGCAACCTCTCCAAAGGTCTCTCGAAATTGGGTAAATGCGTTGGTGATGGACTAAAGACAATTGGTAAGAAACTAGGCGAATTATTACCTGGTATGTTGGGCGCTATTGTAAGCTTCCTATTCAAGACTGCAGGTGAAGTCATTTCATTCTTGGGTAAGAACGCTTGGCTGTTAATAGTGGCAATTGTACTTTATTTCATAAAGGAATTAAAAAAAAAACATAAGTGAATTTAAATGAAGAGCTATTGTGTCAAAGAGAAAAAACAAACTGAATGCGTGCTTGGAAGTGAAACCTTCACCAAAACATCAAAGGGTATGCCCATGATGAAGTGCAAATGTGCCAGCTGTGGAATCACCAAAACCCAATTCCTCTCAGAGGATAAATATAGAAATTTAAAGGAGAACGAGTAATAATCCAAAATGTTGAGCGTTACCATGTACGAGTCTGAAACTAGAGTGTACTTGGATCCTCCTCTGGAAAAGGTTCGTGAAATACAACTCCTGGACTGTAGAATACCCAAACGATTGGTTAATTTCAAAGACCGCCAAGTCTTGTTCAATGAGAAAAATCAACCCCTCATAATAATACAACCCGGTACATACTCTCTACGTGGTATACACGCGATATTTCTCAACAATACGGATAGGGCTAAGCTCTCGATTATTGAGACTGATACTGTTGACTATATACATTCCAATAAGATCTTCAACATTAAACTTACGAGAGGTCTACAAATTGGTTTAGGTGTACCTGAAATCATAAATCCTGGCAAGTTATACCCCCTAAGTCTACAAATCAAGGAGCCCCTTAGACTTACGTGCAGTCTAGTGGATAACTTGTCATCCTATACGAATAAAGTTCAATCAGTGAGCCCTGTGAATATTTCACCCTCATACCTCCTTGCTAACATACCCTCACAGGATTATCCAGTCATCCTTGCACAAAAATCGAATAGTCCCATAAATCACTTCGATTTAAGAATACTAGACAGTGAATGGAAAAAGTTGGATCTGAAGGGTTCTCCCATCACTGTCACCTTAAGTTTCAAATAACATTTTAAAAGAAAGTTATAATCCTAACAAATATGGATGAGTATAACAGAATCTATCCTGAGTTGCCTCCAACGGCTCCACCTCCAACCCCCACTGATGGACCTTCAGTTAGGCTTCAGCAGTGTACTGACATTTTGAAAACACTTAAGTCTGAATTGATTTCCATTATGAAACTGTACTCAAAAAGTACAACCGGTCCAAAGGCGCACTAATAAATGCAAGCTCAACCTGTGGTATACTATCTTGTATCTTAGCGGCTGGTGGATTGGGCACCTCCTTGAGTGGAGTTGGAATTGTGGCAGCTATACCCTTAGGGGTGACTAGTGGAATACTCGTTTGTACTTCCATAGCGTGTGAACAAATATCAAAGAGTCTTGACAAGAAAGCGGTCAAGCACCAAAGTACCATTACACTGGCTAAATCAAAAATAAACACCATTGAAGACTTGGTTTCTAAAGCGCTTAACGATAATAAAATCTCTGACGAAGAGTTCTCCTTGATAATTGAAGAACTCAAGAAGTTTGAAAAGCTTAAGGCTGAAATACGACTCAAAGCTCAAAAAAATCTGACTGGAGAAGACCCTATGGTATTGAGACAGAGGGTACGAAAAGAGATACTCAAAGAACTCAAAGGAGGGCCATAACCATAACTTATGAAAAGGTATCTTATTGAATTAAAAGCTATAACCCTTCTACCCAAACACTGGATAGAAGATGGGCTTACTCGATGATTTCAAAAGAAAATATCCAAAGACTGACTTGAGCCAGTTTAAATTTGTTTATGATAGCTATGGTGGGTATATGAGATGGGTACGTAATGGATTAACAGTCATGTCTTATGATGACCCTACTGGCAAGACATGGACTAATAGCCTTCCACCTAATTTGAAGATATTACTTTGGATTGATTTGGGTTTGAATGATAAAATAGTGAGCTCATTCCCAGATAGTCTAACCATAACAAATCATCACTACCCAATACCAGCCGTTGACTTTGATGACTTTACCAGTGATACAACATCCATGCTAACCTCATTGGACATTTACGTTTCAAACACCAAGAAATTCACTGCTAAGATGCGTAATGTGTTTAAATCCCAAGTTGTGACTTTCAAGTTTGGAAAGCAAGGCCGAAAGTGGTTGAACGCACCTGACATGAATTATTGGCCTCAACAGCTTAATTTTGCAGTGTGGTGTGCAACCTCTGGATGTGGTATAAGTCCCTTTGAAAGCTTGAACTACCCCAAAGTGGTGGCTGGATTCATAAAGTTTCACGTGTATTTCACCATAAGGCGAATACTATATGAATTAAGTGTACCATTACCTGATGAACAGCCATTTGTCATAAACAACAACCCTTACAGTAAGGTTGCCTACCAAAGGTTGTGCGCTGAATTCGGAATAGCTAATAATTCTGACTTCAGATGGAAAGGAGGGCGAAATCATGGTCTGGGTGACATCTGGGTGAGCCGGCTACCATGGAAGAGGTGGGGGATTTCAAAATGTTCATGTGATTAGAAACTATGATGAAGATGCAAACCAATGGCCTGGCGAGGGTGGTAAATTCTCCGATGATGGTGGTAAGAAGGAAAAAGGTAATCTAATCTCATTCATTCGTAATGATGACTTTTCTGATTATAAATATGCCTGGTTCATTCTAACTAGTGGTTATGGACTCACCAAAGCTGGATTGGGTAGATTGAATAGATCTGCTGAAGCTTTTGTTTACTGTGTGTTGGGTGCACAAGTTAACACCAGAAATTCGATTGTTGGTACTGGTGGTGGAGCAATTGAGACTCAACAAGAGTTCTTGGCTTTGTTTGAAAGTAGTGTGATAGAGAATGACATCTCAAGCTCGGTTCAAAGATACCAACTAGCCACTCAAGAAGCTAAATTAAGACTGGATTTGGCCATTGCACCTAGAATATGGTTAATGCCAAGTAACATGATTATAAACACAGAGAGTGTGGTTGGATACAATAACAACCTTATGAAGGCCACTGATGATATGAAATTTGGAGTTAACTCAAACGTGAACCTGGAGACTAAAACTGTGGGGATAAGCCATAACCTAGGTTCTTCAAAAGTTAAGTTACCACATGCAGCTGTTAGATCTAGGCCAACACGCACACCAAAGATTGCTTCTCAACCAGTCAAAGAATCCTCACCAGAAAAATCTACCACCAATCATGAGGATATTCTAATGGTATTAACCATTGCAGCTGCATCTATAGCTTGGATTATTTTCAGATGAAAATTGAAATAACCAATCCATTGATCATGCCCATTAGTAAATCATGGCATCATTAGCAATTGTTGGTAGTAGAAATTTCTTTGACAGTGACTTCTTGAAAGATCAAATAAGTAAGGCTCTTAATAAATGGAAGCTGAATCTCTCAGACATTGAATGCATCGTATCTGGAGGTGCAAGAGGAGTTGACACCATGGCTGAAGAATTTGCAATTGAAAATGAAATACCATTCAAGAAGTTTGAACCTCAGTGGGACTATTATGGCAAAGCAGCTGGACCAATTCGTAATAGGGCTATTATGGAGTGTGTAACACATGTATTGGCCTTGCCTTCATGTGTTTGCTCAATAGGTACTAAGTCAGCTATCAAGATGGCTAGGAAATATAATAGGGAGGTTATAGTAGTGTATGTCTAATTATTAACTGAACTTTTGTAACGTGAATCGCGTTACAAATGTCTTGGCATGAATTTATACATCTTTGTGAAATTCAATCACACATTGATTTTTGTAAAACATAATAAATATTATACACACTACACTAATACTCAAAAATAGTATTCCCAAATCTACTGTATATATAACAGATATTGGTGTTCCTACCACACCTTTATAAAATTTTTTATTATTATTAGGAAAAACAGTATCTTTACCATTATCATCAACACAAATCCTAGGACCATGACACTTCTCACATAAATACTCATCTTCACCATGTTCACAAATTCCATACTGAATATCATTCAGAGCTTTTATTAATTCAACTCTTTTTAGTTTACTAGACCCACCTTTCCATAAAGCTCAGTAAAATAGCAACCACTAAATCAATAAAAATCAAATTTCATTTTTAAAGCACCATTTCTCAAGTTCTGAATTAATATAAGAATTTAGTTCGTTAAATGGTACAAAGTGTGGCACTCTTATAAGTACAATACCTTTTGATTGACATACATTATTTTTTAGTGAATCTTTGAAAACCTGATAATGAAAATCACTCTTATTTCTGTGAAACATAGATGTGTATTCATAATGTTGAAGCCCATCATATTCAAATGCCAATCCAGTACCAATACATGTTTTTATGTCAGGATTGAATCCATCAAGTTCAAGATTCCTACCCGTTCCAGGATTTTTCAACCAGTTTGGGCGGATTGAAGGAAAGTCGGCTCTGAATATGTTTTGTAATATTCTTCTACACTCCTCTTCATACTTGTTCTTTGAATTTGTAGCTTTTCTATTATTATAGAATCTTAATCTTGAGTATCTCATGTTATTAAATGTATAAACATTCCTTTTATAAACAAATACAAAGTAAATAATTAATCCTATTACAAACATTAAAATTAAAATATCTATAATGATTAAATCCCAATCCATATTATTTTTCTTATATTAATGTTTTTAATACATCATGCCCACACCCATAAACTAATTTACATAAAACCATTTGTAACGTGAGTCGCGTTACAAAAGGTATCGTCGTCTATGACTAACAATTAATCACATGTAACTCTTCCAAGAAACCATTCCAAAATTTCTCAGCATCTTCCTTGTGTTCATTATCAAAACACCAATCCCATGCTCTACTAGGATGCCATGCTGTAATCATTAAATCCTCACATAAATCATTGTAGAAACACCGCTTATGTATTCGCTTACAAGCCTCGTGTAGTAACTCATCATGAATGTTTTTACATATAATAACTTCCAAGTAATCGATTCCTAAATCATTAGGAGAATAAAATTTCTCAACAGGACCATCATGGTCTAAATATAGATACAAATACATATTATGCTCCTCATCAGCAAGCCTACATACCTTCTTAACTCATTTTTGTCAGGCACAAAAAGCACAAAATTGACCACAATGGACATTTTATTTAATATCTCAACAGGTATTTACAGCAATGTGGACTACTATATCTCAATTGAAAGGGGATAAAATGGGCTTCTTATAAAAAAAAGAATCTCATCATGACATCCAATAATATTTCAGTAAAAAAATCCTAATTAGCATAAATTTGCATAATTATTCATGAGATTTGTGGAAAAAATGAAATTTTTCCAGAATGATAGGTTATTGTACAGAACTGTTAAAAAGAAAAATGTTCCTCATCATATCAGGAGAGTGTCCTGAAAATCTGGCTGAAAAAGATAAAATCTAGAATTAGATATGATTTTTTATATACAACCATGTTAGTACATGAAAATCGGCAAAAATTTTTTTTTTTTGGAAAATGTTGTTTGCAGGTGTATCTGTTTAGGGCTGGGTCTGAAAGCATTGAAAAAGGAAAAAGGGCCCCCCCTCCCCCCGAGGGACCCTCCTCCACCCCTGCCAATCATTGGCAGGCCCCACTGCTAATGCTGCACCTAACTCACAATAACGTTAATTTGGTACTAACCTAAGTCATATAAACTACAGTATTTTTTTTGGTATTTCTTTATTTTATTATTTTTTTATTAATTATTTTTATATATCAAGAACAATGCATAATAGAGATAATAAACTATGAATTTAAGTGTTGTGATACTCCCTGGTGTGAAACTCCGCAAAGCAGTTCTTATCCCCCGTCACATGCATGTAGCTCTTGTTGCATTGTGGTGCTCTGCAAAAAGAATACACCCTATTGTCAGCCTTGGTTTTCTTGTAGCACACGACACAGCGTTTCTTCTCCTTGGAGAAAACTGGAATATGCACAGTTTCGAACTCCCCCGGAGGAGGAGGAGCTGGTTTCGCTGTGCCATGTACAGGTGGTACATCATATTCAGGGAAATCACACAATTGTCTTACAAGCTCTTCCCTGAATTGAGCCAGTGAATAATCAGGTGACCTACGAAGGGCTTCATTGTCAGGAAACTTAGCCTGGTGCTCTTTGAAAAGAATAAAACTGTTAACTACAGCTATATCAATGAGGTGGAAAAACAAAGTTTTCCACCACCTCATACACTTACGTAAGACATTATTGGTAGCTAAAATCTGATCAGATCTGTCGACTGCATTCATATATTTATTATAATTACTAATAGTTTTGGGCTGTGGTACCACTTTAGTGCTCCACACACCAGCAGTCTTAGATTTACGGGGACGGGGATCACCATAAAACGAAGCAGGGGCGTGGGGTACTATACAAATATAAAATAATATTATAATTGGATGTGTGTATAATCCACAGATATGCTGATATGGGCCAAAAAATAAACTTTCTCTTGCATAAATAGTACTTATACAGTTCAAATACTGACCTGGAGGAACAGCAGGGTTAGCAGGACCACGACCAGCAGGAGCAGGAGTAGCAAAGCCATGGGGGACTACATGGAAACATAAAAATAATTATTGAAATATTTTTATCACCATGTAAATAAATAAATATGCTGGAATCATGTGCAAATGTGCAAATGAAAGTAAGAATTTTATATAATAATTTCAAATTTCTACTATTTAGGCTAAATTTATGCCAATTGAAAAATAGTTGACACACCAGGAACATCTGTATCACGGGCATCCTCCTGCGTTCCTTCTTCATCTTCTTCAATTACTACACGCTCTCCTTCTTCATGTTCTTCTTCTTCTTCAGCACTAAGATGATTACAAACACACTTTGTTTTTACTTAGCTTTATTTAAAATTTAATCACACAAAAAATAAGAAAACAAATGCCAATTCACAAACGCGTACACAACAAAATCAAGCAACACGACCCGATCGCATCTCTCCATGGAAACACAACATCACTTTAGCGTCGGCTCGTATTTCGCGTCCCCTTTTGTTAGACCAAAATATCGCTCAAAAAGAAGCTTTCCTCCAAAATTATTGAGCTGTGTACTCCCGTATATGAATTCATAGATATCTTTTATGACATAGGCAAGAATTCAGACGCAAAAAAGGCATGCTAAAGAGCATATCCTCGCATTTCAAAAACCTCTGGGCAACTGCGTCACTTTGGGGAAGCCTCGTGTTCGAAAGTTTATTGATCGCTTACCTTGATTCTTCGCTCTGATTTTCGAGCTGGCGATCTAAATCGCTTTCCTCGCCACTAGACATACCACCAGGATCTTCATCGCCATCCAAAATCATCTCTAGAACGTCATTTGGATCGACATACTCGACTCGCGCTCTCTTCGACACGGACGCCATACTCACGGTCGGAAAGTGAAAAATGAAAAATTCGTCGTGTATGGCACATTTAAGTGTTTTAGCCCAAAATCGCTCGGTGATTGGCTAAGTCTATAACCTCCCTGTTCTCCAAATATGGAGGGAATCGGATGTAACGCAATTTTTTGCGAATTTTTTTCTTCCTTGGGTATATATGTACCCAAATTTTACTTGCGTGACAGAAATGAGTTAACAATCTCATCAGTAGACAAATTTCCATTATCAAAGTCCTTTACATATATAAAGTATAAAGTTCTTGACATACCATTAGTTTTAAACTCAAAACGAATATTCTCAATATACCCACGAAATCTTAAAATATTTTTTAGTAAATCTGACTTGATTTCCTCTATAAAATCATAAATGTGTAAACGATTGTTATTGTAATAAATAAACCCAGAAACATTAAATTTATTAATACCAGTCATTTCTTCCTCACTTTCCTTGCAAAATATATACCAACCCCTACCACGCCCAACCCAAAGTTTCAATTTTTATACAACGCTCCCACAAAAGATACAAATTTGGCCACACCCTAATTTGCATAAAACCATTTTGAGCCATAAAATTAATGACCACGCCCTAAAACCATTTTGAGCCAAAAAATTAATGACCACACCCATTGAGCCAGAATCGGCCTCCCCCCACTACTCCAGTTTAAAGTGTTAACAATGGAAGGATTTCTAGCCACTTAGAAGGCCCTAACTATTTCCATAACATAGGCCTCATATTTGGCAAATTTTTAGACCCTTAAATTTTTTGGTCCTTACAATCGGCCATCTTTAGCCCCTCAAAAAGCCCTTAGAAATCGACCCATTTTTAATCTAACCTTAAGTGGGCCTCAAAATAGGCCATTTTAACACCCTCAAAATGGGCCTTCAAAATGGGCGATCTTTTGCTCCTCAAAACAGGCCCTAAAGGTCGGCCCATTTTTAATCAATTTTAATACAAGCCTATAAATTGGTCAATGTTTTGTCCTTTAAAGTGGGTCTTCAAAATTTGGCTTTTTTAGCAATTCAAAAATGAGTCCTAAAAATCGACATGTTGTTAGCCTTTTACTACAGGCCTTAAAATTGGCCCATTTTTAAACCTTCAAAATGGGCTCTTAAAAT
Source organism: Ricordea florida (assembly GCA_949710005.1). Classification (NCBI taxonomy): domain Eukaryota; kingdom Metazoa; phylum Cnidaria; class Anthozoa; order Corallimorpharia; family Ricordeidae; genus Ricordea; species Ricordea florida. The sequence continues at coordinate 6,168,099 of OX453285.1, forward strand.
CACTGTATGTTAGCCCACCAAAGGCCTTAAAAAGCAGGCCTAAAAATCGGCTCATGTTTAGACCCTGAAATTGGGTCCGCAAAATCGGTTATTTTTAGCCCCTAAAAAGGCCCGAGATTGGCTGATACTTAAATTAAATTACATTAAAATTGGACTAATTTTACCCCTTAAAAATTATTCTTACTTTAGCCCACTTAAATAAGGTTAAGAATTAGACCATCTTTAGACTTTAAATTTGGGGCCTTTAAATCGACCATTTTATAATTAAACCACTCAAAACAGGCTGTAAATATCGACTTAATTTTAGCCCCAGACAATGGGCCTTACAATTAGCCCTAAAAATCGACCATGCTTAGTCCCTCGAATAAAGCCCCCCCAAAGTGGCCCAATTTTAGGCCCTCAACATAGGCCCTCAAACTGGTCCATTTTTAACACCTTAAAAAGAGCACTTAAAATCGGCGTACTTTTATCCCCTTAAAATGGGCCCTAAAATGAACAAATTTTTGACCTTCGAGTTTAAAATTGGACTATTTTTACACCTTTAAAAAGGGCCCTCAAAATAAGCCATTTTTATCCCTCAAAAAGGCCCTCAAATTGTCCTAATTTTAGCCTCCTAAAACAGGCCCACATAATCGGCCATTTTTCAGCCCCTGAACATGCATGGGCCCTCAAAATAAGCCATTTTTAACACATTTAAAAGGATCTTGAGATCGGACTATTCTAAGCTCCTCAAAGAAGGCTCTTAAAATTGTACCACCTTAGCCCACTAAAATGGGATTTGGACCCTCAAAATGGGCATTCAAAATTGGTCGACTTTTAGCTTCTTAAAACAAGACCTAAAAATTGGTCCATCTTTAGCAACGAAATAGGCCTTAGGTTTTGTCCCATTTAAGTGGTCTTTTTATGCCCCCTTAAATAGGCCTCAAAGTTAGCCCATTTTAGATCCTCAAAATGGGCTCTTAAAATCGGCCATTGTTAGCCACTCAAAACAGCCGTAAAAACTGGCGTATTCGTTTACTAAAATGACCTTAGAAATTGGCCCATTTAAAGACCCTTAAGACCCAACTGTGGGGTCCATTTTCAGCCCCTTAAAATGGGCCTCACAATTAACCCTCGAAATCGATTATTTTTAGTTCCTCAAAAAATGCGTGTAGAATGTATGTATGTTCATTTGCCACAAGATTAAAAGTAATACAGACACAAGCAATAATAATAATAATAATAATAATGAAGTTGATAAAAAAGGATGGATGTTACAATAATTGTGAAGAGAAGACCCCGAGAAATCACCGGGCTTATAAGAGGGACCCCCTCACATGCTTCGTATGTAGTCCTCATTTACATTTTAAAGTGCGTTGTAGACTCTATACAAGCGGAAGGCAACTTCATAGTCACAGCGTGAAAAGACAAATATTTGAATCGGACCATTTTAAGCCCCATAAAAATCGTCTTAATTTTTGCCCCCTAAAACAGGCCCTCAATAGCTCCTTAAGAACGGCTAAAAAAATTGATCCATTTTTGAACTCTCAAAATTGGCCTAAAAGTAAGTCCATTTTTATACCCTCAAAATGGGCTATTAAAATCGGCCATTTTTAGTCACTTAAAACAGGCGTAAAAATCGGCTTATTCTTATTCTTAAATGAGCTTAAAAAATTGCCTATTTTAAGACCCTCGAGATTGGCCCATTTTCGAAAAGACTCTTTTTAGTCCCTCAAACAGGGCCCTTAAAGAAGGGCATTTTTAACCCCCTAGAAGAAGTCCTCAAATCGGATTATTTTTATTCCTCTTTAAGGTTACACAATACCTTCGCGGGTGTCCTTCGGAAAAAAATTCGTACGCGCGTTGTTTTAAAGTAAACTACCACAAACTATATATCAATAGAAAGGTAAAGAACTGTAGAATTCGAAAAAAAATATCCGTTGTTTGGCAGAGCCATTATTGAGAAGAAAAAAGCCAATAAACCGAAAACGACCGAGTGTCATTCCGCCGAATTAATCGGGTATGTAGAATGGACGGATAATTTTGAAATTTGGCCAGAACATTCATTAAGCATCGAGGAACAAAAACGTGTCGGGGATTAGCTTTAATTTAGATATTTCTCATTTTACGGCCGCGAACGCAACGGGGTCGGCAAATTATTCGCTACTACAACTTTACGGGTCTATAAAAAGATAACCAATAAGAATTACGAAAAAGCCTGACACCCTTTTAGAGATTGATGCTTGCTGATTTACATTGTGCAGTTCTTTTGCAGTAGTGGCTGCGTTTGATACCCGATTAATTCGGCAGAATGACACTCGGTCGTTTTCGGTTTATCGGCTTCTTTCTTCTCAATAATGGCTCTGCCAAACAACGGATATTTTTTTTCGAATTCTACAGTTCTTTACCTTTCTATTGATATATAGTTTGTGGTAGTTTACTTTAAAACAACGCGCGTACGAATTTTTTTCCGAAGGACACCCGCGAAGGTATTGTGTAACCTTAATGGGCCTTAAAATACGCCAATTTTTGTTCCCTCAGAATGGGTCCTTAAAATCGGCCCATATTAGCCCCCTGAAATAGGCTTCAAAATTGGGCTATATTTAGACCCTCAAAGTGGGTCCTCAAAATTGGGCTATTTTTAGTCCCCTAGAATAGGCCTCCAAATTAGCATAAGCAGTCAAAATCGGCTATTTAAAACCTTCTTAAAAGGCCCCAAAAATCGGAACATTTTTTGTCCGTAAAATGGGCCTGCTGGCATAATATGGTATGATATATGACAATTTATCTGTTGTGATGGTATATGATCTGACATAATTTCTACTTAGCATGAAAATTTAACAAATCGAATGGGGTTTAGCGTTGTCTGTACTCTTATCGACAACCAGTACGCCTCATCACAGTGGTCAAAAGGTTGTGGAGTCCACAACAAACTTTCCATTTGCTTTTACCACAATAGCCACCTTAAAAAAAACGTGAAAGAAAATGTTTTTTTTTTTTCAGAGCGTGACCGAAGATCGTGACACAAAGAAAGAGCAAACGTTGTCTATAACTCTCTCGCAATATGATTGGTTTATTCTCCAAAATGAGCGTTTCTGATTGGCTATTGCGTGACACATTGACGCGAGCAGGGTTGTCTAGACTTATATCGGCAACGGCAAATTAGCCAGTTAGATTGCGAGATTAGTAGCAATTGTGGTAAAAATCCACTTGGAAACGAAGCAGATAGCAATAAGATGCCAACGTAGAAAAAACTCTAATTAAGATTATTAATGAGCATTTATGTTGAAATATGGTGTTGTAGAAAGATTGTAAGTTGTGCCTCGTGAGTTCCGTTTCCTCTTTTGTAATTTAATTCTTTAACACATCCATTTGGAAATCATAGGTGATCCCTGCAATTTGATTGGCCCATAGCAGTGTCATTTATTCACGAATCGCACTATCTTAGGCTCTAAATCGCAAAGATAAGATATCAAATCAAATTTACAATAACATATTGGCACTTGACTATTTAATGTTATACAGTAGCATTTGCGCTTCGTTTCGTGCTATTTTGGTCTGAAATCATACTTGTGATATTTGAAATGAAGAGTATGATTTCAGACCAAATTGCACTCAACTCAGTTCAATTGCCATTATTAATTCTTCAAATATGATATATATGTCATAACTATTGAGTAGAAACTTAGAACAACTAACCTTTAACAGTGTGATAAAGTGTAAATAATAAAAAGGTGAGTACTTAATGACTTCGAAGAACCTCAATAAAAGAGAATCTTGGCATAAACACCCAAGGCAAACTTTGCGTTTTTTTGCAAAGCTAGTCCTATGACGTCATCGCATGCCGACCTATCTCACTAACAGCAGAACGTAAAACGTTTCTCCGGAAATTCTGTCAGCTTTTTTCTACTTTATCATTTCTCATATGGTAACATAGCAGATAGCAAAAGGAGAGGTTTCATTCCAGGTCCGACTGCATAGTGGAACAACTTTCTTTCCATAAATAGAAAAATTCCACTATATCGTATAAGGTCACAGGCTCTAACTGGTGCAATTAAAAAATACAGTCACAATAACTATAGCCAATACTTTATTTGGATCAATTATCTCCTGGACTGGGAAGAGGAGGTGGGAAATTGGCCGGACACTCTGCGCCAATTATCTGTTGTTCTCCCACATTTCATTTTGTCGTCTGGAGCCCAAGTCGAAGCTGTCTTGGGATGTGGTTTGCGTCCATTCTATTAAGATGTGTCCGATGTCACCGGATAATTTGTTCACTAATAAGGCTGATGTTAGCTCCGTTGAACATCTGTTTGTTGGATACTTTTATAGACAAAAAAAATATTAATATGCCTTTCTTAAAAAATTTCAATTCTTGCGCAGAAAAAAAAATCAAGCTTGGTCTCATCGCTCTTGGTCATACGCCATCTTTCGCATCCGTATAACAAAACAGATACAATGATTGATTTGATGACCTTCCGCATGGTACTAAGTTAACTTTCAGATAGCCTTATTTCAAGATGTTTCTGGGCTTGTTTAAAAACTACTCTGGCTCCTCTTTGGACCAGTATTCTCCCATGATAAGCAAACTGGAACATCTCTTCTACGTCTTTTCCATCAACTCGAATCCTTACAGTCGCGAAGCTGTTCCACCTCATCGTTGTGTTCCCATATGGGCCCACATTGTTGACTTTAGATTCAATAGGTTCCTTCTTTTTGTAAGCTTCATTACATCTTCTCTAAAGCTGCTGAGTTTCCACTACATGCCTGTGTTTCCATCTATGGAGGTCTTTCTCAACCCAATCCATCACAAGCAAGAATAAAGTGCCACAAATGCAACATGCTTGTTTCACACTGGCCTTGACTTTAAACACATACATACATAGCAATCATATATAACTTTCACCAACAATAGCATTCACTTTATTTACTAAAAGACGTAACATGCTATTTTAATAGTAAAACTATTATATAACGTGACTTGACGGGATGCCTGAAGGGCGGTTTCAGGTCCCGTATTCCGTTCTTTTTTAAGCAGCTCCCATTTTATTTCTGGTCCCACTCTTTTTTTCTTAACGCAGACCTGCTAATCTTCCCAGTTAGTGTTCGTGGTAAATTCTTCACAATTTCCACCTAGAAATAAATGCGTACTAAGGTTATTTCATTTCAATTCTAGTAGCTACACATTATACTTATGTTCTATAGAAATATAGGGTGCGTTCCTTTGGCATGATCCGGATTGTGATTTGCGATCGGAGATAACGAAGCAAGAAAGGAACCGATTAATGCACTTTTGACAAGGATTGGCATCGGTTCCTTTGATGCGCCGTGATCTGAGTGATGGCGGACCATAAATCCAAATCCTGATCGTATCAAAGGAACGCACCCTTACTTATATGAAAATAAGCATTTTCACAAGATTTACACCTTGAAGCAGTCTTTTATACCTGGCTAACAACCACACTGCCATCATGGATCCATCCATCAAATATTTGCTCCTTTATTCCTTACTCCCATAGTTTATTAATTCGTTTATCTATTCACTTCGCTATATCAGATGCTTCCCTTTTATGCCGCCTTTACTTTGGTGATTGACTGATGTATGGATAACTCATTGCGTATTCATATCTAATCATTAATTTAAGGAGAAGATATATAATATATATATATATATATATATATATATATTTAGCTTATGATGCACAGGGTTAAATAATAAAGTTTGAGGCTCCACCGGCTCAAACGTAATAGATTGTGACAGTCACTAATTTAGTACATATGCGTCATTGACCAAATGTGAAATCAAAATGGCTGCCTTTTTGTCGAATTCATCATTTGAAGCGTAGTCGAGGTCAATAAAAACGCAAAAAAGACCGAGGTCAATATCAATGCAGTCATCGTGACCGAACAAGATTGGTCAATAAAGGAGTTATAACACCTCTTGCTTTTCATTTACGTAAAATATACATTCATTTCCTTCAACAGTTGAAACTCTGCTGCAAATCTACGTTCATTAGCACTTCCATGAACTTTATTAATGCGAACGAACTTTCAATAACTCTATTTGCATATGTATTAACATTCAATAGCAACAACGGATGAACAATTGCAGCTTCGGACAATCAAAGATAACAAATCTACTCTCAATCTTTCGCAATGGTTAATCATTAACACCAATAGAAAATCAATTGCATAGTATGGCAATCAATGGTGTATAAGGGACATACAAAAATACGATTTGCATAGACACGCACAATCAATTGCACCTTCATACAATCGTTTATTCGAAATGGTCAATCGTTAACAAGCAAAGGAAATGACCTTTTCTAAGCTCTGGACATAAAATACTGATATAAGTATACAAACTTACCGTCCCCTGGGTGGGGTGGGGCGTGCTAACAACGGCGCTTTCTGATACTGCAGGGTGCTTGTTTAGGCACGCTTCCACCAAGTGCGGGTGAATATTATCCCTGTAACAAATAAGTAACTTAATGTTAAATCAGTTCTGAACGATGTGTACCAAATTTGCAATTATTACCATCTATTACATTGGTATCGCATTTCTAATGCTTTGATTGGCTCATTCAATCCCGTTTACTAGTTTATTAATCGCACTTTGAAAACTGATTGCGTCACGTTGCACTAGATATTCTTAGACCTGCGAGGAGACAAAATGGCGGCAAGATTTCCAAATATAAACAACTCGGAAGGAAACGAAAATATATCACGCTTCGGTTTACAGTCAAGATATTTTGAATGAATGGCCTTTCTGCTGTTTACATTGCCAGTGAAAATCGGAAAATTACAGTTTACATTCGAAGGTATTTTCAGCAGGTTCAGCGACAAAGAAACGGTTTGTTTTATCACTGCATTTTCAGTACTACGAATTACTATAACTTTGAACTGTGACACGTGGTTTTGTAAGCAACCGTTTTATTTTTGTTTTTCTTCTCTTTCTTTCTTTTCTTTTTTTTTTTTTGATGACGAGCTTTGCCATCGCTCTCTGTTTCATTCACACCGCAACAAAGCTGTCGCTTTCATTCATGCGTTGCCGCGAAATAAATGTAACAAACGTATTTTTCTTTAGGAAAAATTAACAAAAAACTGCGTTAATTTAGCTTTAGAACTTTGCTTTTTTGTTGAATGATGAAAGCATAATCTGGCTCAATTTTGCGGAATATCCCCTAGTTTTAGTTAACTCGTCCTATGGCCTCGTCCAATAAGAATCAGGCGATTTGAGAATAATTTTTAAATACAGAACCAATTAGATAGCTCAAAATTCCAGGGTTGCTGAGTTGGTATATACTAGTTGCTAAATAGTCTCTGCCTACCCTGCACTGAAAATGGAGTCATCACAGCGTTCAGGGAACCAAAGGTACCCATCATTGTCCTTCTTACCACGATCACCTGAAATCCGACAGTATTATTGATGAGTACTTCTCAGGCCATGCATCCTACAGTGAGCACAAATAAAGCCATTAGCATTATTGACCTTTAAACTATCTCATCCATGATCAAAATCTTCATGGAGGCTATTGTACCGCTATAAGCGGGCCGTTTTGACTACAGTGAATATCACCATGTCCACGGTTTATTATATATTGTATTATTATATCTACAGCCCCTGTATTTGAGCAAACGTGCGCTCTGATTGGTTCCCTATTCATAGTATATCAGCTCACATAACATTAGTACGGAAAACGGCCATCATGGAGGAATGATTTCTTGAATTAGACGGAGAGAAATTACAGTCTTGCTTAAAAAAAAATACTATCTAAGCAAATAAATATGGCATTGACTGATTCAACGGTAAGTGAGCAAATTATATGGTGAAATTGTTTATTACAAACGATAGTGAAACTCTATTAGCTCATATACGACTCGATTTCGTGGAATAATTGTTAGATATAGATAGCACCCTGCACGTGCTATGATTGGTCAAAAACCCATGTTTTTTCAGAGTATAAAACACAGAAACAGCGTGTTATATCGTTTTTCGCCACATTACCTCTAATCGACATTTTTGTTAGAGATGGCAAAAAGAAACATTTTCTTAGAGGAACTTCATGTTGGTGCTCTCTGTGAAGCAGCAGAAAGTTTTGAAGCTGAGATTAATATAACAAATAAAGAAGAAGAGGCAAAAACAGTCGAGAAGTTGGTATTAAATGGCGTCAGCTTGTCGATCTGTGTGCCTTGTTGTTTCTACTGAAAAAGCCTAAGCCGTGTATTACACTGTGATAAAACATTCCAGACATTTGAGAACACTCGAGAAATGCAGAAACCTTTCCCCTATGGCTCGTGTTTTCTACATATCACTGCTGTTCTGAAATGCCCGTCGCGTTTTATCACAGTGTAATGTACGGCATAGGCTTCTTTATATGTTAAGCATTTAGTGGTATATCTACTGGTAGCAATTTGCTGAAAATAAGCAGTCTATGATTGCCCGTGGCTATTGCTTACATTGAGTGGAACTAAAACACAACCCCTTCCTCTTCCCGCCTAACTTAAACAATGCAAGGTTATAATGAAATCTTTGTAACTTCACCATAAAACCATATCTCATATAATTATAAGGGGAACAAATAAATCTCGAAGTAGAAATTGTAGAGAACTGCCTGTACCAAAAGGTACAACTCTTGAAAAAATAACTTTTGTTAGATAATAGAGTCATGCTGTATCTGTTAAATTCTCTTTCACCTTGTTTGAATGCATCAAGTGTGAATTATTGAAGCGCGCGCGCCATTGATCAGCCGAAAAGCAGGAAGCATGGATCAACTTCCAGAAAGCCGTGCTCTATGATTGTTTGTAACTGTTTTGTGAACTTGGAAATTTTTAGACTGGATTTTCATTGAAACACTAAAGGCGGATGCTAATTACTGTAATAACAACAACATCATTAGGTGACTGTTAGTTTCTCATAATCAAAGGCTCCTTCGAGCTACCTCATTGTATGTGGTAATTATTCTATGAAGTGCTGTCCTTTGTCTCTTTTCAAGCTAAGGAGTGTTCCATTTGTAAGGTGTTTTAGTTGAAAAGTGCATCACGTTAATAAGCCATTAGTTGAGCATGTTTATAGAAAAAAGGTCTTCATCTGATATTTATAACGTTTTGTTTTGACAGGAAACATAAATTTTAAGTGAGCAAGGAGTCTAGATTTAAACGTTTATGTATGTATCGTTTATGTTCAACTGTTTTACAGTATATACACTTGGAAGCATATTGACAGATATGTTGGTCGCCTAACCTAGCAAGCGGCACTTTTCTTAGGTGTTAATCCAATTTGGTATTAATGAAAGATTACCTGGGAATGTGACGGCCGTAAAAATGCAGTATTTTTCCTCAAGTTAAAGGAACCACGTTATGATATTTTGAGTAATTTCTTCGACGGCCTAAATTATGGTTAAAGTGTTGGGATTCTTCCAAGTAACCTTGACAAGAATGCTCAGTGGGACTCTCCATGAAATTTTCAGGGTGATTCACTAAATGCTGCATGCCAACACTGCGCACATAGAAATTACTATTTCCATAAAGTTGCCCCACATCTTATACTATTAAACAAAAGTATTTCTTTAATGTCGTTATCAAATAGGCACAAAAAGAATACTACACACATTACGATTACGCGATGTCGCGATACATTACAGTACAGCACAGAATACATTGTAAATAACGTATCGTTATTAAAAACTCATACAAAATGTAATTCCTAGTGGCAAATATAAAGAAAAAAATTCCATTTGTTGAGAAAATCTTCTTTTATATTCGACGCACGTTATGCGATATACCATTCTAAATTGATCTTGTACACAGTAATAACGGTTATTTATCGATCTTTTCTATAATTACCTGTGAAATAAAAATCCCCGCGAAACGCAGCTTGAGTTTTCTCTGGGTTATCCTGAAAAAAGGTGCGAAAGAAAGTGTCATTTGATGAAAAAAAACAACATCTTTTAAGAAATTGAGAAGTAAAAACAGAAAAAAAGAAAAACAAAAAACAAACCAAAAAAATACCAAACCTACAAAGGAAGAAAACAAGAAATAAAATTCAATTAAATGGAAATTATCCTACCTTATAACGTGAAAATAGCCCCAATGGTCTTGTAGGTGCAGCACGAATAGCGATGTTGCCAATAACCCCAGGCGCAACTTCCTTCCCACTGTCATCGAGTATCTTTAATTTCCAAAAACAGTAGAAAAACAAAAAGCAAAAATGAGTCAACAAAAATGGAGGAGATATAATGTCGTTCCCATCATTTCCCTTACTTCTAACGGAGGGACGCTTTATGGTGGGATACGATACGACATGGTACGGTAAGATACGGTAAGGTTAGGTGCGATACGATACGATAATGTAGAGTAAGATATGATGCGATACGGCAAGATAGGGTACAGTAAGGTACAATACGATATGGTTCGTTCAACAGGTTACATATGAAACGGTACGATACGATACGCTATGGCACGGTAAGGTAGGGCACGATACGACACGATACGTGACCTTCACGTCCAAACAGGATACAGGTCTACCCACAGAACCAGGCCTGGTTTCATCTCCTCGTGGTGTAATGGAAATGATTCCCTACAAAGAGACGATAATATGTTAACTCCTTTGATGCTCAGGCTGCGCGGCAGTCACATTGCTATGAAGACCATGGACAACACTTTCGACCCTTTGCCATTCTAACAAAATCGACAACAGCTGCTTTGTTTTCACCTTAAAACTACATTGATTTATTGGCAGGCACTCATAAACTATCCATCGAAAAACTGACTAATTATATAGACTGATTATAATAGTGGTGGTAGATGTTATCAAACGCAGCTCCAAGATGATAAAAATTGCTCATGATCATATTGTTCTAAATTTGGTCAAAGGCCAAAGTCAGCGTTTATTTAACTTTCATTTTTTGAATAGTTTAAGAATTGATTTCTTAACAGTCTGGAGGTTTTTATTAAACATAGGGCTTTTCCAGCTAACGTTTTGTTAAGTATTTTTACCGTCTTTAGTGCCATTGTGATTTATGTGTTTCTTTTTTTTTTGCGCAGATAAAAAAAATGTAATTTGTTTCTGCACAGTATAAATTATATTAAATTATCTTATCATTTTTTTTAAATCAAATAGCCCATTACGTTGGTCTTAACTATACGGTTGGCACACTTCTTCCATGCAATTATCTACCGCCCCAATCACTATTATTATTGGCTACTGCAGAATTGAAGCCACGCTATAAAGAAAACGCGCTTTAAGTAGGTTTATTCCATGTGCTACATCTGCACATGATTATTTGTAAAATATTGAAAGAATCTTGCATAATTTGTGAGAAGCAGAAAGAGTTAAAAAGACTGTTATTCCTTAATATACAAACTTTTTTTTTAATAATAACCCAGCATAAGATCATACATATAGTAGAGTTAGATACAGAAAGGAAAAGGAAAATAGAAGTGCTTTGTGTGATGCAAACAAAGGGCACGGAAATAAAAGTTACAGCGAGTCAATTTTTAAAGTGGGCGGAAAGTTGCAGGAACTCTCGGGTCTGCGAGGCAAGTAAAGGATGCTACATGAAACATAGTTGCCAGGGGTTTACGTGTTCATTAATCACCGCTCTTCGTTTTGAGTTGTCCTGTAATCTCATGACATTTAATGAAGCTATTGTTAACGCCATGGGCTATCTATAAAGAGATTTTGTGCAAAAAAGTGTACCGGGAAGGAAGCGAACAGCTTGTTAAACCGAGAGTCATTGAGATAGTCGAAACTCGCTTAATTCTTCCCGACCCACTTATATATAGCGTACATACAGAAAGTTGTCGAAAGAGCTTATATATTTCTACTTTATCGTTATTACTCATCTGGAAATTCCAGTGTTTACCCTGCTGGCCAGAACTTCCCTCTGATATACAGCTTGTCGGGCTCAGCTCTGCTGAAAGAGGCCGGAATTCCGCGTTTTTAGCCCTTTTCAGGGTAGGCATTTGTTCCTTTCTGCGCTTGACGATCTCTGATGGTAAATCGGTAAACATCTGGCAGTTGGTTCCTCGAATGCCGTTTCCTAGAGCCAGGGTATTTTCACAGTCTTTATACCTAAGGAAACGTACAAGTATACGTCGTGGCCTCGAATTTTCTTTCTTTTTCCCCAACCGATGCCCGCGCTGGATTTCCACTGATCGAGCATCCCTCAGGCCGATTTCGTTCTCAAGAAAATTCGTAGGACTTCCTCGGTATCTTTGCGTTCTACTTCTTCTCTGATGTTGTTGAACTTTATGTTTTCTCGCCTGGAGTAGGCCTCCAGGTACAGATCTTTAGTATGCAGCACCTGTGTTAGTGCTTGACTCTCCATATCTTTTCTTTGTAGTTCAGCCAACAGAGCACCGTGCTGGTCAATAGCCTTTCTGGGCCGTTAAACATTTTCCTTCCAGGGAGCTGCATCGCTGTTTTAACACCTCCAAGTCTTGCGAGGCAGTGGCTTTGAAGTCTTCGAGATTCTTTGTTCTTTCTTCCAGTGCAGTTAGCGTTGGTTCGATATTCTTTACTGAGATTTCGATATCGTAAAGCTTCTTCAGTTTATTCATTATCCACGCCAGCTATTATCTTATTATTAGCGTTGTTATTGTTTATATCACTATCATTACTATTATAACTAATATTATAAGTATTTTATATGTTAGTTTTATTATTTTTAGTATTAGTAGTAGTAGTAGTATTGGTAGTAGCAGTAATATTATTATTACTATTATCAGAATTTTATTATTATTATCATTGTTATTATTCAATGGTGGCAGCGAATGACTCATTTACCGTCTCTGTTTGGCCATAAAGCACCCTGATGTCCAATCCAGTTTTGTGTTTCCAGTCGATCAAAGTTTCGGGTGCCACAGGCTCCCCAGTAGTGGTACAGTGACGCAGCTTAGGACAGTGGAAGCTCTTTAGATTTAGCTTCAAAGTGTCAAAAATTGTGGATGGAGGCAACAAGACGCTTGAGACTGGATACTTCTGAAGCATGAGTAAAGTTGCCTCAGTGGATAATGGTTCGCAGTGTATAAAGATTCCCGCTCCAACAGACCAAGGAAGAGTTAGACCATGCACAATCATCGGCCTCCAGCCCGTGCTGGTAAGACACCAAAACAGGTCCTCTGAAGTGAATCCAAACTCTTTACTAAAAGTAAGCAAATATGTAAATAAGTAAATAAGTAATAATAATACCAATACTAATACTAATACTAATACCAATACCAATACCAATACCAATACCAATACCAATACCAATACACATACCAATACCGATACCGATACTTGTACCAATACCAATACCAATACCAATGCTAATACTAGTACTAATAGTAATATTAATAGTAATAGTAATAGTAATAGTAATAGTAAGAGTAAGAGTAAGACTAAGACTAAGACTAAGACTAAGACTAATAATAAGACTAATATTTATACTAATACTAGTACTAAAATTTATACTAATACTAATACTAATATTTATACTAATACTAATACTAATATTTATACTACTAATAATAATAATGTAGTAGGGGGCTAGGATGGGGCTATACTCGAAGGCCCAGACCGATTTTCTGATTTGAGTTTATTGCATTACGCGCTAGTACGTGGCCCCACTCTCTTTTCTTCCATGGAATCGAGTCAAGCGACCTTACCATCTTGAGGTCTGCCTTATGTTTGCATGCCTTCACGTTCAAGCCGTACTTCTCTTTGTGATAGGCAGAAATAGTTGACATCATGCTGCATAGTTACTGCGTCAGTATGGTCAGTCGGTTGGTGGTATACCTCGGTAATCACCCCAGTGTCGGGTGGTATTTCAATTGCTAGTCGAGGGGGGTTGTGTGGGCCAGTATAGTTGTATCCAGGTAGGGTCCAACCCTTCTTAGGCGCGGGAAGCTTCCCAATAGTCAAATGGATGCCGAGCCCTGCGCCATTGAGGTCAGCTCTATTGGTTCTATACGGTTTGTGTGGCCTGACCTTTGTGGGCATTTGGTCGAGCAACTCACGCTCCATTTTCTCGACTAAAGGACTGGCTTTTTCCTTACCATAGTCTAGTGCTTTCGTCTGTAACGCGAGGTTTCTCATAGCCTCGGAAGGGTAGTACCTACCCGATTCAATGATTTTCTTGGCGAGGAAATGGACACTCTTGCTTAGGAAAGACTCGGTAGCTGTGTCAGCAGCATCGCTGAGAAACCCTCTGCTCTCTGCGCAAGAGGGCAAAGTTACTCTCTCGGCAGAGACTGAATCTTTCTGATACCACATACCGCACATTTGACCTTGAGCATGTTGCGACCATTCTTCGTGGTCACAGTCCTCGCGGTGCCTTCCACGTTGCGGGTCACTGGTTTGTCTCTCACGCAGTACACTTTCATCGCTGTATATTTCACTGAGGACCTCATTCTTACGTACATCTGTAGAGAATATAGCGAGGATGTCATGGAAGCTCGTGTCTATATTCCTCTCGTTCAGGAGAAGCAGGCAATAGTGCCCGCACCTCACACACTTGAGAGACTGTAGCTGGTTGTCGTTGTGGAGGAAGCGTGCCTTTCCTACGCTCTTCAACTACAGTTCCTACTTCATCATGGGTGGCATGCCGAAGGAAACGAAGTAATCATAGAAGCCACTACATGTGCGCCGTCAGCAAACCCAGTAGGTCCCTATACTTCCAAAATCACTCATGTTAATGATGCAGGGAGAGTGGTGTAGGGGTTTTCGCGGCGGAAGAATATCCCTTTGATATCGATGTTGAGGTAGTCGAACCAACGTCGCAAGTCAACGTTCTAAAGCAGGATGTCTCGTAACCGGGGCTTCATTCCATAGTCACGCAAGTTCCGATGAAGGGCGGTGGGTTGATCTGCATACCCTTTCCTTCTGGGAGAGGGTGTGCGAAGTGCAGCCCCTTGCCAAACACGTTTTTGATGAGGTCAAGATCAATAGCGATGGCCACTCCTAAAGACGCAGGCATCTCGAGAAACCCTCCTTCCGATCTTCTCCGGTTTAGCGTGCAGCGTCACGGCAGATCTTGTACTGGAAGCCTTTCTGTAACTACCCTTTTGCCCGGCTGTTAACACATTCTTCAACGGGTGGTAAGCTGTCCTCATACTGCATATGTATAAGGGGTAACTTCTTCTTGCTCAGACGAGAACCAATGCGTTGCCTAACTTAGCACAAACTCTTTCTCGTTTAGGATCGCAGCGTAGATAATGTAGTCGGTGGCGGCCGCTTGTGTTAGCCTATAATGCAAGGTCAGACTTCTTGGGTCGCCAGTGACATTCACCTTGGAACCACTGAGATCGACGTTTATGATTGAGTAGAGTGTGGCGATGTTGGCGATTTGCAACTGAGCGCTTGAGTTTTTCCGGTATTGGAAATCCATCGAGTCGTTGAGGATCCGCAATTTGCAGTCACCCGCATACTCTATGTCGGTAAAGAAGTCGATTCCATCCTGTAGACGGCATGTGGACAGCATCGAGTGGCCGTTGGCAGCACTGAGTTTGAACGTATGGCAGCAATAAGGGTTCCTCGTGAGCGTATTCAATTTCGGGGTTCGCTGAAAGAAGATGAAGACATGCTTGAGGTCCTTGATGTCCGCCGTGATCAGCCAGGTGCTGCTTGCATCCCTTCGGTTTGGACTGGGGTATAGCCTTTCTTTCCACTGAGTAGGTTTCAGGAAGGCCTCATTGACTAGTTTTTGTCCTTTGAATGTCAGCTTCGGTCGTGGGGACCAACAATTCCAGCCTTCGGACAACGATACTACGCCCGGTACCAGCACCATCGTTTTGGAAAATCATCTCATCCTCTTTCTGCAGCACGTTCTCGAATTCAATATACACGCGGGTCAATAGTTTGTCTTGAAATTTCTCGAAGAAAGTGGTGGTTGAAGGGGATGACGGTTTCAACCCTGCTCCCCCCCCCCTCCTGCTGCCCCCCATGTGAAACTGCCGGCGGCGACTGTTACAGTTGTGTTATCGGTGTGAGGGTGCCAAAACTGGCTCTCCGCCGCGCTTCTTGCATAATCATCCGAATAGTCTAACAAGTCCTTGATGAAGATGATTTTGTGGATGTCGTCGGCTTTGTAAAAGGTCCTCCCATAGGAATTAACGGTTAGGTTTTTTATCAGTAAGAACGAGCGTTTGATTGGCGCGGACTGCGTGCAGGCATCGATCGCCGCCCCATCCTCGAAAGCCTCGAATATGTAATCAGCTTAGAGATAGGAGATGTAGTATTCATAGATATTGCCCCTGTCCTTCTTAGCAAACTTTCTCCCGGTCTACTGTTGGCGTTCGCCGTCAATCGGGGACGCCAGCGTGCTGCACAGGTTAAACTGGATGTCGTCTACCTTCTCGATATGCTTTGGTGTTGTGAACATAGTATATAGCTATAGGATGTTTTTCTTGAGAGCTCATTTGCAAGGATTCGTAAGCGTCTTGGTCGGTACCAGGTACTTGTACGCCTTATTACTTGTTGGAACTTATCGCCTTGCTACTACACCACAACCTTCCCAAGCGTATGACCCACTTTCTTGGCCGTCGCGTTCGCAGCATTCTTAGCGGCCCGTGTCGCCGCTGTCTTGAATACCCTTCCAGTGGTCCTAGTACTGTCTCGGACCACACCTGAACCTTAGTGCTTGTAACGGTACCAACCAAAATGTTCAATATAGAGCTTTGCCCACGCACTCGGACGGCTCATCGTATATGACATCGCTACAAACACTTAGAGAACATTTACTCCTCCTCCTCCTCGATCATCAGGCTCAACGCCATGGGGATCCCGTTGAGGCCCGAGGTTTTGCTATGCCCATCCGAGACCAGAATCCTTATAGAGTTGCTCAGTTTATACCTTACAGGGTGCCACTCGAAGCAAAAGGGTTCTTTTTAGAAGGGGTAACTGAAGATGAGGTCTGACGTGGAGAAGGTAAACAGTATTTTGCTGTCTATATCGTTCGCCCGACACGAGATTAAGTCGGAGTGAATGAGGATCCATTCAAACCCACTTCTCATGTTAGGAATCTTGTTTCCAGTGAAAGTCGTCGCTTCTATCAACACCTTCTTCTCGTTACCTCGGTGAATTCCCCTTGGGTGAGGTTAGGCTCGAAGTCCTTGTGCACTGCGTTTACATATCGTAAAAGGGTGGAATCAAAATACAGATCATAAAGTGTCCCTTGCTCTCGTCATTCGGGTCGACGAGCCCAGTCTGAGACTGGAGGAAGCATTTGATATCTGTCTCGTCGTACATGCCATTGGGGAACGTCACTGTCTGCCACTCTTCTCCTGTATCCATCCTCCCTCTTAGTTAGTTATTCTCATAGCTTTCCGCTATGTTGTACTAAGACTAACCCTTGGTGGTAAGTCTCTTTAAAGGCGCTTTGTAGTTCTTCCTTATGTCTAGTGCAATCGGTGGTTTGAAGTAGATAGTCAAATCGTGAGTCGTCTGATTGGCATGGATCGGTTGTCACTCTGCATTATCCCAGTCTGATACTAGGTTGAATATCATCGTGCTATAAAATAAATGCCAATTTTTTTGGGCTTGATATTTGGTTATGATGCGCCCGAAGCAAGGACACCACTTGGCAACGGAGTTCGGTTGACGTGTTGATGGATGTTCAAATCAATGGCGGACAACGTCACCTTTTCGACGTGCATGCCATAAATGATATGCCCCTTGCTTTTAATGGTGTCCATCCCATGCGATAGCTGCTTCCTCCCAAAAAGCGTCTCCTTGTACTGCTCAAACGTTATCTTCTTCTTGACGGCACACTTTGCACACCTTCGCTTTTCGGGAATGCCGTATTGCTCCTTCGACACGTTATACAAAAAGTTGTCCATGAGGATCTTGCTGTTCTCGATGATCGTTATCCCAGTATACACGGGCTTGTTGAGGGGTAGTCTACTCTTGTGCATATGGATGCCCGCCAAGTTGTTGGAGAACACCACGTGCCTTTAATGCAAGGGACTGGCAACCAATTTCCTGATTTTTTCCGTCTCCTGGCTGCTCACAGTCCTTATGTCAACGCGCTTCCGCAAACGCTCCTTGGTCTTACCGAACATCGAGTTGTTCATGAGCTTGCAGAGGTTCTTCTCAAACTCGCTCTTTGCACCCTTCCTAAACTCTGTGTTCATTCGGATGTGTAGCTCCATTCATTATACTTGTTCGAACTCTAACATCTATATGCAACCGTGTCAGTCGCATGCCTCGTAGGTTCCTGTAATGCACGACAAAGTTGACCTTATCATGAAGCGTTAGCAGCAGCTTCTTCCTGACCGGCGTTTTCAGGCCCAAGTCGCCCATCAGACTCCTCTAATAGTCCGACATCAACTCGTCATCTACCACCTTCTTCTTCGGCGCTAGAGGGTAGCTGTTGTGTTTCCTGTGCAACCCCACCGGGTACTCGAAATCAATCTCAAGGATTTGACCGTGCTTCGCACCCTTGTTTTGTAAGGATCTCTTCCTTTGTGGACTTAACACGCTTCCATTTGAAATCCATTTTTGCTCTTGGCCCACCCGTAGAAGTTGTTCGAGTCAAGGTACTTGATGTGCTTCTTCGGGTTGCTAATGTCGAAGTCCGATAGCCCTGGGTGGTTCGCCTTAGCATACCTCTTGCTCACCATCGAGAAACCCCCACGCATTCATCTTTTGATAAAGAGATGCACCTCGAGATCGGTAAAAAGATCCAGGTAGAACCCAGTATTCTTCAGGAGCGCATCCCAACTCAAACACTGCGGTTTCTAATAATGTGCAGGATCCAATCAATACCGCTCTTGACGTAGGTCACGGAAATTCTCGAACATGCACGTCCGCGAGCACCATCACATCAGTCTTCATGTAAAGATTGTGATAATCGCCTAGAGTGTTGCACCCAAATTTCTCTCAGACCTTCCACGCATGTAACTACTCCTTGTCCTTGAAGTGCTCGTCATTAAGCTTACAGTAGAACCTCTCCTTGCTCGGCAGGTTTGTCTTGTTGAATCACTCCAACGCGAGCTTGTACTCGAAGGAGTAGATAACCTTTTCGTAAAGCAGCTTTCTCCCCCTTGACATGCCGACGTGACCCTTAACGCCTTCCTCGGTAACGCGCTTATATATAATTACTAGCTAGTGAGTCGAGACTGGCTTGCATAAAGTTCAGGCTGTCGATTAAAGGCAGACCCCAACAGAGAACGTGATGTACTTATCCTTGTTGTTCGCAATACATTTCACTTCTCTACGCAACTGCGACACCGCTTACATCAAATGGTGAGCGTCGTGGTACCTGTCTGCTATGTGGCAATGCTCCTTGACAGACTCCTTGTGGTTCCGGCTCAGCAAAGGTTCCGTGCAGAACATGCACGTCTCCGGATTCTCTCAGACCAGAGCTCTATCTGCTCCTTTAATCTTTCAACCGACTCATTGAGCTCCATCCCCACAAAATCCCCATCGAGCGTATTAAAAACGTGTCTTGATCTCACTTTCAGCTAGGCTGACGAACCTTGCCTTCGTCTCCCTCACAAACACCAGAAGATCCCCACTAATCTCGTGATCCTCTGCCACCACCATCACACACGAAGCCAATCACGAAAATTGTTCTAATAAAAACCCCTCGTATTCCGCAACCACGTCCAGTTCCAATATTGGAGCAAGCCCCTGACCTCCTCCTCCGATTTTGGTCCAAATAACATTCGCAAAACATCTGACGAATATCTCGTAGCCGCCATCACAACATGTACTAGGGTGCATATTTTTTCTAAATAGAAAATATTTCTGGATCAGTTCATCCGGAATACTTAGCGGGCTACTCCCTATTGAACAAACGTGGTAGACAAATGCACCCCAAACAACCATAATATAGGATGCCTGTCCCCTTCGTGGTTATCAGCTATATTCTCCACACCCGCTTGGCAGAGAGATGCCAGAGAAACCAGTCGTGAGGTTTTCGAAGCGATGCCTAAAGCAGGAGAATAACCCCTTCCCCAAAAAATCCTTTCCCCTTTTTTCGTCTTCTTTCTCGTCGCCAACTCACATTGTTCTAAAAAAGCATCAATTTCTTCAAAATCCTCGAGGAATATGCCGGGGTCAGGGATATAGTGCCAGAACCTATCCCTAATACATCCCGAACAGTGGCTATGCAGCCCACATCTCCCACATTTAGGACAGGCGAGGACACTCACAATCAGGAATTGTTTGTCACAGTACTGCGCGTTTTTAAGCTGCCACTGGACCTCGTCCAAACCCAGCGCCAAACGCTCCTTAACCCCTCATTGTTGAGATAAATTGGGGACACATTTGTTTAATTGGAAGTATTTCGCAGATTTCTACTTAAAGAAATGTGGCTAATTTACTATATGAGCATATCGCAGGTAGCATCAGTCAACAGGGTGATCGAGTTCGTCCACTTGAGGGGATGGCAGTCGCAAGATACATGTCTGCTTGGTAGGTAGACTAGCAGTCTTTCTTTTCGCTACCTGTATAATAATTAATTTTTACGTAACTTTTGTAAGTAGTTTTAGAAAATTGTAATATGTATATAAAGTTGCCTTTAGGAGGGCCAAAAGTTTATTAGTGTTTTGCACTATTTAGTGATACCCTCATTACATAAAGTTATTATTATTATTATTATTATTATTATTATTATTATGAAGCCATCCAGAGCACTTCTCCAGGGTTTCGGTAGGACTATACGAAATGAGTACAGCATCATTAACGCGTGACACATATATGGGACGAGCGCGTATTGCGGGCTATTTCCTATTGAACAAGTGGGTTCCCAAGGTATCTCGACAATGAGCCACCCTTCGAAAAAACACCATGACGCCACACAAGGGTATTGGCCATCGGCAGAAAGCTTCCCTGAACAGCAGGTAATCAAAAGGTTGCGCGATATCCCGCTTGACGTCTACACAGTCCACAACGCGGATGTGGTAGTTAGAAATCAGTATGGCCCTCACTCATACTAACCCTGCAGACAAAAGATGGTAGTTCCTATCGTGTTTGGACACCGAAAAGAATGGTAAAACAGATACGCGGGAGTGGTCCTTTCGATTCTGCTGCCAAAAATGGTCTCAAATACTTACCTGACGGTAGGCAGTGTTTTGATTTCAAGACAAAACGACCAAGCCCTAGGCATCATCCCAAGTCCTTCGCTCAGTGCACATACAGGTGGGGGCGTCCTGTCACACCTGATAGGGTCCTACTGCTAAGGTGAGTGTTCTTACATAATGCGGCATGCAACTAAAAAGCCTTGATCATCATCCCAAGTCCTTCAGCCAGCACACATGGAGGTGGGGGCGTTTAGTCACACCTGATTGGTTGTCCCTGTTCTGGTGAGTATTCTAGCATAATAAGGCGATCGGTGGGAGCCAGGATATGCTAGAATACCCTCCCCCAAGCAGTGGGAACCCAGAAGAAGTACCAAAACCCTCTTCCTCTATGTGTGTTACAACCTGAAAATTCTCTTACCGCCTGCTTCTCCCCTTGTGGAATGTTGTTTGATACACCGAGAATATTGCCACAAGGTTTTGAACTTGATCTTGACACAGGGAAGATTGGAGGGGTGCAGCTTTATTAATCAAAGTTCAAAAACATGTCCACAGTCCCAACGATTTTCGCCATGATTGTAAAAAGGTTAGTTTGTCATTTCCATATACAAAACAATCCTAACTTGAAGCTGGTAAGCCCTCAGCACTATGATTAAAAGTTTTACGACTTAACTAAACATGATGGGATTAAGTTTTTGGGTAATGTGGTGGGAAGGAAAAATTAGTGGTCATCCATTTATTCAAACAGTCCATGATTTCCTTTAGGAAATTAGGCGAAACAGCTCACTACTATTATTGTTCTCAATACCTGCGAATGAGATTAAACAAGCACAAACTGGCCTGAGTATGTTCCACCATCTTTGAATGTCCAGTGGTTCCGCTTGTGAAAAATACAGCAATCGGTTCAGCAGCGAGTGATTTGATCGACTGTGACATAAGAGTTAAGAGAAAAATGCCGCATTATTGAGACGTTAAAAGTGGGTAAGACAAATTAGAATGTAACTAAAGTCACCACAGATCTTTACTCTAGCACAGTAGCAAATAGCACCATACTAGTGATTGTGGTGGTGGCATTGATACTGGCATCGATAGTGGCAGGTGGTAATGGCAGCAGTAGTAGTAGTGGCAGTGGCAGTAGTGGTGGTAGTGGCAGTGATAGTGGCAAAGGCAGTTGCAGTAGAAGTGGCAGTAGTAATGGTAGTTTAAGTGGTGGCAGTAGTGGCAGCGACAATCATAACAGCAGTGGTAGTGGGAGAAGTAGTGGTAACAATTCACTACTAGCAGTAACCAACACAACCTTGCTTACGAAAACTAAATTAATGCTCACTTTATGACTACTGCTCTGTTTATCAAACAGTTCTTCAAACTGTAGCCACCCATTCCTGCAAAAAAGAATTAAGGAATAAACAATTCTCTTAAGGTGTTATCGAAGTGACATAAGCAGAGCTAAGCACACTCTGTAGTCAAGAAGCAAATAACCTCATTTTGTGTAAAGGCCACAATCGTGTGATAAGTGCTTTCGAAGGGATTTAACACTCCGTGCCCCTATGTCCCTGTCTCCAGCCCAAAAAAGATTAAGCACTTAAACAGCAGGTTCGGGTGATCGCTATTTTGCCAAAGGCTTTTTAAATGTGTCTGGACCAATCAATAACCAATAACACATTTTAACATTGAGGAAAGCATAGCATTTAGAGGGGAACAATTGATATCAGTGGCTCTGGGCTTCGCTTTTATACCTAGAGCTCATGTCTGCTGCAGTTCTGTGTATTAGCAATCTGCTTTGGACTCTACACTCTGGTTCCATGACAACAACCTAAAGAGAACAAAAAAAACAGAAAAATAGTTTAATAGATAAATAAGTAAATAATAGATAAATGAATCAATGATAGATTTTGTAATGCAGCTTCCACCAAGTGATTATTTTTACACTGTTTACTAATGGAGTCGTCATCAGTACAATCCGTGGGAAATGACGTGTGAGCTCGTTAAAGGTCTTTTCAATTCCGACTAATTGAGGACGTGGCGCCAAATACGACAGTCAATGTAAAATCACTCCAACCTCAGCAAACTTTATTTTCTTTGTGTTGCTAAGAAAGTTGAAACTCTCTCGACAGGCAAGTCCGAGACTTTATTTCAAAGACATCAGTGTTCTACTGGAAATAAACTATTTACGATATAATGATACGAAAGTACATCTGGGACCTGAAAAATGTCTTTTTTAAACCCTTACTCGTTAAAACAACCATGTAGTTATGGCTTAGGGTTTAGCCCTCAATTCTAGTAATCACGTGGTTTTCGTCTTTGTCTGTTCTATTGTCTTTATTACAAAAAGAAAATGAATCGTCAGCTTGAAAATGTGGATATTATTTTCTTGCAGTGTAAATACACTGAGCTTTATTGATCGTAAAGTGGTGTTCTTCACACCACTCAAAAGTAATATCCATATCTTTGCGCCGCCGTGTAATATTATTGATGAATTATAAGGCTGGTTCCACTAGTGGGCAAGATGAATCGAGTCCCGAGTCCTGATTGGACTCCCGAGTGGGCACGATGGGTCTATCTTGCCCGCTCGGGATTTTCGGGTCATCCTCGGTGTAAAAACCTGTGAAGTTTTTCTTTGTTATTTCTCTATTATTTTCCTAGTCTCTATTGTTTTCTCTCCTTTGTTTCCATTGTTCTACGTCACTCATGAGCGTAACAGGTTTTTACACCGAGGATGAGCCGGATTTTCCGGATGGTCCTGCGGAACAAAGCAAATGAAAATGAACCTATGATATAAAATTTATTGATGAAGCCCGTTGTTTTCTGCGCTTTTATTGACTTTCACTACGTCCAGGTAAACAAATCAAAGGCTCCTTAGAGCTACCTCATGGTAATTATCCCATAAAGTGCTGTCCTTTCCCCAGACCATGCAGCGTTCATTCCGAGTACTTCGTTTTGTGCACTCTTGCTACGACTGATCGACTACTCGTCGTCCAAATTGGAGACATCGTCGCATTT
Source organism: Ricordea florida (assembly GCA_949710005.1). Taxonomy (NCBI): domain Eukaryota; kingdom Metazoa; phylum Cnidaria; class Anthozoa; order Corallimorpharia; family Ricordeidae; genus Ricordea; species Ricordea florida. Next base: position 6,192,087 of record OX453285.1, read on the forward strand.
AAGACTCAAAAACCCATTTCATTCCCCTCAAGCGTTCTTGAACACATTTCCTGTTCGTTCGCGAGATATTCAAAAGTGTATTTTGATCAAAGATGGAGCGAAAGGAACGAAAACCCGCCTTGACAATCTTTGCGTCGCTCTCGACACAACAGACGCCATTTTGTAAACATGTGCTGCCGCTTTGTCTCACCCTCTCCCCCCACATATGTGAACATAAAACAATTGCACGACTTTGTGGACAAAACCAAACCTTGTATAGGAGACAGGGGTAAACCTGTTTAATTCACATTTAATGTAGATTTAATGTATAAATTAATTGTCTTACGGGATATGGATCTAATCCAACCATCACTATACCTTAAGGTATGACATACATACCATGAGGCAAAAGTCAAAAAAGAACTTGGCCAATAATATGAAGCCATCTTGACCGAACAATAGTTGTCAATATCGCATATCCATATAGCCATTTTAGGTGATTGCCCACAGGTCTCGTGCCTACCTCATCAATAGCGCACAGAATTACGCTGTTAACACCAATATCGCATGTGATACATTTGGGTTTTGAGGCCATGATCCTCAACTTAAGTTCCACGGGTCCAATGTTGATTGGTATGGGGACCATCACACTTCCTGTCACGATAAGATACAAAAAGAAAGAAAAGCAAGATCATAATATGTTTGATTACCCATTTTAACATGCTATATGCTAAGAAACGACTAAATCATGCTATACATAAATAAATCAATCTGTAGATTGATATACTTTGCTATGGTGATTATGGGGAATTACCGCTTACACTGTGATTTTGAGGGGGCAGTTTTTTGTTGTCGAAGTTTTGCTTTTTTCGTTTTTTCTGGTGAGACGGGCGGTTTTGTTTATCAAAGCGCTGAACGCACAAATTCAGTGTGGACGTCTCTGAAATTGGACTTTTCTGACAGCTGGTAAACCCTGTATAATGAAGAATTACTTACAAAAGAACCCCTATTACAGAAGGAAGAGTTTAGCCCCACAGAACACCCGAGTTCTATTTTTAAGGAGACTTCTGTTATCAAAGCGTTTGATAAGGTCACCACCAAACCAGTAGTGTATTGAAATATCACAAACAATTTTAGTTGCCACTTTTTCTTCATTTCTGTTAGGAATATTCTTACTGAAGTATATCCATTTTGAGTACACGAGGTTGCTTACCATTTCAAACTAAACTTACTGTAATTACTGTATTTTTAACCTAAAGTTTCAGTGTGAAAGCATTTGAAAGAATATCAGGTAGGTTAACAAGATCCTATCCCTCATAATTCTTTTGGTACCTCGAAGCATCTTTATAAAACAGAGTGTAAATAAAACAAACCTGTCCTCGCGCAGGCCAGAAATAGAAGCCAGTACTCTGGGATCCTTGGCACTATAACCATGACATTGTCACCACGACTCACACTACACACTTCAGACAAAAGGTTTGCAACCCTAAGGAACAAAACATAGACTAATAAAGTATTTGAGATCCCCCCTGTTATAAAGTGTCAACATATTACGTGTTAAGCCTGTTTGAACATGAAATTTTCGGTCACGTCCCAGTTTTTTACAACTGTCGTCAAGACAGAACAAACAAAAAATACATGTAATTCCATTGCAATATGACACCTTCTAAGTTTGCGTAAACTACGCAGTTTCTTGTGCGCGCCATTTTTTTAAGCGTCCCCAAGGCAAAACAAGCTAGAGAAAACACGTAATTCAATCACCCGTTAACTTTATTTATCAAGAGGATAAATAGCATTTAAACGGAAGCGCGCTTTAAAATACAACTTGCTTTCAGGAGGCGTCCTTAAACATGGAACTTTTGTTCGGGATCGCAAGCTGAAACATGGAGTTTGCGTTCGGAACGTGCTAAAACATGAGGTTTGCGTTCAGGACGCGCGCTTAAACAAAACGTTTGAGATCAGAACGAGAACTTAAACCTAAAGCCTGCTATGAGGATGCACTCCTAGACATAGAGTTTGGGTTAAAGAGGACGCCCGCTTAAAAACAAGAAGCTTGCATTCAGGGCAAGCGAAAAAAAAATATAGAGCTAACATCATTGAACTTACTGGCGTTCAAATGTAAATGTTTCCTCACCTTTTAGATCTCAAGGAAATATCTTGAAAGGTCCATTTTAACTCGCTGCCACTGTTGTCAATCATCCACAGAGCAGGCGGCTCACTTTGTCTTCCGCCGTTCTTATATAAATTAAATAGTAGGCAACAAGGAAAACCGTTTATCATTTATTTTATGCTTCTCGCTGCAACATCAATAAACATTAATATCAATTATAATATTATTATTTATTTGGTTTTGTAATTACAATTGTTTTCATAGTCAATACAAGCAAAAACAAAGGCAAACATTTTATTACAGATAGTGACTTGAAAATTCCTTCAAATTACGTCTTACATTTCCTACCTTCTCTTCATCCGCCCAGCTATCAGTTATGTCAGCGAAGTTGAAATACTTTGGAGTTTTGGAATAGCAGTCTTTAAGTGCCTGGAGTTCAGGAAATTTTGATTGAACAGACATCCTAAAAATGATGATATCAACACAACAGTCAAACCATGCCAGCCACAGAATGCCTAACGTCTTTTCGGGTAGAGACTTGGTGCGACATGTGCGGCCGATTGCAGGATCTAGATAACTTTCCTAACCCAACTCTCTCTTTTGTAGTGTTGTGGGAGTAGTTTCTAAACAAACTGGTGTTGCGTCAGTGGTAAATTGAAACACAAAAAATGGCATCATCAAACAAGTTGATAAAGTAAGTTATACGAAGGTAAAAAGAGGGTGCTGACCTTTCGAGCTCTATCCCTTCGCTTAGTTATTCGCTTAGTGCAAACAAAGGCAGCCCGAGCCAAATTGAGGTGACGCTATTGCCATTACACCCAATTGTCCGGAACGATGCGGTCAAAGTAGAAACTGTTGCGCTGGAGGTTGTTGCCTTTGAGAAGTATGTCCCCCCAGTCCAAATTTGCTGTTCCATTTAAAAATAAATTAATTCTCCAGTACCAATTTCTTAGCTGTAAAAGAAATTTGAATGATTTCAAACAAAAATGAAACGTAATGACGTTAATTGATCATCGCAGTTATGTACACAACTTAACCAGCTGTGAAATTTAAGCCTAAAAAAAACTCAGGCCTGAACGGGATTCGAACCCATGACCTCTGCGGTACCGGAGCAATGCTCTACCAACTGAGCTATCAAGCCAACTGGGACCTGGTTATATTGTCAGTTCTTAACATACCCGTAGATGGAGAAGAATGATGCAAGTGAATATATGAAAGACCATATATTTGAACTGCAGAGTAATATGTAATGACGTTAATTGATCATCGCAGTTATGTACACAACTTAAGCAGCTGTGAAATTTAAGCGTGAAAAAAAAAAAAAACTCAGGCCTGAACGGGATTTGAACCCATGACCTCTGCGATACCGGAGAAGTGCTCTACCAACTGAGCTATCAAGCCAACTGGGAGCTGGTCATATTGTCATCTCGTAACATTTCCGTTTGTGCATATATGTTGGGTTTAAAGTTACTTTTCTCACATACCTGATATGTTATTACATATTACTCCGCAGTTCAAATATATGGTCATTCATATATTCATTTGCATCAAAAATGAAACGCTTCGGTCTGAATGGAAATTTTATTCCAACCCGGAACGATACTCTTTCATTTTTCTTATGATAACTTCCTTCCATTGCAAAATCTCTGAGCTAATGAAATTTCCCTCATTCATAGGTTAGACCGTTGTTTTTACGGAATGCATGATACTGACAAACATTCAAGAATTTAAGTGAAAACACTCCCAAATATAGGTCACGAGAGCCAAGCGGGGCGAACTGGGCTACCAGTATGGAGGCCAGTCACAGGCTAATCGTTCTGTGATTCACTATTTATGACAATTATTATACAGCCGGCCCTGCAATTCAAGTCGTTTTTATTGTCGCAAATCGCCATAATTACGCCATAATTTCCGTTAGACTAGCTTGCTGTGTAAATTATTAGTCAAGTCGCTCATCCCTTTGTTAATTCCAGAAGACTCTTGACTATAGTTACTACAGCACACGCTATTTTACGAGATACTCTCTAAACACATATTCTGCATAAGCTTTACTCGCAGCACCTCACTTTCCAATGGAAACTTCTAGTTCTTAGGTTAGACTTAGTGTTGTTTCAGTCGATATCTAGATCATCACACTGACGAAAACGAATTGAAAACGAGAACAAAAGCCTTATAAATGGCAACGTACAGCCAAATCGGCGAATATAAGGAGACCGAATAGTGGACACAGTACGTGAAACGGCCTGAGTAGTACATTTTGGCAAACAGGATAAAGGAAAAAGAGAAGAAGAAACCAACATTCCCCAGCGTATGTGGTGGGTGAACATATGCACTTATGAGAGATCAGTGCTGCAACCGAGGGAGGCAGCAGAAACGAAGTTAGGGGAGATCTTAGAAGAGGTCGAAGAGAATTGCTCACCAAAGCCAAGCGAGTCGTGGAGCGGTTTAAGTTGCACAGTCGCAGGCGCACCATGATAAAGCGTGGCAGAGATTATTGCGGGCTTGCGTAAACTATCTGAGCATTAAAACTTTTTTTAACCTTAAAATACATTATGATTGAAAGGCTCGCTTGCGAGATTAACGCTAAAAAAATCCATTAATTTTAATTAGCTTTAACACTGGAATCAGGGTCACAGAATTTGATGGATTGCGCAGGAAAACCGAAGGACCTATTCCGGTCAATCAGGTACTTGTGCAGAAGAAAGGCACGCAGAAAAGAGAAGCTCTGGACGGAATGGTCACAATGGGATTTTATCCCTTCCACCACTGTCGCGTCAGTGCGCATATGTGTGGTTTTAACATGCCCTTACTACATTTTTACGTTGTCATTTCAAGCCACGTCCCACAGCCCTACCATTTTTCATCACCTTGACATTCATCATGTGGGAACCCAGAGCTGTTTTATGCTAATGAGACCTAAAAAGGCCGAGACAGCAGTCCATGGCTGCTAACGTTTGAGCTGCATTTTCCATCTTCTTTTTTTTTGGTAGCAGTAGGGGTCTATCCCTAATAACTCCACTCAGTCCTATTACCATTACTAATTCATTTAATCAGGATCCATAGAGCATGCGGTGAGAACTAAAAGTAGCAGTTATTGTTTGGAAGTGCAGAAATACTTAGGATTCATTAATCAAAAGGCAAAGCTAAGAAGCTTAAAAAATGATTTAAACTTATTGTATTAAAATGAAGTGCAGATGAATGCGGCTTAACAGCAGAATACAATTCTTTCATCTCCTCTATTGTAAAAATCCCGTGGTCATTAAAGCATTGTAAATTCAAGTCACGGTCACTTTCATTTGGAGCCATTTTCATAAAAAAAACAATGGTCACTGAAACTGACGAAATCCAAGCTAAAAACATCAAACAGTCAGTCATATAAGTGTCCGTTATAGCCTTTTTGCACACGATAAGGTGCCTTCAATTAGGATTTTAAAGGTAAAATGATTCACCGAAGCCTATTTTAACTGATAGACTACAATGCGGCATTGTTCCCAAGAGCTAACCAGTAGATCAGACTAAACAATGTTTAATGGTAAACTTTGTCATACGTTGCTAAAATAAAATTAATACTAAAATTGACCGTTACTAATAAAACCGTCGGTACGAATTCCGGTAACATTTCCTCACAGGTCCTTACTTCATTAAGCATGCTGTAGTTCAATTGTCTTGAGAAGTGCGCGTGCAAACATTTCTGAGAACGAAACGGTTCGGCTACAGCATGCACAATGAAGTAGTGACCTGTGTGGAAATCATTCCAAACCGACAACTAAACCTTTAACTTCCTCACCGTGTACGCTGCATAATAGTCGGAGCAACTACAGAATACAGGGTCACCTTGGTCCACCTCGTCTAAAGGTGTCGGAGGCTTTTGTTTAACCTTAGAAGACATGCTGATTGAAAGGGTCGTTTGCGTGATTAATGCTAAAGAAAGCCATTGATTTTAATTACTATTAACACTGAAATCAGGGTAAAAGAATTTGACGGATTTGAATAGGAAAAGCGAAGGACCTATTCCGGCCAATCAAGTGCTTGTGCAGACGAAAGGCACGCAGAAAAGCGGAGCAGTGGACGGAATGGTCGCAATAGGGTTTTATCCCTTCTACCACTGTCGCGTCAGTGCACATATGTGTGGCTTTAACATGCCCTTACTACATTTTGACGTTGTCATTTCAAGCCACGTCCCACAACCCTACCGTTTTTCATCACCTTGACATTCATAATGTGGGAACCCAGAGCTTTTCCATGCTAATGAGACCTAAAAAGGCTGAAACAGCGGTCCATGGCTCCTAGCGTTTGTGCTGCATTTTCCATCTTTTTTTTTTTGGTAGCAGTAGGGGTCTATCCCTAATGACTCCACTCAGTCCTATTTCCATTACTAATTCATTTATTATCATTTATAGTAAGGGATCATGGTAAAGACTGAGAGACTTGGGTCCAAGCCTAGGCTATGTAGGGTGTGTCAAAGCATCATGGGACGATGACATCATCGGGAACCAATCAGGAGCGATGATGTCAGCCTACATAAGTATTGACCCTCGCTTTCATGCTTTGATTTTAATGAGATGCAGCCAACTGTAAGCAATTCGTCTTCATCTGTCACGCGTTACGCAAAAATTCATTTGAAAAACAAAGATTATATTCTCCAAAAATTCTGGTGTTACAAAGAGGGTCGTGTTCGGAGTGATCAACGCTCATACAAACAAGGTGTGTGCATGTTGACGAAGGGAAGAGTGAGTGTGTCTTGTTAGATGAATGTTATTTTCTCAGTATAAAATTATGTTACCATTGATCATTGCTTTTACAACAGCTGGTGGCTCCTAAAGGAGCCGTTTTTTATTGTCATTACTGCACTTCACTCGGTTTTCAAGCTAAATTCAAGTTAGAATTTTCAAATAAAAGAAGAAAGAAAATTGTCAAACTCCATCATCATATGTTCAGTTTGTTTGATAGTACATCGATACTCCCCATACATCTCAATCACAGTGTCTTCCCGTCTGAACTGCTCGTGCGTGCGAGCTAAATCGTACCATTGTCTCTTCCTCGTGTCCATTTCCTTGCGATGCGTTGCAATTATCTTATCTACTCTCTCTGCTTTCATCCTGTCTTCTCGTTTGAACTGTTCGTACGTTTAAGCTAAATCGTACCATTGTCTCTTCCACGTGTCCATTTCCTTGCGATGTTTTGCAATTATCTTATCTACTCTCTCTGCTTTCATGTCTTTTCCTCTGAATTGCCCGTTCGTGCGAGTTGAATCGTACCACTGTCTCTTCCTCCTATCCATTTCTTCGCTACGTTCTGCATTTATTTTGACCTCTTCCATCATTCTATCAACCTTCCGTTTGATTCCATTCTCCCTATTTTTTCTTCTTCTCTCAAAAAACGCCTGATAATTGAAAGTCTCGAGCTGTTTGTTGTACTTCATCGTTAACTTGAGTTGTCATACTTGGAAACAAAATGATAAAGTATTTATACCCTTCCGTCTGCTTTGATGTCCCCATGGCTATCCAGAATACTATGCGCTTTGAATGCGGTTAATGAATAGGTGTACCTACCATCCCTCGGTCGCTGTTGTTCTTGCTTTGATTAAAATTTCTTTCATTGAAGTAAGACGTTTTTCTCAAGAGAACGAGCCAGTGAATAAGTGGATAACTTAAAAGTTGTTGAACAGGCAATGTTGAAAAAAAAAAAAAAAACGTTTAGACAAACGGCATGCAGAAGGTTTTGACATAAAGTATGTGAAAGGAACAGCATAAAAGTCTTTGAACAGGAGAACATAAATATATTTATTTGAATAAAATGCCTGAATGATGAATAATAACCATCCCATGTCGGTAGCTTGTTTCCTTGAACATATCAAAAGACTTGCTTTAGTATTCTTTTGAACTATATTGTAATCAAATTAAACTTCTCTACCGACAAGGTTAGTCACGCCTACCAGTGCTTGGCGTCGTTGTCAATCTTGCATAAACTCCCTATTGAATAGCTGTACCCTCCTTTCCTCTATATGTTTCGGGAGACTGGAAAGATGCGTATATGATTTATTCTTGTCAGTTTAGTTGATTCCCAGAACTTTAAAAGACAAGGAATTGAGTTTTTACTTATCGATTTCAGCCCGTCAATGTGATCGGAACATTTTTACACAATGCATAATCAAAATGTTGTGTGCTTTGATGTCCCTTTGCTTATTCAGAATGCTGAGCGCTTTGTTACATTAAAGAATAGGTGTACCTACCATCCCATGTCGGTAGTTTGTTTACATGAACATTTTAAAAGACTTGTTTAGTATTCTTTTGAACTATATTGTAATCGAAATGATATAAAAATCGTTGTCGAACGAAAGACATTCAACTTTTCTACCAAAATTAAAGTCATGCCTTCCATCGCCAAGAAATCGAGGGAGAGAGTTAAAAAATGGAAGAAAGAAAATCCTGAAAAACTTAAAGCACAACAAAGACGGCACAGAGCAAAAAATGCGACGAACAGATATCAAAAACTAAAAAAATGGAGAGAAAACAACATAGAGCTGTACAAGGCTCAGAAGCGAAGAGCAAAACAAAAGAAAAAAGGAATACATCAGCATGCTTCACCTTTGGAGGGGGTTTCTGTAACGGACGAAACAGCGGAAATTGTTGAAAGATTTGTTTTAAATATAGATCAGGAAAAACCGCTAGAGATCATAAATTTTGAATGTGAAGAGGTATTTGGTAGAACTCCAGCAAACGAAATTCTCGAAGAATTTTTTTTTCAAGAAACAACATGTGTCCATTTCGAATTTGATATGTCCTTACTTGATTAGTAGATTATTTTAAATACGAGGGTTTTGTAAATTATTGTAAATACGAGGGTTTTGTAAATAATTAAATTGTAAGCCGGACGCTTATAGCATACGTTCCGCAATGTAAATAGGTTTCAATAACAAGTTATAAGAAGTGACGGATAAGATTAAGGGTACTCTTACATGATATATGTGAATAAAATGCCTGAATGTTGAATATTGAGGATCTTAACACTTCTCCCGAACTATAAACTTTTTACTTCATTACATCAAAGCAATTTCCAACACACGTTTCGCTTAAGTAAAGCAGACTCTTGGTCCCAGCCCCCTCTCTTAAGGAGAGCATTAAACCCTGGAATCTTACCATCTGTTTTACATGACGACCCAATCAATAAAAAACAGAACTCATGTTTATTCAAAATTTCAAACAATCTTAGTATGATGTAATACCACCGGCTCTTGAACATTGATCCTAAGCGTGCTATGACATCATTGAGAACCAATCCATTAAAGTGAGTTGATCAATCAAAACACAGGATTTAATGTAAAGTCTAAAAAGCTAGCATTATAGACTTTTAAACGTTTCCGAGGCTAACGTCCTCAGCTTTTCAATGGTTGCAAGGTTAACTCTAAAGAATTTCTTGCCTCTTCGAAAAATAGATCACGCTTGAAGAAAATTATTTTTGTACACTAAAAGAAGTGAATAACTATTCGACTGAGCCATCAGACTGTCCGCTTTGATGTTTTTCACGTAAGTGTTGATGGTAAATTTTACGTTCGAGAACATCTCTGTTTCGCTTGGATAATGGAAGATCAGCCCACTGGAAGAAATCACACTTCCTCCTGTTGTTGCAAGTCAAGAACAGGCGTCCAGGATTCTTGGTTGACTTACTGACTTTCAGCACTGGTTTAGAGGGATTATTGCAGTCACAAGTCAGAACGGGAAACTGTTGTTTTAGTTCAGGATTAAGTTGTTGTCGAACAATTTCCATATAAAGTGATGTTTCTGGTTGACTAGTAAACAGCCAACAATCTTGTACTTCACATTTCATATAGTGCCAACCGTTCTTAGAGGTATGAAACTGCATCACCGTACTGTGAATCGGACACCACATCACTGCTGCTGTATTAGTTGGCAGAGGTGGTTGAGCCGTTTCTAACTCTTCTAGGAGGTTTGTGACAACGATCTTGTCATCTTCTGATAGACTGAGTTGCGGTTGTTCAGGTAATAGTGTCATGCATTGGATAGCAGGAAGAAATGTCTCCTCCTTCTTGATTGTGCTGTTATCCTTCTTTTCAGCTTTGCCTTTACGTTTCCTTCCTTTCATGCTTGGATACAGAACAGACGAGAGATTACCGTCATAAGAACAGTCAATACTCATCTTGCTTCCTTTATTACATGAATGTTCACCAGCAAATGGGCAAGAGTGCAGGATCTCTCTGCTTTCTACGATTGGTGGTGACGGATTCCTGAAGGGTTCGTTAGAGGTTTGAGGAGTACTAGTTGGTAGGGATGACCATTGCTGCGTAAGCCCGTCCAAAAATACGTTTGGGTAAAAGATTTGTCCTTCCTCTAGGACTTGAACGTCCACTATTTCCTCATTCTCTACAACGGGTGGGACTTCGTGAAATGTCTTTCCTTCGGGTTCCTGCTTGATCTTTTTGGTCTTTGGTTTCTTGTCTGTTTTCTCTTTCTTGGGTGCTTTCTTTCTTTTCCCTCCTGGAAAGAGGGAGTTGGTTCTCGAGGGTGGTGCACCCTTGTCTTCAGCCAACATGTATCTGGAGGGTGATTCTTCGGGACTTGGCTGTACTTGCTCCATTCTTCTTCTTCTTCAAACGCGCAGACCAAACACTTGTTTACGAGTGGCGAGAATGAACAGATGGTGCACTTATATACAGTGAACGAACCAATCAGCAGTTGCCACGTATTGTGGTGTGATCTCGAACCTGACCAATCATGGTACATCATGACCGTGTAAGGAAAAATTGACGTGATTCGACCTTTGACTTTCACGTGACACCGCCGCTTGCTCTGGTCATAAAAGGAAAAATGACGCAATTCGTACTTTGATTTTCACGTGATTCAGTACTTTTGTGAGGCGTGATCTCGAATCTGACCAATGGCAGCATTTTGTAACCATACTAGGTCAAAAGGGGTACACCAATTAGCGTTGTTTGCATGTCAATGTAAGTATAAGAAAGCCGTATGTTTTAACCAAACAATACTGTTCTTTGTTGATCATGTGATTTGACTTGTAATCATAAATGCAAGTGTTGTTCAATAGAATCTTTCATTTCATTCATTATGTCTAGTCGCGAGTATTGGTCTAGGTTATGCGAAAGATGCGAGCTTATCTTTAACAAATACGGCAACGGTATAGCCATACCTTTGGATCCCAGTGACGATCCCCTAAGAGTATTCGAAGTCACTGATGTGGGTAAAAACGTGTTTCGTTTCGTGGTCTTTATCTTGTGGTTGAAATATCAATCTCAGTCATTCGAGTGGTTTCTGACCATTCGTGAACGTCATCCGTACCTCTGGCATCAATGTCTCTACAGACTGGCGGTAAAAGAAGAATCCCTATGCGACTCTGTTGACAGCCTATCGAGATCCGGCCGCACCTGGTAGTTTGGGAGGTGTGTCTCGTTTCGCTCGAGCTCAAAAGTTACCCGTCGGAAAAGTACGAGAGACATTGGAGCGTGATTTGGGCTACACCTTGCACAAACCTCGAAGACGACGTTTTCCTACTCTTCCCGTGGTGGTGTTCGGTATCGACGAACAATGGGTGGCGGATCTGATCGAAGTGATCAACATAGCCAAATATAATCGCGGTTACCGGTATCTGTTGACAGTGGTCGACGTGTTTTCCAAGTACGCCTGGGTGGAACCTGTCAAGACCAAGAGTGGTCAAGACGTGATGATTGCCTTTGAGAATTTTTTGAAACGAAGCCAAGCTCGACAACCTCAGAATCTACAAACCGATGACGGCAAAGAATTTTACAACAAAAACTTCCAAGCTTTGATGAAACGAAAAAACATTCATCATTTCTCCACCAGTGGAGACACCAAAGCCAGCGTCGTGGAACGATTCAATCGCACCTTGAAAGAAAGACTCTATCGATATTTTACCATCAACAACACGTTGACTTTCTTACCCGTGTTGCAAGATTTGGTCTTGGGCTATAACCGTTCGTATCATCGCAGTATCAAGATGCCCCCCAACAAAGTGACTGCAAGTAATCAAGAAGAAGTGTGGAACAACTTGTACGCCAAACGTTTGAACGTTAAGCGTCTCAAACCAAAATTTAAAGTAAATGATCGTGTGAGACTCAATAAGAAGTTAAGAACCTTTAAGAAAGGTTACCTACCGGGTTGGACGGAAGAAGTGTTTATAGTATCCAGGGTCGTTCCCGGAAGTGTAATCACCTACAAAATCACAGAGATGGATGGCACACCTCTGGAAGGTACTTTTTATTCTCAAGACTTACAGAAGGTCACCATATCGGACGACGATTTGTATAGAGTAGAAAAAGTGCTGAAACGCAAAGGGAATAAATTGCTTGTACGCTGGAAAGGTTGGTCAGATAAATACGACAGCTGGATCGACAAGAAGGACGTGAAAAAGCCTTGAGGATGAATGAGGAGTTTTACATCACCTTGCCTAGTCACAGTAACGGCACAGAGTTTCCGCAGAATCAAAGCAATCATTTCAAGATACGATTACCCCACCCCATCAGGTTGCAAGGATCGAGTTGGAAAGTGGGATTAATCAGCATTTCGCTACCAGATGTGAAAGTTCATCTTCCCAAGTTGGTCAATGGTAACGAAATCCTCTTTACTGCGGATTGGATCATGAAATACCCTTCTGGTGTGTTACAATTTGGTAGGGCACACTACGATCCCAACGATCTCGGAGCCGTTGTAGAGTACATTGATGGTGTCGGTTTCATGAAAAGTATGGTGACATTTTTCGAACAGCGGCGCATCTTGAATTACCAAGGACCCCATCTCGGTAGCAGCTATACAGCATCCGATGGAAAGAGAATGTACGTGAAATTTCGTTGGGAACGAGACGATCTGCTGACGGATAACAAAGTGACACACGTACGTTCCATTTACTCCCCAGCATTGAAGATCAACAAAATGTTGGCCTTAAAGATGGGATGGTTGAAAGAGAGAAGCCCTCAAAAATACGACTTGGGACCCAATTTACGTCAAGAGTTTTTTACCGACACGGTTCCCAATTTAGAAACGATGACACACGATCTGAAAAACGACACGGCTGAACCTGTGTTTTGGATGATAGGAGAAGACCTTTTACATCTGAGCGTTACTTGTGATTGGCGCTTCACGAATCTCAACAAAGCCTTCCAAAACGTGGTGGGTTCGACATCACGTTCCTTGTTCATCTATTCTGATGTGGGAGGAAGTTCAGTGGTTGGAAATCAAGTCACGGATTTTTTGCGTGAGGTCAATTATCGACGCACGGGGGATGGAAGTCATTATTTTGAACCGCTCCACATTCAATATATTCCGTTACGCAAGGACCTGCTGGACATTATTAAGACGCAAGTGTCGGAGACAACAGGTGAACTAACTGAATTTGGTGAAGGAAACACGATTCTCACCCTTCACTTCAAACGAACATGAAAGGTGGAAGTTTAACACGATTCAAACCAGACCCACAAGACGGAGGTGGCTTTGTCCAAGAACTGCTGAAAGCGAGTGTTATGGGGGGTCTGAGAGGGTTAAAAAGCGGTCACGGCGTTCGAGATCGCATTCGAAAGGCCAAAGAGGGTGCAAAACGGAGCGCTAAACAAGCAGTGAAACGAAAAGCTTACCAAGTCCTAGATAGAAACATCAAACGAAAATTCAACGACATATTTGGTAACTAATGAACCCCATCTACTCCAGAAGCTCGAGACTTGTCAAATCTAGGAAAGGGCTGTCAACGTCCGGTTGTGAAGGGCTCCCAAAATCCTCGAAACGTCAACGAAGGGTACAAAAAGGTGGATGGATTGCTCCTGAGGTCAGTAAACCGTTTGGTTACGATTGGGATCACATCTTAGCGAGAAGCTACAGGAGAAGCAGAAGAAGAAGAAGAAAATGACGAATACCTTGATGGACGGTGGATTGTTACATCCAGGTTCCAAATCAGTCCTTAATCCTCATCTGAACCTGTTCACCGTTCCACCCACTGATCTCAGCATGTCCAGTTATCGCATCGTACCCATTCAGACCTACACGACAGGCATCAACCCCGTGGAATTCCAAGTAGATCCTCAAGAAGATTACGTGGATCTCAGTCGAAGTTTCTTTGAGGTTGAGTTGGCGCTCAAACTGGCGAATGGTGATAACGTGGTCGAAGCCACGAGACTCTGGCCCACAAACAATTTGGCCCACACTTTGTTCAAGCAGATCAGTGTGAGACTCAATGGTACCCTGATTAGTCCTCAAACCGACACATATCACTACAAAGCATACCTGGAAACATTGCTCAACTACAACAGAGATGATGGAGAAACCGTGCTAAAACCTCAAGGTTGGTACAATGCCGTGGACTTTCCAACGCCATTGACTGCGAACAACACAAACACAGGAGGAGATAGACATGAGGCTTTCCAAACATTGCCCTCCAACCAACAAGCTTCAGTGAAACTCATGAAAGCAGAACAAGGCAATTACACGGATGGGAAACGACACGTGCTAAGGTTCACACCCCACAGCGAGGTGTTCCACCTGAACAAATTGTTGGTGCCTGGTGTGCAGATTGGAATCCAGATGTACTTCAATTCTCCCAATTTTTTCTTGAATGGTGTGAGTGTAACTGGAAGATTGACCCAGGAAGAGGTCAAAGTAAGAATGTACCTGTGTCAAGTAAGGCTCAACCCCAGCGTCTACCGAGAGTTGATGACGAAAATGAACGTCCACAGAACCATAGTGGCCTACCCGACCGTGAGAAGTGAAATAAGGACCTTCAATATGCAAGGGAACCAGCAAAGATATGAGTGCAACAATTTATTTCAAGGTCGAATCCCCAACAGAGCCATCGTTGGGCTCGTGCTTTCAGAAGCCTTTAATGGTAATGTGACACGTGATCCATTCTGTTTTCAAAAGTTTGGTGTGAGTAACATCAGGCAACTGGTGAGAGCAGAAGAGTACCCTTACGAGACCTTGGAACTAGTGCACAACGATGGTACCCAAGATCTGAGAGGTTACTATCGGTTCTTACAAGCCACAGGATGTTTGTGCAAGCATCAAGGAAACATGGTCAGAAGAGAAGACTGGGGTCAGGGCAAGAATTGCACACTGTTTGTATTTGACAATGCAGCCAATGGATGTTTGGACAGTCCGGTGTTGAACCCCAAGCAGTCAGGAGAGTTACAGATCGTGCTGAACTTCGGTGCACCACCAGGTAACAACATCACAGTCATCTTGTACGGAGAGTTTGAGAACCTCTTGGAAATAGACAAGAACAAAGCCGTGTTGTATGACATTTACCAACGCTAATGGAGAAAGTACCTCTGAATAACGTGCAACTGGATCATTTGGCGACAACGGATGCCATCTTGAAACCCTACTTTTACGGGACGGTGGCTTGCGATCGATTACCACGTCGACCGATCAAGAAAGAACCTCGTGGGTACATGGTGAACACAGATCCACACAATAAACCAGGCCGACACTGGCTGGCGCTTTGGACCTATGGTGGGAATGTGTGCGAGGTGATGGACAACTACGCCCTACCTTTAGAGGCTTACGAGACTACAGAACCCCTGCGAGACTGGTTAAAAAGTCAATGGAAACATGTGATTTACAATGGAAAGTCTCTGCAATCGATTTACAGTAAAAGTTGTGGTGATTACGCCTTGTTCTATTTAAAAGACAGAGCGAGAGGTCAAAGCATGAACGAGTTCTTGAGACGTTTCTCAAAACATGATTATGTAGACAACGATCACAAAGTAGGGCAGATGTTAAAGAAATTGATCGAGAAAGAGTTAGACTGGGATAAAGTGTGTACAGTGAAACACCACCAAGACACTTCTCGTTGCGGTGTGAGACACTTAGTGTAATGATTGTTAGTTTAACATTAAAATACGATGGAAACCATTTGTGTGTGATGATCCTGAAGTACAATGGTTAGTATCCTCGACTATTACTCGAGAGATTGGAGTTTGAATCCCTGCAGGGTCGAATTTTCCTTTCCATGTGATATCAAAAACGCCATGCCCACGAACCTTTGGTTATTTGCACTCATGGAACGACGCGAGGCTTTTCGATTTCACACCCCTTCCAGTCTGTTGGTGGTGGGTCCATCGGGGTGTGGCAAGACGGTGTTTACCACCAAACTTTTACTGAACAATCTCGAATTGTTTCGCACCCCGCCTTCCCAAATACATTATTGTTATGGAGCTTGGCAAGAAGGGTTTCAACCCATGAAAGAACAGGGGATCAAGTTCCACGAAGGCGTTCCCGACACAGATCAATTGAAAACGTGGTTTCCAAAAGGCGGATTACTTGTGTTGGACGATCTAATGGCTGAAGGAGGAAACGATAAACGGGTGTTGGATCTATTCACCAAACCTTCTCACCATCAGAACGTCACAGTCCTCTACTTGTGCCAAGACATGTTCCCACCAGGGAAATATGCCAAGAGTATTTCCAGAAACGCCCACTACATCATAGCCTTCAAGAATCCACGAGATCAATTAGGTATGAGAAATTTACTGTTACAGGCGTTTCCTACCCAATGGCAAGTTCTACAAGACACCTTTCAACGTTTGACAGAACGTCCTTTCGGATACATGGTCTTGGATTTGCATCCTGGCAGTTCGGACGATCATCGGATTCTCAGCCACCTATTAAAGGACGAAGGATGTGTGCGCTGTCACAAATTCGTCGAGATAGCGTGATGAGTTCTTCTCAAGATTCATTCACAATCGTATCTCTAATGAACGGATCAAAGAAAAGCGCCCAACTGGTAAACCTAGATTTGCTTTACCGGTTGGATGGGTTGTTTGCCTTTTACCACCGTCAGTGGTGGTGTCATCGCCAGATGTTTTATCACTTTAAGTGGTGCCACGGTTGTTTGAATGTTTTGGCATTGATCATCGTAGCAGTAGGCATCGTTGTAGGATCCGTCTTGGAAAACAGTATCCTGATTGCCTGTTTAACGTCCGCTGGAACTGTGATTAAGGGATGGAATGATTTCAAAAAGTTTGCGTTCAAAATCGACATGTGTCGCTTTGCCTATACCACTTACGACAAATCATTGATCGAATTGAGAACATACGTGCGAGGACTTCCGATGGAGGAGTTTGAGGGATTTTTGATCAAGCTGCAAACCCTGGATGACACAATCACTGACTTCACACCCCCTGTATCTGACAAGTGCGTGCAAGAATACGAACAACGATTTCGCTACGACCACGTCGATAAAAGCAGGAGCACCTGAGTGTGAGTGGTAGTATGTATCATGAAGAGCAAACGAACACTTCGTAGAAAACCAAGGAGACGCAGGAAGACACATAAAGGAGGATTGTTTCCTTTGGCAGCTCTCATTCCAGCTTTAGTAGCAGCAGGGAAGGCAGCAGCTCTAGGAGGAATCTCTGGTGCAGCTGGTTACGGTGTGAAAAAGGGTTTGGAAGCTGCTTCGCGTAAACGTCGAAGATGAAAAATAAAACAAAGACCAAGAAAGGAGGTAAACAGCGTGGTGGAGCACTGGCTCGACGTAAACATCGCTTGGTAGACAAGATCGCTGAAGGAGCCAGTATGTTCTTATCAGGACCCTCACCTACCTTTGCTACGCTGGCTTTAAAATTAGCGGGTCAGGCAGTAAAAGGTATCAGAGACAATGTGAATCACTATAACAAGAGACAACGCGGAGGTGCAGTGTTTCCTGTTCTCAAGAATGCGGCCAAGATCGGGTACAAGCTCAGAAAGGACAAGAGGTATAAGAGAAGGGGTGCAAAGGGTATCACAGGCAGTTACAACAAACGTCTTGCACCGTGGGTAGTATGATTCGATTACGCAGACAACGCCCTTTCTTGGCGGCTATTCTCAAAGAGGCCAATCGGAACAGGCGACAGGAGATGTTAGAACATGCTAATGCGGATCAAATCAACGCCGTGAGCGAAATGGTTCTCAACCTATTGCGAAACAGAATTCCCGTTCACCCGATCACCATGGCTAAACTGCATCGCCATAAGACAACGCTACGCGAGGTGGGAAAACGCAGAAACTCAGTCAAGAGACGACGAGAACATCTCCAACAACAAAAGGGTAGTGGATTCTGGCAAGGTTTAAACGACGTGTTCCAGGCATGTCACTGCAAGGTTACGGCTTCGTCCCCAAATCCAAAGACACCTTGAGCGAATTGGTCAAATTATTACATCAAGCCAACGAAAGAGTGGAACAATTGAAAGACAATGTGCAGTACTGGAAGAGGAATTACGAGAACCTCAATCAAGAGTATTTAGCTTTTAAGTTCGATAACCTGTGCGAAAGGTGTCATACTATCAAAGACACCACACCATCCGGAGATACTATTACTCTGTGTACGAATTGCAGTCAAGATAAAGACACAACAGCTAGTTTGACGCTCAAACTCAAAACGAAAGAGACTGAACTCCGTTACTGGCAAGACTGTTACGAAACGTTACTCCAACAACATTTCGAGAATGACAGAAGAAGTAATGATGGTGCCCGGGAAAAAGTTTGACCAATTGGTTCAATATTACAAAGGCGAAATCACGGACAATGCGTTGTTAAACAAAGCGGGTCGTTTGGCAGATTCCAGATTCAATTGCCATCAAGAAAATTAAACCTTTAGCTCGAGAGAGAGGTCGCTTAACCAAACGTATAAGACAAATTGGTCCTTTGACAAGCAATAGTGCCAGTGTTGGTGAAGATGAGTTGGAGGAAGAAGGAGACTTGGTGAGCGATCCGTTGAAAACAATGTTCAAACAATTGATCAAGAGCGCTTCTCAAGGCAAGAAAATAAAGATAAAAAAAGAAGAGACACCCGTCAGACCTTCCACCTCAGGTGTTAAAAAGAAGCCACCCCCTTCTAGAATACCCATTGCAGTTTCACAACTGTCCGAAGAAACAGGTGGCAAACGAAAACGGAAGGGGAAACGTCAAAACGAAGCCGAACGCTTGAAACCTACGAGTGGTTGGGAAGACTGGGCCGAGGGCAAGAAACTGAGACGGAATCTACAATACGATTATGACGAGGACTAGGACCCGTACGCGCAAGTACCGTCAACATGGACGTGGTTTCGATATTCAAAAGTGGTTGACCAAGACGGGAATGGAATTTCACTGGCCTGGGTACCAGTACATGGGGCCTGGGACCAAGTTGGCAATGAGACTGAAACGAGGCGATCCGGGTATCAATCGACTGGACAAGATTGCCAAACAACACGATATCGATTATTCTTTGGCTAAGAATTTGAGAGACAAGTGGAAAGCAGATACAAAGATGATCAAGGCCATCGACAAGTTACCCGGCAATAAAACCATGACTGAAAAGATTGTGAAGAGAATCATGCAAGCCAAGAAAAAGTTAAAGTTGTAATCAATTTCTCCCTTTGAATTTCATGTTATTCAATAAGCGGTGTAAATTAAAATTCAGACTCTTTGATTTGTTAAAGGACAAATGGTACCGCAGGGATTATCGAGTACCCCCACGTCATCTCATTGGTTCTTAACCAAACCTTTTGTGACGTTAATGAATTGGTGTACCCTCCATCCCCCATCTTCTCATTGGTTGTTAACCGACCATTGTTTATTCTTTTGTGAATAAACTTTTATTAATCAAGCGTTGTAAGCAAAATCATTTTACTTGTGTGAGTTCGTTCAGCGTGCGTCTGTCTTGGAACATATATTTTTCTCTCCTGTCTTGGTAAAATGGCATTAAGTAAACAAGAGATGTGTGACGCATTGGAGAAAAGGACGATACTTGATGTAAGTGTTTTACTCTTGTAGAAAACTGCTTCAGTTATTTGAGCGGCTGTTTTATTTGAAGCGAACAGTTTGCAGTGTTTGTTAGATCTTCACTTTGAAGGCGAAAAGTTTGTTTAAAATGCCTTTGATGTTTTTCCTAAAGGATACAGTCTAACATGATTTTAGCTTCTAAACATGTGTTTTTCGGTCTCAATTCATTTCACGGTTCATGTCTGACCAATTATGTTAATTCTTGAACCGTGGCTCAAAATGTACTTTATTTGTTTAAGATTCCTTTGAATGCTGCTTTTCGCAAGGGAACAGTCGATATCAAGGATCTTAGATCCTATGACAAACTCTCATTAGCAATTCAATTCCACTTGAAGTATTTCAATTGCATTTTTTCTCTTTTAACTCTTTCTTCTCATGTCGTATGAAGAAATAAGAAAGGAACACGTAACTCTCTTTTCACCAAGAACTAAGGGTTATGATTAATGTAATTGATTTTATTCCTGTCGAAAACGGCTTATAATTCGCGCTGTTGTTTTAATTGAAGCGATTAGTTATAAGTTAGCTTAAGCACGAAAATATTGTTGGATGTTATGTTTAACTTCTAAGCCAGTGTTCGGTCTTAATTCATTTCACGGTTCATATCTGACTAACTTAATTCTTGAACGGTGGCTCAAATGTACTTTGTTTAAGAGTTTGTTGAATGAATTTCTCAAGAGAACAATTGTGATGAAGGACTTTAGATTTTATTGCAAACTGCCCTTAGCAATTTACTTTCACTTGAAGTATTTGAAATTTTTTTTTCTTGTCATGTCGCATGAAAAATAAAAAGAAATACATAAATTATTGTTTTCACTGAGACTAATTTAATGATGAAATTGTCACGGAATATCAAATTCACCTTGTTGCTATTGGTAAACCGCTTACATTGCACACTGATTGGTGTATACTCATTTCCTTTTTTGGTTATCTTTTATTATGATTGGTCAGATATGACATCATCTTAAATAGATAAACAGTGCATGTGTTCTATTGAGTCATTCCTCTGCTAGTCGTGAGACAGTCATGTTCACTCCACAGCCATCTCAGCGTGTTTCTCGCCGAAGTCGATCTCTATCCCCTCGGCGATCGTCTCCCCTGGTCCTCGCACCCCTTCGAAGCCGTTCTCTGGGCCGTAAGCCAGTTCCCGTAGGAACTAAACGGACCTTCGACGAGGCATTCTTGGTAGATGACGATGACTCCTGGATCTTCGATCCTGCCATCGACGCCATCTTGGATAATTATCGGGCATCAACCCCATCAACTGGCGCGTCATCGGTAATGATCGGTGGGGCACTACCAACGCCACCAGAGCCACTACTGGATTTTGAGATGCGCCCCGTGGGACCACGAAGAAAATGGCGCGATGTCCTGCATAAACAGAGATACCAGGCTCGCATACAGCAACACCGCGAGGCCAATCCCACTGACGACCTTGGACGAGAGGTCACAGAGGCTTTACGACGGACCATCCGCCGTCAGATCGAAGGCGAGAACAACCTCACTCCTCATTCGACCGTGCATTTTACGATGCAATCAGACGCCTTCACCCATGCCTTTCAATCGTCGACGTTTTCCGTGAATGAATTTGAAGAGGGGTCAGAACGCTTAGACACGTATCTGCAAACCCTAACGCAGAAGTTAAACTCAAACCAGGAATTCACCCCTGACGACTCATTCACAGTGGAGACAACATTCATACGCACCCCTGGTCCTGGAAGTGGTAACGGTAAACGGTACAAACCCAGCAGCGCAGCCGTTCGTGGGATTGTCAAACGGTCTCGCGTCACCATCAAAAACAGAGATGAATTGTGTTGTGCTCGGGCCATCGTCACCATGAAGGCTTTGGTCGATGCTAATGGGAATACCAGAGATCCTCATTACCATAATCTGAAACAGGGTCTCCCCATCCAAGGGCGAATAGCCAAGGAACTCCATCGTCTAGCGGGGGTACCCGTAGGTCCGTGTGGCATCTCCGAACTTCAAAAGTTCCAGGAGGCACTCCCGGGATACCAGATAAAGGTCATATCTATTGACCCGCCGCACATGTTGATCTTTGTGGGACCCACACCATCGGACAAGATCATCCGCCTCATCAAAGAAGATCATCATTACGATGGGTGCAACTCGTTCAAGGGATTCCTCAACAAATCATACTTCTGTGACGAATGCAATAGGGGGTACGACCACGACGATCACGAAAATCATCCTTGTGATGGTAAATGGTGTGCTTCCTGTCATCGCAAGGGCTGCCCGGGTTTCACAGAGGCTAAACGATCGTTAGGTCCGGGCAAATTCCCTTCACCCTCTTCTCCTTGCCAACAATGTCACCGCACGTTCTTTGGTGAAGACTGTTACTCTTACCATCTTCATCGTCGCAGCAAAACCATATCATCCATCTGTCTCACCTACAACAAGTGCCCTGACTGCTGCCAAACGTACGAAGTGAAGAATGCTGGAAAAGGAGGTCGACCTAAACAACACAAGTGCGGATGGGGCGAATGCCCCATTTGTGAACAACAAGTGCACATTGCTTCTCACCAATGTTACATCCAGACCATTCCGGAAGAGGAGGACGAGCCCAAAATGAAAAGGATGTCACGCGACCAAGAGGGGATGCGTTCGTTCACAGAACCTGATCCAGGCGATGCAGATGCCAGAGTGTGGGTAGCGAGAGATCCTCCCCTCCAAGTCTATTGTGACTACGAGAAAGTAACGGATGACCAGGGTGTTCAAACTCCCATCTTGCTCTGTGCCGAGAGCGATGAGGAAGACCACACGGAATCCTTCTATGGGCGTGACTGTACGGCCCAATTTTTTGAATGGTTGGAATCGTTAGCTGTTGATCCAGATGGGGACGATCGGAGTGTCATTGCTGTCTTCCATAACCTCAAAGGATACGATGGTATGTTTCTTCTCCAACATTGTTACAGTCACCACAGAGAAGTAACAGACCAGATCACCATTGGGACCAAAATACTCTCCTTCAAATCTGATCGTCTCACTTTCAAAGACTCTCTCTGCTTTCTTCCCTTTCCTCTCTCTTCTTTTCCTGCAACGTTCGGACTCACAGAACTGTGTAAGGGTTTTTCCCTCATTTATTCAAAACCATGGAACATCAAGATTACGAGGGTCCTATGCCATTAGCCTCCATGTACGATCCTGATGGTATGTCCACCAAGAAGAAAGCAGAATTTATGAGGTGGTACCAAGAAAAAGTTGATGCTAATTATCAATTCAATCTTCGTCACGAAATGGAAAAGTATTGTGAATCTGATGTAAAACTTCTCAAAGCAGGTTGTAAAAAGTTCCGAGAAGAGTTCAAGCAAAAAGCAGAGTTCGACCCCCTGGAAAAATGTGTGACGGTCGCATCATCATGTAATCGCTTCTGGAGAAAGAAATTATTGTCCCCAAACACCATTGCCTCAGAACCGCCTCGGGGATGGCATGGCGCCCGATCCAACCAATCGGTGAAAGCTTTCAAATGGCTAGCCTGGCAGGAACATCAGTTGAGGCTTGACAATCCATCTTCGCCTGCTTCCCCTGACTGGATTCTTCATGCTGGTAATGGTGGAGAGCAACGGATAGAAAACTTCTTGGTCGATGGATACGACCCCACTACAAAAACCGTGTACGAGTTCCACGGGTGTCTGTGGCACGGATGTCCGCGCTGTCATCCTCATCCTCATCGTGATAAGTACTCCAAACTCCATCCTGATCGTACCTTGCAAGAAATGTACGAAACCACAGAACTCAAAAGAAAAAATCTAGAGTTCAGAGGGTACACTGTGGTGACGAAGTGGGAATGTGACTGGGACCGTGAAGTAAAATCCAATGAAGATCTTAAGGAGTTCCTGGCATCCTACGAGTTGGTGGACCCACTCAATCCCCGGGATGCTTTCTTTGGTGGACGAACGAACGCTGTACGCCTCCATCATGAAGCAGATGCAACTCAGGGAGAAAAAATCAAATATGTCGATGTCACATCTCTCTACCCATGGGTGAACAAGACTCAAATGTATCCACTGGGTCATCCTACTATCATTACCACCCCTGAGAACCAGGACATCAATGTGTACTTTGGTATCGCCAAAGTAGATATTCTTCCACCACCTCTTCTCTACCATCCAGTGCTTCCATACCGTCATCGCGGCAAATTAACCTTTCCTCTCTGTCGCTCTTGCATGGAGGAAGAAATGCCAAAAGAACTGTTAGACAGATCCTGTCACTGCAGCCACACTCTGGAACAGCGTGTACTTAGAGGGACCTGGTGTACTCCAGAAATCATCAAAGCAGTGGAGCAGGGATACGAATTGATTCGCATCCACGAGGTGTGGCATTTCCCAGAGGAGAAGAGAAAAGAGGGTCTCTTTGCCGAGTATGTCAACATCTGGCTAAAGATCAAACAGGAATCTGCTGGATACCCGAGTTGGGCCACCACACCAGAACAAAAACAACAGTACGTGCAAGACTACTACGCAAAAGAAGGCATCCAGCTGGACCCCACACTCATCGTTACAAATCCTGGCAGAAAGGCTACTGCCAAGTTAATGCTAAATTCTTTTTGGGGTAAGTTCGGCGAAAACCTCCAGAAGAAAACGACCGAAGCCGTCACCACCCCAGCTCATCTCTTCCGTCTCGTGTCCGACACCCTCTTCGACATTCACGCTGTGCGCATCTGCAGCGATGAAATCTTAGAAGTGGACTACTCCGATCTCAAGGAACATCAACCCGACAATGGGCGTGTTAACATCTTCGTGGCTGCCTTTACAACTTGTTGGGCACGATTGAAGCTGTACTCATATCTTCAAACACTTCAAAAGCAGGTACTCTACTTCGACACGGACGCAGTCATATATTCATGTAAACCGGGTGAACCTGACATTCCATTAGGTGATTACTTGGGGGACATGACAAATGAGTTAGAGGAAGATGACTACATCGTGGACTTCACGTCAGCGGGGCCAAAGAACTACGGCTACAGAACAAAGAATGGCAAAGTGTGCTGTAAAGTAAGAGGGTTCACGCTGAATGTAAGAGGTCAAGAACAGTTGAACTATCAAATCATGAGACAAAATCTCTTGGAGGAGTTGACAAATCCACTCAACGAAAGGCGAAACATCGAGGTCGTTAACCCGTTCTTCTTTACACGTGATCCAGCCACAAAACGTCTACGCGTGGGTCCCCGTACAAAACGTTACGGATTAGTCTTTGACAAACGCGTCGTGGACCCTGACACATTCCAGTCATTTCCTTACGGGTATCACCTTCGACCATCCGGGTTTGATCAGGGTCTGAATGATCAGGACATGGCTAACGTTGAAGCCCTGTTAGAATTGTAAACAGTTTTATAACGTAGTTTTATAACGTCTTAATTTACTCGAAGTTCAGCAACGCACCTGGCAACTTGTAAATAGTGTACATGGTTTTTTTAATTTTTCAGCTACGCTCTTGGCACTGGAAATCCAAGAAAAAGTAAGGTAAGTATTTAAGTAAAAATACTGTATTTTACCGCCTTTTATTGATTGGGTTGCCATGGAAATCGGTGAGACCGATCCCAGGTCCTCTGTCGAGGCTGGTGGGCTGTTTTCCAACATGGCTGGCTTTTATTTGCATAAGCCATTTTGAATCCTTAATTCGACTCCTGATTGGTTGACATTTGTGGTAGCCATTCTCGATTGAATAACAATAGAACCCCAATTGTTCTTGTTGGTCACGTGGTACAAATCCTGGCTCCTGATTGGTTACCAGCCCTATAAGCGCCGCCATCTTGAATCCTTAATTCAACTCCTGATTGGCTGAAAAATACCTCCGCCATCTTGGATTTTGAAAAAAATAGCATCCATTGTTCTCCAAACAATAGCCTATTGTCTTTCTCGGCTCCTGATTGGTTACTGCCCCTATAAGCGCCGCCATCTTGAATCCTTAATTCGGCTCTTGATTGGCTGAAAAATACCTCCGCCATCTTGGATTTGGAAAACAATAGCGTCCATTGTTCTCCAAACAATAGCCTATTGTCTTTCTAGGCTCCTGATTGGTTACTGCCCCTATAAGCGTGCTATACTACTCACCTCCAGCCTCGCTTCTATTCAAAGGCCAGGGTACTAAGCACACAACTGTAAAATGGTCTATTGTAACTAGAAATACGACTCCCGCAAAAACCTCGCAAAGCTAGTTTTTGAAGAAGTCACAATGCTTTCGTATTTTATTCTTTATTTTTTTTATATTTTATATGTTATTTTTTATATCAGCGTAATCCCCATTATTTTATTTCTTATGCTGTGTTTGGTACACAATTAGTGACACCTGGTGCAAATTACATGATCAGTATACCGCTCAACACAGTGCTTAAAAATTGACCTTTAATTAGCTCTTTCACTGCCACTGAGATTGCACCAGAGGGAATAGAAGTGAAATTATTTATCTTGACAGGGAATACAGAGTCGATGAAGTATCACAATAATATTCACTTAACACAAATTGAAAATGATTGTAAATCTTTTGCAGGTGAAATCTTGAAGAGTTGATATGAATGCTTGTGTTTACCACGGTGTAAAAACCTGTTTTTTTTTCTTTAGTTTTATTTTCTTAGTCTCTACTGCTTTGTCTTCTTTGTTGTACATCACTTTTGAACACAATATGTTCTTACACAGAGGATGAGTTGAATGCTCCAATTATTTTTGTCTATGTTTTATGGTTATAATTGCATGAGATTCATTGTAAGAAGAATCTTCTGATTAGATATGTTATTGTCTACTGCAGTCATTATTTCATTCCCGGGTAACCACAATTGAGAGCATTATGAATAGTGCATGTTTTAATTTGTGTACTCTTTTCAGTTGCAATGGTCCCCCCAGTGGTAGATAGAAAAATTCCTCTTCCCTCAAAAGAGATGCCATATCAACAGAAGTGTGAGATACAACGTCATTACATAAAAAAAATTGGGGGTAAAACAATTGGATTCTACAAAAGTCATATCATAAAAACAATACATGTAAGAAAGAGTTATTGAAATCTTAATATGTTCAAAAAGATTGCTGCACTACATACTGCTGTAAAAAAATTATGTGAAATCAACATCAATCAGTCAAAAGTATATACCACATGAAAGTTTAATTGTGCTGTTACAGAAACAGGAAAAATATCCATACCCAACCTTTATTGAAAGCATAGGGCATTTAGGAAACTTGAAACACTTGTTACTACATACAGCACACTTGCAATGAATGTATGAGAAAGATCATAAACATTTTGGCATTAAAAAATTTATTTTCTTCTTTATAAAGGTTTTCCAATGTAAAAGGTTAATTGCATGTCGTGTTTGTTATGAAATATTGATATTTGACATCATAAAAATAAAGTAAACAGCAGAAAGTAACAAAGTTAAAACGTTATGTCTAACTTTGCAAATTAAGGCTTGAATTAACATTTCATTTGTGAAAAAAGGACAGGGGTTCTAGATAGCAATATTATCAGGGGAGGGGGGGTCATTGCACTCTAAGGTAAAACTGACCCATTGTGAAAAGGCTATGAAACTTGTCTCTACGCAATATTATTGAAATCTTTCAATCAGAGAATACATACATATATATATATATATATATATAGCAAAGAGAAATACTACTCAGAATACAGTAATAAGATTTGCTTTATTTTGAAATGATCGCATTGATCACTGATAATATTGCAGAACCAGTACTTTATAGTGACACAGGGTATATATTCTGTTGAAAATGTTTAACATAACTGCCAGATCAAGAAAATTTACAATATTTTCACTGTTGCAATGATATCAGATCACATCGTTCTAAATGATTGCTATAACAACTGCAACTCTCTGTGTTGGTAATTACTTCAAAATGGAAACGCTATCGTTTTATTATGAAAAATACCAACTTACATTCTCTTGTCAGTTGTCTTGTAATCTGTTGGTCGTCTTCCGATTCCGTTTTTAGACTAATAGAATTATTTTCCAGAGACATCTCCAATCGTTGAAGTCGTTCTTACTCGTTGTCCCTTCTAAGTCGTTTTGCTTAATGTAGTACGCCAATAGATTTCGTTATGTAATCGTTCACTCATGTCCTGTATTTCTATCAATAACACATTCAAATTCAAAACTAACTTGATTGAATTCCTGGTCCTTTTCCCTGCTGTTTCGTTTGCCTTTTTCTGGAGCGAGCAGTTGTTGTCTTGGCTGCGATGTCTGTTGTTATTCTCCCTGCTGTCGTTTCTCTATCCCTGCTTTGAGTAGTGCTTTCCTCGTGTTGATTTTCACGGTATTCGAACTTACTCGGCGACGATCTCGTGCTAATATTTCTTGAATATCTCGGAGATCACCTTGCTGGGATGTACTTCCAGGACGAGTGAAATCGGTTTCCACAAAATTTACATTACTTTCAAAAAGGCATCACCGAATAATGGCGGAAATTCAGCTGTTCTCAAGTGTGTTACTATTGCCAGGTAACCTGGCCTGCGAACGGACACCTTTAAAATATAGATATATATATATATAAATATATATATATATATACATATATATGAAACTCTCGGCTCGATTTACTCGGGCTTGTGAGCCACGTGGTCTGACCGGAACCGACACGATTAGTAACCTCGCTACGCTCGGCCTTCGGCCTCGCTACGCGAGGAAAAACGAACCCGCCTTACTGTGACTACGAGCAGCGGAATCTTTGAAATATTCTGCCACCCAGGTTGCTTTGCGATCGCCTGTTTACTTCAGTTGCCTTTTAAATTTACATCTTTTTGTTAATAATTATCTAGTGGTCTAAAGAAATACATGTTCAATAAATACTATTCCTCTTCGCATTTGTATTTCGCAGTAGTAAGCAGGTTTTGCAATCGTCCGTGGAATATTGAACAATTATTCCACGAAATTGAGTCGTACATGAGCTAAGGAACTGTGCAATAATGATCAGGAGGGGAGGCGGGAAGGTGTGAAAAGTGAGCTTCAAAGAGGAAATTACTATGTAGTGTCCCCCGTTCGCAAAAGCATAATTATTTAACGGCACCCCCTCTGATCTCTTGCTAATTTTTAATACCCCTTACACACCACCACAACCATTGCCGACGCCTCTCCCCCCCCCGTCCCCTATACAATTGTTCTGTTTGGCGTGTCTACCGTATATATGGCAAGGAATATATTGTAATTCTTAAATAATAATATACAT